>JAAKBH010000361.1:0-514924 GCA_019776075.1 Amaranthus palmeri
TCGCCAGGTAGTCGTTGAATTCAAAAATTTTTTGTCTTCCCAACGTCTTTCAAACATTAACTGCGGTAATAAATTAGGGCGGTGGGACGGTTAAAGTTTTTGTGTGGTTAGCGACTATCCTGCGACTATAGTCGCCAGGTAGTCGTTGAATTCAAAATTTTTTGTCTTCCCAACGTCTTTCAAACATTAACTGCGGTAATAAATTAGGGCGGTGAAACCGGTACACTTTTACGCCGACTACCTGGCGACTAATGGGTAGTCGGTGATTAGTCGGTAACTTATTCTCCATACGTTCAGAAATACCTATAAATAACCTTCATCGACAGTTTCTTCAAAGAAAAAAAAACCCTTCATCGATAGTTACTATTCTATTTCATATCAATCAATTCTCTCTTAATTTCATTCTATCAAAAATATTTAGGTATGATATTAGTATTTTACGGTTTCAATATCTCGTTGCTATGTTTCTCACTTTGCCCTTCTCTTCCTCACATTCGTACTCGAGTTTTTTCAATACAGTACGGATGTGGAAAGTTTACGGGCAAGGTGATTAATATAGATTTTACGGTTTCAATTGTATAGGACAAAAATTTGAATGAGCTTTTTTTCCGTGTCATTTTGTTGTTATAATTATCAGTACTTAATCGAAATATATGTTTTTCTTACTTATTATCGTGTATGTTTTACCTATAAAAATGTGTTTATATCGCTTAAAATATGTTTTCTCAAAATTGAAGATAATGAGCAGCTCTGAGGTTCCATATTTTGATTTACAGTCGTTACTTTTCATCTCATATTTTGAAGACCTACGTGGTCTTAGACCAGTAACTTCTATTTCCTCACTTTTTTTCATAGCTGGTAGTGTTTGCTTTCAAAAATTTTTAATTTTATAGTCATTTCTAGAACATAACATTAACAATCTTTTAAGGCAAACACTACCAGCTATGAAGAAAAGTGAGGAAATAGAAGTTACTGGTCCAATATCACGTAGGTCTTCAAAATATGAGATGAAAGTAACGACTGTAAATCAAACCCCAGAAGCTACTCATTGTCTACAATTTTGAGAAACATACTTTTAACGTTATCAATTTTTATAGTACATACGACGAACTAAGTAAGGAAAAACGCAATTTCAATTTAGTACTAATAATTGTAAATCAAAATGACAGGAAAAAAAGCTCATTTTAATTTTTTTTTTTAAAATTTTTACCGACCAGCTGGCGACTAATGTGGTAGTCGCTAACTAGTCGGTATTTTAAAATTAGGAAATTGCACGTCTTTATTTTTTTTTTTTTTTTTGTATTAAATATAATTTACCAACGAAGTATTTTGTTGTTTTGCAGAACAATGGACTTACTACGAGCCCAAAGAAGTTGGATGTACGAACGAAGTTCTAAAGGAATTTATAATATGAGATATTTAGAAGGGGTCGAAGAATTTATGCAATTTGCAATGAAAAAAAAATCCAAATGAAGTTAGATGTCCGTGTAAAAAGTGCGGTAATCGTAGAGTGTGGGTTCCGGATGTCGTAAGAGAGCATCTGTTAAAAAAGGGGGTTTGTTGAAAATTACTACGATTGGTACCTGCACAAATGTCACGACGGAGCACCTATTTGTACTGATTGGGCTCCGGTTGAGCCAACAGCTGAACACGGTTCAAAATCCGTATGCACAAATGGTATACGATGCAGCAGCGAGTGCTTTTCCGGATACACATCATCAATTTCTACCGCATCGTGATGATGTACCATACTCGCCCGTTCAAAATGATGAAGAGCCGAATCCTCAAGCCAGACAGTTCTTTGAAATGTTAAGGGCCGCCAACTTACCTCTGTACCCTGGCTGTGAAACGCATACTCAAATGTCGGTCATAGGAAGGATGTCTAGCCTGAAGACAGACTTTCGTATGCCAGAAAGACTTTATGATGAGTTATGTCAATTTATTATTGAGTTGTTGCCGAAAGATAATCGGATGACAACAAGTTTTTATGATACGAAGAAAACAAATTTCGGCTCTTGGATTGCCGGTAGAGAAGATTGACTGTTGTGTTAATGGGTGTATGATTTATTGGGGCCCCACAGCTAGTATGACCCAATGTGGTGAGTGTGGTGTTTCTAGATGGAAATCAGATAATAACCCAAGAAAGCAGTTCCACTACTTTCCCATTGGTCCTAGGCTACAACGGTTGTATGCGTCTGCGACCACTGCCAGCCACATGAGGTGGCATGCGGAGCATCGTACAGAAGATGGAGAGATGTGTCACCCCTCGGACAGTGAGGCCTGGTTGAATTTCAACTCGACACATCCGGATTTTGCACGGGAGACAAGAAATGTGAGAATGGGGTTGTGTACAGATGGTTTCAACCCATTTGGCAGCTCGGGTCAACAATATTCATGCTGGCCCGTAATACTAACTCCATACAATCTCCCGCCCTTCATGTGTATGAAAAAGCAGTACATGTTCTTAACGGTGATCGTCCCTGGCCCTAACAATCCAAAACATAAGATTGATTTGTACCTCCAGCCATTGATACATGAGTTACAGCTGTTGTGGGAAGATGGGATTCAGACGTACGACGTATCCAAGAGGCAGAACTTTATACTTCGTGCAGCTTTGATGTGGACAATCAACGACTTCCCAGCTTATTCGATGATGTCGGGGTGGAGTACATCTGGCTTGCACGCTTGTCCGTACTGCATGGATGACTCCAAAGCCTTTTATTTAAGGCACAGTAGAAAAGTCAGTTGGTTTGACTCACATAGGAGATTTTTAGATAGTACACACCGATTTCGTAGAAACCGGGTGCTTTTTAGCCGTGGAGTTGTTGAGAAGGCTGTAATGCCCGAAATACGTACGGGAAATGAGCTTTTGGAGGAGTTGGATCGTTTTGGGTTTTTTAAGGGTGTTTGAAGACGATGCAGCAGAGTTCAACGCGGATTTAAGTAGACAGTGTGTTGGATGGAAGAAGAGAAGTATCTTTTGGGATTTGCCGTACTGGAGCACAAATATGATCCGTCACAACCTTGACGTGATGCACATTGAGAAGAACTTCTTTGATAACATTTTCAACACAATAATGTGTGTGCCTGGAAAAACTAAGGATCATCTCAAGGCACGTCAAGATTTAGCGGAGCTCGGGATCCGGTCGGAATTGCATCCAGTTGGTTCTACCATTCCCAAGGCATCATACACACTAAACAGAGAGCAAATGGCTGTCCTTCTGGAGTGGCTTAAAACTCTGAGATTTCCTGATGGGTATGTCTCTAATTTAGCCAGGAACATCGACATGGCTAAACATCAAGTATTCGGGATGAAGAGTCATGATTGCCATGTGTTCATGCAACGACTGATTCCTATTGCATTTCGAGAGTTGCTGCCAGAAAAAGTATGGGAAGCTCTTACTGAAATTAGTCTGTATTTTAGAAGTCTTACTTCTCCGCGAATTTCTGCCGCAGATATGTGGAGGTTGGACGAGGAAATTGCAGTTGTGCTATGTAAGTTAGAGACTATATTTCCTCCAACATTCTTTGACGTCATGGAACATCTGCCTGTTCATCTAGCTTACGAGGCGAGGATTGCTGGCCCGGTACAATATAGGTGGATGTATCCCTTTGAGAGGTAATTACTAATTACACGTCTAAATATTAGTACTATTTACTTTTCTGATAACTTTTTACATGTCTTAATAATTACTCTTTGGTTTAAATTACAGGTATCTTCGACATTTAAAACTTAATGTAAAAAACAAAGCACATGTTGAAGCCTCGATCTGCAACGCATATCTTAATGAAGAAGCATCATACTTTGTATCGCATTACTTTGGGCCAGATGTTCGATGCAGAGTTAGAGATCTACCTAGAAACGATGATGGATTCTTTACCAACGTCAGACCGGGTGTTTTGTCCATATTTACACACCCAATCAAACTTCATGGTCGGGGTAAGGCTCTTATGTTGGATGAAGCAGATCTCAAAATTGCTCAGACTTATATTCTGCGAAACTGTCCAGAGGTGAATCAATTTTATGATCAGTTCGTACACTTAATCACAAAGTACGAACCTAATCTAAACGCAGAGCAAGTTGACCATGTGGTCCAAGACCAGTTTGCCGCATGGTTTAAACAGATTGTGAGTACACGTTAACCATCGTTACTTGTTGTCTAAATAATATTACGTATTTACATTGAATTATTGTTTTTATATTCAGTCCAGGGACGGGTTTCTTGACGGTGTGGATAATGCCGATATTCTTAAGGACCTCGCCGAGGGACCTTTGCACAAGGCACGTCGCTATGATGTTTGTTACGTGAATGGTTATAGATTTCACACTATGTCTCATTCCTCAAAAAAGAAATCTTCTGAGAACAGCGGGGTGTGCGTGAAATCCGATGATAACAGTCCGGATGAAACCGACTTTTACGGACAGTTAGAAGATATTATTGACCTCGAGTTTCGAGCACTTCCAATGAAACGGGTCACTCTATTCAAATGTCATTGGTTTGATCAGACTACCACCGGATACGGCCATGGTACGAGAATCCATCCGCGTTATAAGCTGGTTGACGTTCATATTGGTCGATCCTATAGAAAATACGATCCTTTTGTGCTAGCCTCTCAAGCTTCCCAAGTTTATTACTTATCCTATCCCAGTTTAAGGCAAAACATGAAAGATTGGCGAGCCGTTTGCAAAGTCAGATCAAAGCAATTCGAGGACACTGCTTTTCAACTGGAAGAGAAATCACCGGATTTTGTGGTAAATGAAGATGTTTCCGACGCACAAGTCGAGCCGTTGCGTGATCCCGCTGGAGAACTTTTAGTCTTAGACGAAACGGTTCATGATGACGAGGAAAATGAAGACAACGACGAAGACCTTGTATTATCTGACGACGAGGATGTCGATGACGATTTTGTAACCCAATAATATGTTATTAATAATTATATGTTTATTTAAAGTTCTTTTTTTACATTGGGTCGTAAATTTTGTATATTTTAATATCGTATTTAAAATTTTATTATTATTAATTAAAGAAAAATATTAATAACAATAATAATAATAATAATAATAATAATAATAATAATAATAATAATAATAATAATATTAATAATAATAACGAAAACAATTAAAAAAGAGGCGCCAAATTCAAATCTCCGACTAAACTACCGACTACCCATTAGTCGCCAGGTAGTCGCTAGTTTGAATCACGTAGCTTCCCAGAGAAGCTACTCTGATTGACAGGTGCATTGGAAAGGTAAAAAACTTTTCAGTATACCGACTATCCAGCGACTATCCTTCAGTCGCCAGGTAGTCGGTATACTGAAAAGTTTTTTCACTTTTACACGTTTTCTGAAAAGTTACTGCAGGTAATTATTGTGGATGTTGACATTCTTACCGACTACTTGGCGACTATATGTGAGTCGGCAGATAGTCGGTGACATGAACAGTTTTTTTGGTTTTTTCAACCGTCTTTTCAAATATTAACTGAGGCAATAAATACGGGAGGTCAAACGGTTAAATTATCACCGACTAGCCACCGACTAATTCTGGGTCGCCCAATGGTCGGTGATATTTACGGTTTTAATCCAAACGTTTGAAATTTACCCTAATATCACCGACTATTTATCGACTAGGTTTGAGTCGCAGGGTAGTCGGTAGCACTTTTATATAAAAACCCTAAACAGTCCTTTTTTCCGTCATTTTCATTCATTCTCATTTCTTTCCATTCTCGTTTTCTCTCTTTCTCTCTTCTTCCAAACCGTCACTTTCTTTCTCATTCTCTCTTCATTCATCATTCTCATCCATCATTCTCATTCTTTCTCTCATCATTCTCATTCTTTCTCTTCCAAACCGTCACTTTCTCTCTTCCAAACCGTCACTTTCTTCCTAGATTCCAAGTTTTTTTTTCCAAGTTTTAAAGGTTTGTCTTTTTTTAAGTTTTTTTTTTTTCCATGAACATGATTTTTCATGATTTTTGTATAATTTTACATGTTTATTTCGGATGATTTATGTTGTTTTTAAGGTTTTTTTTTCGGTTTTTTATAATCTTGTTTTATGTGTTTAGATGTTTATGATCATGATTTTAAGAATGTTTACATGTGTATGATCTTGTTTACATGTTTGTGTTTTAGGGTTTAAATGATTCTTTTTTCATTTTTTCGAATTTTTTCAATAGCTTAATATTTTTAGGGTTTACATGAAAAATACTAGTTCATATGTTTTTAGGGTTTGCATGGTTTTTTTTTTTTTTGGTTTAGTTTTTTTTTTTTTCGAATCATGTTTCCTCTTGTTTTTTTGTTTTTTTTTTTGTATCATTTTTTTTTTCCGAAAAATATATGTTTTTAAGTTTATATGTTATGTTTTTTTTTATCATATGTTTATGTTTTTTAGGGTTTAGATGAAATATACTTGTTCATATGTTTTTAGGGTTTACATGTTTTTTTTTTTTTTTTGGTTCATTTTTTTTATTTCCGAAAATTACTTGTTTATTTTTTTATGGTTCTTTTTTTTCAATATTATTTTAGGTTTATATGTTAGGATTTACATGAATTATACTTGTTCATATCTTTTTTTGTTTTTTTTTTTTTTTTGGTTTTTTTTTTTCGAAAAATACATGTTTATTTCGTTTTTTACATGTTTATTTCGTTTTTTACATGTTTATTTTCGAAATTTTACATGTTTATTTTGTTTTTTTAATTTTGTTGGTTCATTTTTTAAAATTTTCTTAGTTTATTTTGATATTATTTTGATATTATTTTCTGTTTAAATAATTTGTTAAATTTAGATGCCTAGAATGCGAAATCATTTAAACCAGCGCATCGACCCTCGAACCGGTCAGGCATATGACCCTGATTCGCGACCGGTTCGACAGCTTGCCCGTTCTGACCCGGGCACCCAAGCGGTTCCGCTCTCTGCGGATTTAGAGGAGCATTTTCTCCGGTCAGACTTTAGGAGGGCACCTGGGACTGTCGATCGCTCTCCGGTGTCATCACGTGCTTCGCCACGTAACGCACCCACACCGGATAATGATACAGCCCAGGGCCCGCCACGCGAGGACCCTCCACCTCCACCCCTACACCGACCACCTCCACTTCCATGGCTGCCCATCGAGGGCACGTTTGCCAACGTGGATGGCAACCAAGTATCAACGTCCATTCGTAGGACGTTTGAGGCCTACCAAGATCCTGATGGGTATGCTTGGAAGTACCTATCAAAGGAAACGATCGAGTTCTATTGGGATCAGTTTCAAGTAAGTATATTTACTACATTATTTCATTATTTGATTAACTTTTAACTGACTTGTTTATTGTACTAATACTGATTGTTTTTGTCGTTTCAGAGGCAATGGTCTTGGGATCCCTCCATCACCGACACGGTGCGCAGGGAATGGTTGAAGAGAGCCAAGATCCGGTACAAGGACATGGTTCACTCAATGAGAAAAAGTCTCGAAGCAGATAATGAGTATAAACCTGATTGGGTGTCGGCAGAAGCTTGGCGAGAGTGGACACGCGCCTGGGCAGCTCCTGACTACCAGGCTCGGCGGGAGCGAGGGAAAAAAAAACCGTCGCCGGGGCGATTCATCGGGTGTCGCAGAAGTCACCCATACCGGCGGCTCCGTGTCGGCCCGCAGGACACGGCGGATATTGGTAATATAATTAACTTTTTATTAATTTAATTTTTTTTTTTAAAATTATTTATACATTATTTTTATTAAACCAATCATTTTTTTTTTTACAGGAAAAAAAGCAGAAACGCGACCCCACCCCTTATGAGTTGTTTCTACACACTCATAAGGTGAAAACAAAAGATGGGTTGCAGTGGGCCAACGAGAAGTCCAAGGCGGTGAACGTAAGTGCAATTAGTGATGTTTTTTTTATAAGTAATCATGAATCATAGTAGTTAGTTTTTTATGTCCAAGCCCGAAATATTTATATAGTTTTATGCTTTGTTCAGGACGAGTATTTACGCCTCCATGCCGAGCTGCCGGTAGATGCTCCTCAGGAGAAGGAAAATGACGCCTACTTTGAGGCCGTCAGAATTGTCGAAGCGCAGGATCCGACAAAGAAGTCCTCCAAGGCTGTGTTTGGTCTTGGTGAAGCCGCAGAGACTTATTACTCTGATAGTGCGGCGTCACAGAGTCAAACTCAGGAAACTCCTCCCCCCCTTCAGCTAGTGAACGAGAGGTTGGATGAGCTACAGCAGTCCTTGAACACTGTAACTCAAAACATGTCCACCAACATTTCGAGGGAGGAGTTTGAGCGTCTAGTGGCGGAGCATCAGCGTTTGAGCGCTGAGTTAAACCACTTTCTCGGCTTTATGCGCGGCATATTTATCGAAAGAGGTTTTCCTCCACCTCCACCACCCAACTGATCCTACTTATTTGATGATGATGATGTTGATTAAACATTTTTTTTTGTTTTTTTTTATGATTAAACATTTATTTGGTTGTTTTTTTTTTATGTTTGTATGATTAAACATTTATTTGTTTGAACATTTTCTTTATTAATTTTAATTTTGCGTTTTTTATTATATTCGTTTTTTATTACGTTTTTTATTATATTCGTGCGACAATTTATTTTAGTAATAAAATAATAAAACTGGTCAAATGTGGTTTACAATTGACCACATTTGACCAGTTTTATTATTTTAATATTTAAAATCTAGCGACTAGATTCCGACTAATACATTTGTAGGAAAACCGTCGGTAAAAAGAACCGCCAAAATTTGGTACGCTTTTCAGTCAACATAAGTTTGACCTTACCGACTACCCTCCTACCAATACAGTAGTCTCAGGTTAGTCGGTAAAAATAACCGCCAAAATTTGGTACGCTTTTCAGTCAACATAAGTTTGACTTTACCGACTATTCTCCTACCAAATAAGTAGTCTCAGGTTAGTCGGTAAAAATATGGTCAAAATTTGAAGTTTGACTTTACCGACTAATTCCCTACCAAATAAGTAGTCTCAGGTTAGTCGGTAAAAATATGGTCAAAATTTGAAGTTTGACTTTACCGACTAATTCCCTACCAAATAAGTAGTCTCAGGTTAGTCGGTAAAAATATGGTCAAAATTTGAAGTTTGACTTTACCGACTAATTCCCTACTAAAAATTGAGTCGACAGCTAGTCGGTACAATTTAAAATACATCTTTCAAAAAAAAAAAAAAAAAAACAAAATCTCTTTTATTTTTACAGCGACTATTTAGCTACTAAAATTTAGTCGGTAGCAGCGACTATGTACCGACAAAGTTATGTAGTCGGCGGTCCGACTATTCACCTACTAAATGATATTTGGTAGGTACGCCGACTAACTTAACGACTCAATTATTTTACCGACCATTATATACCGACTAAACGTATTTAGTCGGCGGTTAGTCGGTATTTACAAATACCGACTAATTTACGACTATATATCGCAGTCGCTAGTTTGCAATTTTTTTGTAGTGTAATATTAGAAAATCAAGTATTTAATTTCTTTTTTTTCAATTATTTATAAAATCTTTTCAATTTTATTTATTGAATAATTATAAAATTTTACTATATACAAATTTGTTAGAAATTTCATAAAATCTTGCATCACACGGAAACTATCTAGTAGCTTTAAAACCAACACCAAAACACTACACATAATAGCTTTTTCAATAACTTTTGATTTTTGACCTACTTTTTCTCTCATATACGGTCACTTTACCTAATATCTCTTTAACAACTAAATTTACAAATAGCTTAAACAACTGGCTTATCATCTAATATTTCTAACTAGTTAAACTAACCAATAACTCTAACTAACAGTCATTTGTCAAATAAACTCTATATATGACAAATTTCAGTAAATATTTTCCCTGTTAGAGAGTGAGGAAAGTTTTGTACAATTTGTTTTTACTAAAATACAAGTCAATAATCAATTAAGAATTTTGTAGTCAAAAATAATGTTATTGGTAGGGTTTTTAGAAAATTACCGTTTAAATAACTTTTTTGCAAATTATTAACAAAATCTCCAATAATAATAAATGTTGTTACTCACGTGATTGAAGAACCTACAGAACGTATAATGAGAATGTTTAACTCTTTATTGGATACTAGATAGTGCCTGTGCGATGCACGATTTTATCAAATTTTATGAGTATAAATAAATAACAAAAACAAATCCTAGTAAAAGTATAATGTTTTAACTATCTCAAAATATTCAATACACTAAATAATATCCATTTAACAAAAAAAATTGAAGATTTTTTTATAAATAATTAAAATAAATAAAATACAATATATAATTTGCTAATACATTAAATATGATTTGACCTAAAAAGTAAAAAAAAAAAAAAAGCAATTAATAAGAAAAATAATATATTCAAAATAAAAAAGTAATAAAAAATCAAAGATCATAATAACAATGACATCATCAGTTAATTTAGGAGGGAAAATTTTTAATATGTAAGCGACACGTAAGCAATTTTGAAAGATGATGATGCAAGTGTGTTTTGTTTTAGTAATAGTTATAGATAGATTATAGATTGAATACTAGTGTTATGTACTAACCTTGTAATTGCTAAAAAAAACAGTAAGTCTCATGGGAGACGGTCTATTCTATAGACGAAATCCATAAAGCCCAGCCCAAAATATAACATAGTATATTTGGGGTTATAATAAATTATTTGGGGTTATAATAATTTATATTTGGGGTTATAGAATAGTATATTCGGGGTTATAATACCTTACATTTAGGATTATAACATAATATAATTGATATTATAATAAAAAAATTAGTTAAGGGAAATGGGCTGGCCCAATTTTCGTGGTCTATCCTATAGACCGTCTCTTGTGAGATTTTGTGAAAAAAAAGGTTGACTTTATGATCTATGTGCATTATATGTTGCATTGGGTAGCTAAATGGACAATAGGATGGTTACCAAGTAAGGGAAAATAAAAATTGTTAAATGTTTGCAAACATCTTAAGAACATCTATTATGTGTCCAAACTTTGTTGCAGCTTGATTTATGTATCTCAACTCATTGATATTGCAAATTGTTGTGTTAATTAACTAATCAATTTCGTGCTATACGGTACCAAAGTTTGGGGAATATGATTGAAGTTGATTGATAACACGAAGGACTTTACTACTATCTAGGACAAGGAGATATTAATGTAACGAAGAAGGTTGATTAGTTCAAATTGCGGCATTTAATATTAGGTCGTCCTACTCATAAAGTCATTAAGTTTTTTTCACCTATTAAAAATAGTTCTTGCAATAAAGGTACTGAATTTATGTCCGCAACCAACATAAAAAATGTACTCCTTTGATCGTTTTTTTTCACCTAATATGATCTGTTCTTCAATAAAATGTACTCTTTCGTAAGACAACGAGGATAATTTCTAGCATGTGAATAATATTTAAAGAAATTGATAACAATATTTCAATAATGAAAATGTTGTAATAGTTGGATTTTAGAGCCAAAGTAGTGTTTACTTTGATTGATGGTTTTAGGAGTGTTTTGAATAGTGAGAATTAGTGATGGGATGTACTCCTTATTTTTGTGATTAGTTAGTTGTTATTTTTCCTTTTTAAGTTGCAATTGTATATTGCTTTTATCATCGTAATGAGAATAGTCTTGAGATTATATTTTATCTATTACTCTTTACATGGTATCAGAGCTCCTAGTTAAGATTAAAAAAAATTCAATATGAGATATACATAGAGTATTTTAGTTATTTTGGTGAGTGTTTATTGAGCGCTACCCGTGAGATAAAAAATTAAGAAACAAGGAAAAAAAGTGTCAGTGTGAGAAATAGAGTTTCATAAAGATTAAGGTTTTGCGGCCGTTATGATCATATAGTAAAAAAGGCACTTGACTTCTAGTTTTCAAGCAACCTTCTTGTTTTTTCTAAAAAAAGATACAAAGGCGCCTTTTTATATCCAACCGATAATGGATGATGACATTTTTCAACAAACTTTGTCAACCAAGACATTAATCACATTATGGAAGGTCTTTACATATCCATCATGGAGCCTCATATTCACATTACCCACGCCTTCAACTTTTAACTTACGTTCACCGGCTTGAACATAGTCAAAATCATCTTTTTACTCCAACGTCTCGAACATTGCTTGGTTCCTACACACATGTATAGAGGCAGTCAAATCCAACACCCATTTCTCTTGACTCACCTCTTTCTTATTACATTGAGTCAAGAAAATCTCTCTAGGATAAATTTCTTGTTGGGCCAAATTAGATGAATCACCTCTTTATCTAACTTTGCCTTGCCCTATTTCTCTTGCAATCCTTTTAAATTCTTTAAATATTCCTTTGCCTTTGGGCAATTACATTGAATATACCCCTTCTCATGACAATAGTAACATTCTCGATCATTTCACTTTTTTGGTCGAGACTTTAATCTATAATGAGGGTCATTACATCTCCATTTATTTCTCCCTATGCCGGACCCTTCTACAGCTAGTGCTCGCTCATCTACTCCTCGACTGTCTTCATCTTCAAACCCTTCTCCATCCATTTTGAATATTATCCTTTTATTTTCCCTCACAATTGTTATTGTTTCCTCAAGTTTTATCTTCTCTCTACCTACAAGCAATATCTGCACAATAGGCTTGTAGGACTTTGGTAATGAAGCCAATAACAAAAGGGCATGCTCTATAATACCCTGGCCAAACGAACCACCGGTAATTACTCATGGAGACTGTAGACTGGACCCATAGACCAACACAAGTCTTTCCAGCTCACGTGTCCTCACTCGTGTGCAATTAGGAAAACATCCAATGAGGTCATCCATCCTAAGATTGCTCTTCACTAAGCACGCTTAACTGTGGAGTTCTTAGCAAATGGACTCCTATAAAAAGAAGATGCACCATGTTGATATGAGTAGTCTATCAATCCTTTTTAAATCTTAATTTGGGGTATCACACTCACCCCCACTTAGGAATACAACGTTCGCGTTGGACCATAGTTTCAGGATCTTTTCCCCCGCTAGGTGCACTAAACACACAATCAGCCACGGTCGCATGGTTGCTTTGATAACATTTGTAACACCTCGGCCCAACGGACCACCGCTGACTACACATGGAGATTGTAGATTAGCCCCATAAATCAACACAAGTCTTTTCAGCACACTTTGTCCTCACTCGTGCGCACCTAGGAAAACTTCCCATTAGGTCACCCATCTCAAGATTGCTCTCCACCAAGCACGCTTGATTTGAAGTTCTTAGCAAATGGGCTTCCATGAAAAGAAGATGCACTTTGTTGATGTGAGTAGTCTATCAATCCTTTTTAAATCTCAATCTGGGATTAATAGACTACTCATATCAACAAGGTGCATCTTTTTTTCATGGGAGCCCATTTGCTAAGAACTCCATTTGTTAAGCTTGCTTAGTGGGGGAGAAATCTTAGGATGAGTGACCTCCTGGTAAGTTATTCTAGGTGCGCACGAGTGAGGCCAATTTACAGTTTCCATGAGTAGTCACCGGTGGTCTGTTGGGTTTGGGTGTTACATGTTCATTGACATACTAGTCAATTAAATTTTAATATGGTCTTGGAAGGTCATACCTTTTCTCATTTTTAGCTAATATGACTCCCATCGCAGACATCGTCGATTGGTTAGGGACTTTGACGCATATATTCCTTCCGATTTTTACACTAATGCCTCGATTCAGTTTTCATCAAGGAATTATTCTTGATCTTTAGAGCAATCGCCAACCGAATGGTGCTGATTGCCTTATTCTTTTTGATGCCCAAACCGCAATATTCAAATTATCTCACCTTTTCTCCTCCAAAGCCATGTCTAAATTTTGTTGTAACAATCAATCCTCTATCGCACTCTTCCAAACCACATAATTGATCTGCCCATCGAATAATGGAATCTCAAATTTTTTGCAAGCTTGTAGCCATGTCCCTTCTCAAATTTCTCTACTCAAAACTCTTGCCATTCTAAGAACTCCTCTCAATCTAGCTCTTGATACCAAATGTTGGAAAAAATAATTATTATTAACACTCGTGGTATAGTAATTAAAAAATCAATTTTTTTGAACTATACACACAACTTAATTTACAAGAAGTATAATTTACAATTTAGAGGACACACACTCGACACTAATATTTTGGGACACTTACACTTAGACTACAGCTTACACACTCACTGACTAACACTCTCATTAAGAGCCGGGGGACTCTCTGACCACACTCTCTTGTATGGGTATGAGTTGCGTCCATCTTCCCTTCCCAGACCCTGACCATAATTTGTCTATGAGCGGGATATACTAAGAATGATGATGATGATGATGAATTAATTGTGTCTCTCTTCAATACACTACATACTAATTGACACTTCTTATTTATACTAGTACTAAGTAGGCTAAACTATGTTACCTAAACTATTCCACAAGCTCCTACGTACCTTTAACTAGATTAGTCCATGAGATCTAAAATTCTCTGTTAATCATGAACTTCCTTATCATATTCCAAGTTTATTTGTAGATAAATTTTCTAGATCATTTCTATTTTTTTTTTTTTGAGATAAGATCATAGACTCCTTATTTGTGTTTAATTGGTTAAATTTTCCATATTTCAATTCTAATTGTAATTATACTAGGATTATACCCGTGCTATGCACGGTTTTCGTTTAAAATTTTTATATTATTACTTACTGTTAAGCAATATTTATTAATTGATTATTATAATACAAGTTTATATATATATATATATATATATATATATATATATATATATATATATATATATATATATATATATATAAGTTATATTAATAATAAACAAATGCTACTATGAATTGACAAATGACACAAATGCTTATGAATTAATATATTGTATGATGATTTATTGTATAGTCTGCTTATTGCTTGCCATTTATTTTACTCTATGTACAGATTCCATTCCATGTAAGTAACATAAGAATGAAAAGTTTCATTCTATTTATTGCATCAACCATATAATTCCCCATCTTCCGAAATTGGTTTTATTGGACAAATTGCAAAATAATGAAGAGTTTCATTACAACATTTAATTAAGAATGTTATTTGAAGTGACACGTGGCAAAAAATTATACACTTCTAACTTTTATTCTAAAGCTGCCACTTGTCAAAAATGTTCCTGAATTAATATATTAATATATGTATGATGATTAAAGTTTTTATAATAATAATGAGAATAAAAGAATGTTACAAAATAGGAATAGGATGGGGATTGGGGAGTAATGCTACATGACATTTTTTATCTTGTTTATCCTCAAACAAGAACTCAAAAATGGCAGCTTTCAGTTGCATAGCTTCTAAATCGTTCTCTCCTTCCCTGCATCCTTTACACCTAAACCAATCAATCAATGCTTCCTTTTCGTTCACTTTCCGATCAAATTCTGTTCGTTTTCCCGGCGATTTGCGGCAGCGGCGAATAAGAGGGGTGAGTGTGGTGACTCGAGCAGGACCACCAAGTACCAACCAATTCATTTTTGCCTTCGTCTTTCCACTTTCTCTCCTCGCCTTTACTGTCTTTACAGCTATTCAAATTGGTAATAAACTTGACCAGAAGTTCCTTGAAGAGGTATATTACTGTTTTGTGCTTTTATGTTTGTGAAATTGCTGAATTTTTACTACGATTTGTTTTTTCTTTGACGTTTTTAGTTTACAGGAATTGGGATTTTATCGTGGTTATGTTTTATCAGTATTAAGTGAAGTTTAATCTGAAAGTTTTCATACTTGATGCAATATGTGAGAATTGGGTTTTTCTGGAATTGGTAGAGTATTCTTTCCGCTAGTATAGTAAAAATTAAACTCTCTATTTGCAACATTGCAACCTTCAAACGAGAATCTTAATCCCCAATTAGATGGGATAGGCTACATGAACCAAAATCAATCACCAAAATCAATCACCGCGAGAGATTGTCACCAACAAAGAGTAGATACTTTAGCCTCTTCCTTTGATACTAATCTATAAGATTACTACAACTAAAAACATCTGTTACAATGATACCATCCACATATATTCTTCCCCTAATTATTCTGAAATGCCAAGTACCAAAGTCACCTGGAGGAGTGCTTAGCCGAGCGGCGAGCCATGTGCGTGGAGGATACAATATGCTTAATGGAGATGCTTGCTCGGACTAGCAAGATAGCATGTCGAGAGAAGCAAAGATGTCGCTTATTATTGGTGTGCTTGGACTAGCACACAAGTGGTCGGGCCAGAAGGCAGCAGCAACGAGGAAACATATTTGTTCTCAAAGTATCCGTGCACACCTCTGTTGCAGGAGATTCATAGCTCATTGGAAAGAGCACGAAAGGAGCTCCGGATGGAGGCACTTTATGGGTTCATAATTCACCAAATTAATTGATACATATAATAATATACTCCCTCCGTCCCATTAGTTTTGTCCACTTTACATTTTGCACACATGCCGAGGCAACATTTTAATCTTTAATATCTTTAATTGTGTATAATTAAAAATTATAAAAATTTGATATTAATAATCTTTGCATTGAGACGAACAAAATAAGATCCCACATGACTATATTTTAACTTATAGATTAAGAACAAAATACAAATTAAGAGTGATTAGTGAATAGTAACCAAAAACTAAAGTGGACACAATAAAAGGGACGGAGGGAGTAAAATTTTGAATAACGATTCGGGGGTCCAAAAGAACAATTACAATCATAAAAAATAACAATCAGACAATGCCTGACTAGAATTTTTCAATACTTTTTCACTTGTGATTAACGACCTGAAGAGTGAATAGAAAAGAAAAGCATAAGTATAGGTGAGAGAGAGGGATTGAAAAAATGAGCTTTGATATTGAGTAACATGTACTGTACCACTACACTAGAAGGTCAATACATGTTAGAGAAAGTTGCAAAAATTGTGTAAAAGTAATTTTTGGTTATTAACTTTTGAATAAGTTTTTTGGATTTTCGTATGAGTGAACCCACTAAACCCACACGTAAAATGCCCTTGGTTTTGGAGCTGAAAGTCAATTCATGGTGAAGTGTGAGGCTTGTTGATGTTCATCAACCTTCAAGAGAAGTCGTAGGGTAGAGTGAGAAGTGAATACCAACTTTGAGGGTGTTAAAGCAAGTAGCAAAACACTTAATAATGATGTTGATTTTAGTCACTTAGTTGAACATGCCTTGTCATGTACTTTGGATAATTTCAATGAGGATGTGTCAAATATAAGTGAATTGAGGTTCGGGACTATACATGAGGTGTTAAACAATAAGCATGTGAGGTCCCAATAAAGCGGGGAACCATGCCTTAAACGAGTTAAGGCATGGGAAGTAATGAACACAAGCAAAACAGCAGGTAGGCTCGACCCTATGCTCGTCCGAGCGGGTGGTTTGCTCGTCCGAGCAAATGAACAGCCAGCAGACAGAAGGTGCAGCGAAGGGGCTGCTTGAACGAGCGAGTAGTGTGCTCGAACGAGCAGCAGGCCAGGGGTCGCAGTTTTGTCTTTTGGGCTTCGGTTTCAGCTTTGATTGTTTGCATTATTACTTGTTTATTGCTTGTTTATTGTGATGAGTTATGAGCTATGTTTATTAGCATAGTTATTGGGATGTTACTTGTGATTTATGGTGAGTAATGATGTGGTTCTAGAATGATGTACTCCACTCTATAAATAGGATACATCATTTATAGAACAACTCACCACTAAACACACATTGTGAGAGGACTTGAGCATTGCTTAGAAACTTGAGAGTGTTCTACTTTTGCTTAAGTTTTGTGAGGATCTTAAGAGGTTGCTCTTAAGATTAGGGGAGGTTTATTATATTGTATTGTTGAATCAATCTAATAAACTACTTTTGAGGGGGAGAAATCTTGTTGAACATTTTCCAATTAATGTTGGTGAAGGTTGCTCAAGTTGTGAGCTTTTTAAGTCTTTAATTGAGTTCTCAAACACATGAAACACTAGAGTGGGAGTACATGCACTGTGATAGCTAGAGAGCTAGAGACAGCTAAAGAGTGCTTTGTATTTCATTTGTGAGCAAATTCCATTGATGCTCTTTGACTCCAACTTACTGAGTGTTTGTATGTGTTATGTTTAGTTGTAATTAAATGTAATTACATTTAAGAACTACAATTTGATGTTTGAAGTGGTATCTTAAGATAGCCGTCAAAACCACTTGTCTTTGCTCCGCCTTTTTTGTGTTTAATCAAGAACACATTTCATTTACATGTTTTTGTAAGCTTTGTTGCCTCCCTTTTTCCCTTTCCTTGGTGGCTCGATTTCACAACATATTCCTATGTATTATCATATGTTCTTTAAAATCCCTATTCTTCACCACAAATTGTTGTGAGAGGCGGGGTTTCCGAGAGACGAACTATATCCAATTAATACAAATAAAAGAGAAAATAAGAACATGGGCTTCTTATTTTGAGGTCGTCTCTTTGAGAGACGGTCTCTCACAAGAGTAGTCTTTTACCTTAACTCTTCTACTGCAGTCCTCAACTTTTCTAAGCTCCTTAATAGACACAAATGGTTAATTGTCTAATAGTTAGGCATGGATGACATATTGTAAGGGGAGAACCTAAAAGTTCTTAGATATTAGTGTATAGGTTTTGGACTCTTCGTGATAAATTGTGGATAACCCATTCTTATTAGTCTATGAAATTATCAATCCCTTAGATGAAAACACTACTTAATCCAGTGATATTTAAACCATAATTTAAGGTATAAATATGATGCATCCTTTACGAACATTGAGTACTCTCTGTGTGACAGCAGAAATCCTACAATCAAAGATAAGTAAGAATATTTTGGTCTAGTATGAATCTTTTCAAGTATATTTTTGTCTTGTCTGAATCTTTTTCGTGGTCTTGTTTGATCTGATTGACACAAGAAGTTTCAGCAATGGTGAATTTAACATATGTAACAGGTAAAGGGAATATTCATAAGATACAAGTTTTCAATTTTTACATCATTTTCTTGGTGTAGCTTAGTTTCGTAGCAAAACTTTTTTGGATTATAATTCGAAAATTTTATTGAGTTAGGAACCTATGTATTGATTTATGAAGTCGTTCCTGATCTTTTAGGATTAAGGCACTAGTATCATTGTCGTTGTGACACTTTTACCGTCTTGTTATCAGTTGTCAATTTTGTTCCTAATCATGCTTGTGTAACAGCTCGCCATGAATGAGGCAATAAATGAAGCCGAGGATGAGAATGATGATGGCACTGAAGTAGTGATCCCGAGAAAAGAGGAACCTGCACTTCCCCGAGCTCGCAATAGGCCGAAGCGTGAAATTTAAATTCTAAAAGTACGAGTTTGCTTTCATTTTTTGGTAGGTCATTGTTTAGGCATCTTTGTGCTTGTAAACTGAATATACATTGATTGTATATATGGCTTAATATTACGGTGGGGAGTGGGGACTTTGGTCCCTTTGGGCTTATTGTTAGTGAATTCACACCAAATTGTAGTTGTTAAATATGGAAATTCTATAGTGGACTCTTAGTCTGGAGCATAGTGCAAAAAGAAGACCGTATTATCGTATAGCGCTCGTATTATAGACTTTCGAGTTTAGCGCAACTGAAATGTAGACTGCAATGACGGCAAAATCATTTGTGTTGGCCGTGAAATATGTTACACGTCTGTTACCACGATCGGACCGAAATCGTATTTTTGCACTATGGTTTCCAGGTTGAATTGTCGTTCTATTCTTGAAGAAATCTTTTGGGTGAACCACAGTTGAGTATCCAATGTAGAGATCTTCATTGATTCTAAACAATTTATCAGCTCCTTCACTCGATTCGTGCCTCTGTTTTATCTTTAGTTTCGATGTGTTACATCTTTGTAACTCGTTATCGAGATTTTGCTTTAAGTTTGTGTTGCACTAGTTTTCTAAAATCATGTAAACTTTCCAATCAGGCAATGATTATCAGGCTTTGTATGATAGTTATCAATAATTAATTGACATTACTTATCCAAGAAAAGCTTATAAGTTCAGATAAATGGCATCCAAAACAAGAGCCTGCATTAATACAAGAACAATTCCTATTTTCATGTCAAAAAATAATGGTCAGAAAACTTATCATATACATCTGTAAAAAGAGAAGAAATCTACAAGGACAACTTAAAACTTAAAAGCACTCATTCTGAATCCTAGGACTGACGCTTTCTCTCAACAGAATACTCGTACTACATAATTAATATCCAGGAAATGGTATAGAAATGGAGCTCGAGTAATCGCTTATTAGTGACAAGTTCATCGTAGTGAGTAGGGAAAAACAATCCAGGGATTCGACCAACGCTGGATGCTATAGTTGAGCAGCTAAGGCGCTTGTGAAAATCTTCTCGTTTGCCTGTGGCCGCATAAGCATCTACACTACAGCTTCCAAGACATGACGGCATCACATCTGGAGCACAGCCAAAATACCAAACAATCAATTAAGAACTCACTTGACTATAAAATGAATTCAAGTATAAATACGAGTCTTGCCAAGATTCTGTTACCTGTCAAGTTGGCAGCAATTCAATTTTTATCTGGGTATCTTGTTCTTCTTTGATCTCAATATTGAGTTTCAGACTCTGGCCTCTCATAGTAGTCCCTGCAGAAAGCAATCCTTTGGCTCTTTATCGGTTCATATAAACAAGATCATCCTTTGAATCAGCGTTTGTTATTTTTACTTTTACACACAAATACTCAAAACTGTAGTGTAGGACGCAATGGGAACTTACAATATGTGGAAGGCTTGCCAGAATTTTTTGCACACACAAGCATGACGCAACTTGTTCACACAAACAGACATTTTGTAACAGCATAATCAAAGACAGATGATCTAGCATCACCAGCGTTATTTAAGTGTAAAAAGTATAAAGGTTCAATTTAAACCTTGGAAATCACAGTTTGATATACTTCATAATTCATAGTGTGAGAACAAGTTTCGAGTTCGATTTTCCCTACCCTTCCCTGTAACTAAAAAAGGCCCCTCAAAAGCAGTAAATGGCATGAATTTCTCTACAAGTTCAAAAAAGTGAAGTGCTTGTCAAAGCAAGTAAATCGAATTATATGAAATTTTAAATCAACAAGTATAGTCAGATCAAAATTATTGTGGCCTGTTTTCTTCCATATGCACCTCCATGAAAAAGGTCCATAGAGATTGGAAAACAGACAAGACAAATAAAGAATCAACCATCTTTCTCATCCAATTCTAGGCTACTAAAATATCCTATATACTCCCTCCGTCTCATTAGTTTTGTCCACTTTGTAGTGGGCACGCAAAATAAGGAAAAATAATAGTGGAGTATTTTTAGTGATTATAATAATTGAAAAAGGTGGTAGTGGGGTATTTTAAGTGAATATAATAATTGAAAAGGTGGTAGTGGGGTATTTTAAGTGAATATAATAATTGAAAAGGTGGTAAGTGGGGTATTATTAAATAATATAAGTTGGGGTAGTTGGAGGTATTTAGGTAAAAAGTTTTGCCAAAAAAGAAAAGTGGACAATTAAAGAGGTATTACCCAAAATGGAATAGTGGACAAAACTAATGGGACGGAGGGAGTAATAATTAGGGATGTTGATGAGCTGAGGTGACTCATGAACTATTCAAAACTATGAAGGCTCATGAACACAATAATTGGTATTTGAGAAACTAGTAATTTCATTTATGTGTACAAGTGTGTTTATAAGGCCTTATGAACTTGTTGAATAGATTATAATCAGTGAAAGCTAGCATCTTTTCCCTGTCTTGTCCCGTCCTGCCACAATGTTCAAACACTATCTTCCCAACTAGTTCCATACAGATAAAGAGAACAAGTGTTTCAAGAGAAGAATATTCATCATCTACGATCTAAAGTTATGGACATATATTACGCTAATAAAACAGTTCAAGGTGTTAGGGGGAGTTACTTGAATCGAGGAATTTTGAAGGGATGCCAAGGATTTAAAGAGCAGTTTTTGATGGAATACTTCTAGACTAGATCAGTTGTTGGAAGTAGCTAAAAGTATTAGATGATAAGCTAGCTGTTTTAAGGAGATGTTTTTAAAATATTAATGTTCGTTGTTGGGCTGTTTATTAAAGAAAATATAGGCAAAAAGCCAAAAGACAATTAAAAAAGCTACTTTGAATAGATATTTGTTTTTTGGCTTAAAAGTCAGCTTTTCAGTTAATTTTAAAGCCCTTTACCAAATACGTTTTTGGTTAACATACGAAAAAGCCAAGACAAAATAAAAGCAAATTGCCAAACATCCCTTCTAACTCTACCCAAGTAACTTTTTAATCAATAGAGCTAAGGAGAAAGAAACTTCTCTTCACTTTGCTATTGCTACTATGGTCTATGGACACTATCATCCCACAATTAGGCAACATTATGATCCACAAAAACTTCCCAACAACCACCTTATGAATTTTATCGTCAAAAGCCACCTTATATAATGTTTTTCTTTGCAAAATACCACTTTTAAGCCACTAAGAAATCCAGTTTGTCAATATTTCCATACCATTTTTTCATTTAAAGGAAAAATGATGATTGAAGCGGCAAGTTTGTATGAAATTCAATTTGAGAGTCAAAATATATAATCTTTTAAACTAGAAGTAGTGTTACGAAAAAAACAAAAACGATTTTTTCAGGGGTTTTAATTTTTAGAATTTCTGCACTCCATGTACCTTCAAGAAATAATCCACTGGACTTGGAAAATATATTTGACAAGGCAATCTTGCTTCTCAAAAGCTTTTCTTCTTGCCCTATAGATAATGAAATTCCCTAAAACTAAAAATAACCATGTTTTTCAAGGGAGGGCTATAGAAAATCCGGCATTTTGCGTATGAAAAATACTACCTCCTATTCAGCCTAAATGTCCCATTGTTTTTTGGCACTATTCACTCATCACTCTTAATTTATATTTTACTCTTAATCTATAAGTTAAAACATAGTCATGTGAGATCTTGTTTGATTCGTCTCAATATAAATATTATTAATATCAAATTTTTATAATTTTTAATTAAGAATAATTTGAGATATTAAGGGTTAAAATGTCGTCTCGACAAGTGTAAAAAATTAAATGGGACATTTAGGCCGAATAGGAGGGAGTATTGTTTACATACATTTTAAAAATGAAAATACAAACAGTAAACAGATGGAACGAAGCATCACCTTTGTCCAGTATTTAACTTGATAGCAATGTTGAACCTTTTGATTTCAGTTTGGATTCTAGTCCAAAGAACTTCAATCCTGAAAGCACCAAATCCGCTGTTTTCTTCTTCATGTGTTCAATAAGCATGTCGTCATACAAAATCATATTGGCATCAGATAGATACTTTTGCTCCTTCATAATTGAGAAAACCTTCCTAGCTTCCTCAACTGTCCCGTGCTTGCACATACCAGAAATAACAGCACAGTATATGATTTCATTAGGTGCACATCCTTGTTCTGACATCTCGTTAATTACTTCAACAACCTTATCAGCATCGTTAGATTTGCAGGCGTGGATGACGCCTAAAGAGTATTTGAACTCCATAGGCCCACTAGTGACATTAGCTAAACAGTCCCGGACTAGTGAAATTGCTGCATCTATTTCTCCTATTCTACAAAGACCATTTACCAGAGAGCAATAAGCTGCAATGGAAGGAATAGAATCCATCTCCTTTATTTTATTATACAAATGACACGCCTCTTTGACGTCCTCAAGATCAACATGACACATAATTGCTTGACTATAAGATAAAGCATCGGGTGTAAAGTTCGATTCTTTCATGTCCGTGAAGAGGGATAACACTTCCTTATTCTGTCCACTCTTGTACAGAGCTCCCAGAAGAATATTGTATATGGAAACATTACAATAACCTTTGACTTTCAAACCTTCTAATATCTCTAAAGCGCACGGTAATCCCTTATCCCTTTCAACCATCAAAGAGAAGAGCTCAGAAAGCCCATCAATGATCGGGGATCCTAATTTCTTCATCTGCACAAGCAACATCCAGAAATCATCCATTTTTCTTGATTCTGCGTACGACAATAACAGCGGATTGGCAGTTGTGAAATCTGGTTGAAGACCCTCTTTAGTTGTTATCTGGAAGAGCTTATAAGCTTTATCAAGCTGCTTCAAATTACACAAGCCCGCTATCAAGGAATTATAGATGGACAAATCAGCCCTATATCCAGAATGTATCATATCCTTTAAAAGATCTAGTGCTGACCCAACTTTTCCATCAAAAACAAAGCCCTTCACTAATGCACCATATATAGCTCTATCAATCAACTCTCCCTTATTCTTCATACCCTTAAAAATTTCATAAGCTTTATCGACACGGTTTCCTTCACACAATGCTGAAATCAAAGTTGTATAAGCCATCGCATCAGGCACAACTTTATCCCTCTCCATTTCATCCCAAACCTTCAAGCAACCATCCAAATTTCTCTCACCCACTAATATTCTGATCATAGCCGTGTATGCAAAAACATCTGGTTTCGACAAACTCCTCATCCGGCCCAAAAGTTCCAACATTTCATCGATTCGTCCACCCTTGCACAAACCCTTGATCAGAATCATAAAAGTTACATTCTCCTCCACTAACCCATCATTTTTGAAATCATTATAAACTGACATTGCCAAATCTAAGTGACCCGTCTTAACTAAAGCATCCATGATCCTATTATACAAGAAAACTCTAGGTTTAACCTCAAATTTCTTCATTTTCTCATATACATAATAAACCCTATTACCTCTATTATTATCAGCATGCATTCTAATCAAAATTTCAAATTGTTTCTCACTGGGTAATCTACCCTGCATATGCATTAGCTCGGGTATTTGATCAGCAGCTCTAAACTTATTCAATCTATTCAAACAATAAGCAAATGCATTATAAGAAAGAAAATTGTGCTGATAACCCTTTTGCTTACCAGCCCAATGGAAGAACTTGGAGCAAATCACAGGGTCATCCAGGACTTTCAGCACCTCAGCAACCAAATTCGGGTTAACCCGGCGAAGCTTTGAGAGGTCAGCGATGACTTGTGGGCCCCATTTCTGGTGTTTCCTGAAAGAATCACAAATGTAACGGGCAATTGGGGAGAGTTTCTGGGCAATTTGGAAGAAAGTTTCGGATGGGGTTTTAGTAAAGGTGGGTTTTTGGGCATTTGGATGATCTGGGTCCCAATTTTGAAGGGAAAAATTAGTGGGTTTTTGAGATTGAGATTGAGATTTGTTGTTTGAAATGGAAAATTTAGGATTGTTAGGGTTTATGGATTGGCGATTGGAGAAGAGACCGCCATAGACAGTGGGTCTGTTAATTGAAGGTTTTCTTTTGCCATAGAAGAAGTAGAATTTGCATGGTTTGGAGGTTGATGGAGGTTTTAGAGGCATTTTGATTTTTGGGTTTTGCTTTCAAATCATCACTCATCCCATTCCATTGATAAACTTTGAATGTGATGGTGTTAATGAGTTTAAACTTTATAGTGAGACACAAAATATTCAATCTTAGTTGAGTTTAATCGGGAGGTGTTTGGTACGAGGGAATGAGACTTGTGAGATTTTAAGATAGGGCTTTCAAGTTGAGACTTTGAAAATAAAAAAGTCCCATCTCTTGTTTGTTACGGTAGGCTTGGAAGAAAAGAGATAAAATTAAAGTCTCAAACCAAATACCACCCCTCCCCCCAAATGATATTTGTGTGATGTGGGGTACATTAAGTTTTTTTTTTTTTTTTTTTTTGAGTTATGGGGTACATTAAGTTTAGGGCATAGTTGAATTGGGTGTAAGTATTTTTTGGGAGAATTTATTTTTCTCTTCATCTTTTCCTGGGGTAAATTTATATTCTAAAATGAGAAAACTAATTTTTGTTTGAAAAATTTGCTCAAAATAATCTCAACTATCACTCATTGGCCATAAATAATTTCAACTATCACTTTTTTAAATAATTTCAACTTTCACCTGAATTTGTTCATGACATACTCTACGACTTGGTAACCTAGGATAGCAGATCACCTTTGCAAAAAAAAAAAAAAGAAAAATTGAATAAAAAAAGCAAACAAGATTGCAAAACCTTTCCCTCACTCATTCTTCAACCCCAGCCAATCACCCAGGGCCGGTTTTGAGCTCATTCGAGGTATCCAACCGCATAGGGCCCCCCAGTTTTATGGGGCCTCATATTTTAAATATGACATTAACAACTAGTATTACAAATAAGCGCAAGTGGCAAGCATTTTGTATTTTGAACCAAAGAGCGTGGGTTCCAAACCCGTAAACACATTTTCACGGCAAAGCTCCCTGACCAATGCATACCTTTCAACTACTATTCCACATTATTTTTTCAAAAACAATTTCTATTTCTTCATTCTTCTCTCAATACTTGTGCCAACATTATCGGTGAATTCTCCACCATTCTCAAGTCCCAACATTCATTGCTATTCTATTCATCTTCCTCCCAAAAATTATTACTATTGAAATTCTTTATACTATCTTTCAGAATATCTCTCAAAATGAAATTCAAATTATACTATTTAAAGCACAACATTAGAGATCTCAATATTACAATTTCAAGATTTCAAATTTTATTAAAACTTAACAGAGTTGGAGAGGTAAAACTCCCTTGTATCATTTTATATTTTTCAATAATTTATGTTCATCAAAAAAGAAAAAAAATAGACTAAAAGAATTTGGGCTAACTCAAATTCTTCTACAAGAATAATTTATCTTAAAAATTAAGTATTGACTTACTTTATTAAATTTGTTAAACGTATTTTAATTTTTATCTTTATTTATTTCAATATGTAATTTGAATTGTTCATTTGGTTTTTAACTAAAGTGTTGACTTCTTTAGCTATATGTTTCTCAATTATATTTTGTGTGGTTGGAAAGTTAAAATGGAGGTAAGTTGAAGTTATTTTTCGTAGATTAATGATAAAGGGGTAAAAGTTTTACTAGAGTACTGTGTTCATGGTAATTTAATGATATTTTAGATTTTTTTGCTTTTTGTTATCCGAAATATGTTTCTAAAAGAATTTCTCATAATTTTTTGTTATTGTTTGAGACTCTTGACCATAGTAGCCATTTAATTATATACTCACAAAAATTGGTGTTTTGGTTAATATTAGATTGTACTTCGTATTTTTAATATGACAATATAAATTTTTTTAGTGGAAGAAAGTTCTTTATTATAAAATAGGATCATTTACCATATTTATATTTGGGCCTCATTTTTGTAAATAATTTTAGGATAGGGCCTCGATTATCAATGCTCCGCCCCTGCAATCACCTTCCCCACCTCTTCTCCCTCCAGCCATACAACCACTACAACCTCCATCGCTCCCATCTCTCACGCCCCAAATCAGCATCACCACTCGAAATCAGCCTAACCTCCAACCCCCACTGAAATCAGTCCAACCCCCACCCTTTTCGCAGCCAAATGAACTCTCAACTCCATTAAAATCAACAAAAATCTCAACACATGCAACACGCATGATAACATTAACTCGTTCTTCAAGTTGTTTAACATCAGAAGTAGTATCTTCAACATCAGCAAGCTTTTCTTTAATGGCGGAATCACGTTGATCCGCGAAATCTCCCAAAGAAGTAGAAAATCCTGTCAAGAGCGAACATGAATAATAGAGATTCAACATTATGATTGGGAGTGTAGATTGAAGTCAATGAGTGAAGCCTTTTAAATTTTTTCAGCAAGAGAAGGATGAGGAATAAGGAAGGAGAGATAAAGCGGAGCAATCGTGATGGCGACATATTTGAGGAGAGAGACATTGAGGTTTTTGAGAAGAGAATTTGAAAAAGTGGGTGTTCAAGGGGGGAGAATTTTGGTTTGTAGGTTGTGGCAAAATAATGGAGTTGGGAGAGATTTGGAAAAAGAAGTCATTAGCATTAGCCATGGCTGATTGTTAAGCTTTTTATTTAATTTTCCTTTTTTTTTGCAAAGGTGACCTGGTACCTTAGGTTAACAGCTCGTAGGGTATGCCATGAATAAATTCAAGTAAAAGTTGGAATTATTTAATGATACGTGATAGTTGGGATTATTTTTGACCAATGAGTGATAGTTGAGATTATTTTGAACAACATTTCCTTTTTAATTTGGCAAGTAAGAGATATTATTGCTTAAAAAAGGGTTACAACATACAAACTACAAACCACTTCCCCAAACACAATAAGGGAAACACAAAAAAAAAAGCCTAAAAACAAACAAAACAAAAAGGGAAACCTAACTTCTAACAAGAAAATCCTTCCAAGGACTCCTAGCAGCTACTCTATATACAATAGACCTAGCAATTTGCTGAATAAAAAGCGAATTGTCACCAAAAATAATGGCATTTCTCTTCATCCAAATGTGGTAGACCAATTCAGTCCAACTCATAGTAAGAAAAGAAGCTTTAGATGTTTTCCTCTTGACCACCTTACACATATGACAAACTTTATCATCAAACGAACAAGCCCACTGAACAGGACCAAGAAACTTCATCATCAAAATTCAACATCAAATGAGGAAACTAATTGTTATTATATCCCTCTCACATTACTTTGCAACCAATTCTTTCACCTCTCCAACATTCAAATTCTATAAGGATCCTGTCTAACTACTTTTGTTTTCTTACTTAGACTTTTATTTTTCACTTAATTATTTACCCTCAATCCTTGCATGCTCAAGATTCATTGGAAAATTAGGTTTATTGATTTTTATTCTGAAATGCTCATTTTTTTATTCTTTGTTATCTTTTTATCCTTTATTCATTTTGGTTCTTTCCAAGAACCATATTTTTAAAGTTCTTTAAGATCTACTCCCTCCGTTCCTTTATGTTCTTCCACCTTACTATAACGGGTAGTTTCAAAAGTTCTTCCACTTTAGAATACTTTCTATTTTTGGAAAGTTTTTATCTCACTTTTACCCCTTAAAACCCCACTTTCCTTACTTCACACTATTATTTAATTATTTTCTCACTCATACTCCCAATACAATTATTAATTCACACTACTATTTAATTATTTTTTTATCTCATAATTCTAATACAATCATTACTTCCCACTACTATATAATTAAAATAATACCCACTACTACCTAAGATTCTATTTTTCTTAATCTTTGTGAAAAACCCAAATAGGAAGATCAAATAGGAACGGAGGGAGTAGTTGGGTATCTGAGAATATATATGAAAACTACTTATTGTTGCTGGGATCGAGATTGCTCAGTTTCAGATGATGGGTCAGAAGCCGAGCTATAAAATTTGGTGGCATTATCGACGGAAGAGATATTGTGTCATTTGAGAAATCATCTGAAGATGCATATATAGATTGAAATGGTTATGGTTTTGAATAAAACATCGTTAGTCCGTCTTCTTTCTAGTGCTTATCATTTGTCAGGCTGTTTTATTACATTTTAGAACCTTGAATTTGTTCATTCTTAAGTATTCCTAATCTATATTGTTTTTTGTGTGATTACTCATTCTCATAGTTTAAGGGTAATTTGCTGTTGATTTTTTTGTGTTTTTTTTCATAAATTATTATTGAAAATCGGAATTTCATTAGTCAGGAACATTTTGTTTATTATTTGAGTTTTATGTTTTAGTTAAGCTAAACAAAAAGGTGGTTTTTCGACCAAAAGATAAATTGTAAGTTGCAGTTGAAAGTTTCAGTATAGTTACTCATTTACTCATTTTTAGGTTTTCATACTGTTCTCTTGAATAATTTTAAAAGGGCCCCATTTTGAAAGTATATCGCAAAAATAAATAGGGTCTCCGAAATCTTTGCCCCGCCTCTGAATTCAACCTTTGCCCTTAGTTTGCTATTAGCGTACCTTATTAGTATGGTGACATCAAACTAAGGGTAAATGTTGGTTAATCAAAAAATGATGCAAAGTTGGAATTATTTACAACAGATGAGGAAAAGCTTAAATTATTCATATCAATTTTTCCTAATTTTGATCAGCCCGTCTAGCATGAAACAGTCTCACAACGAGACAACCTCAAAACAAGATGTCCATAAGTTAAAAATTTTCATTATTAGACAATTTAACCTACGTATGACTATGAAGCATGTCTAATGGTGAGACCGTGTCATACAAAAATTTATGATTTTCTATATGCATTATTTTAGGTCAAATTTGATCAAATTGAAATTCCATTAATAGGGCTTAGAGGTGTTTAAAACAGACCCGATGACCCGATAAACACCCGACTTTTTAACCAAACCCGATTTGACCCGACTTAAAAATAGATCTACAATTATGTAAAAACTAAGGTGAGCACAGACCTGATTTTGAACTGACCCGAATCACCTGATCCAAAATCAGCCCGATAACCTGAATGAACACCTCTCACGGGCTAATTGTGAAGAGTCGTATTGTGTACTGAGCTGAGCCTGAGCTGTTGTGTGAGAGAATCGAAAAATTTGGTACACGTCCCAAATTCAAACCAAAATCTTGGATTGTACTCTCAACTCCCGAATCCCATATAAATTGCTTCATCCAAAGTTTCAACTGCATATTCCTTCCGTCTTTTTTCTTCAATCTCTTCACTCCACCATACCTACATTTCTCACGCCCTCTTTTCCCTTCTCATATCATCCCATCAATTATCAATACAGGATTTTATACTAATTACTTCCAGGATCGTAGATTTAAGAGTCAATTAGGGAAAATGGGGAAATGGAATCGAAGAAATTATGCGCGACCTAGGCGCCGTTATTACCAAGATTATCAATGGTCTCCTCCCAGAGATGAACCGTGTCCTGACCCTGAAACTGGTAACTTTTTCTTTTGAATTTTTATGTCGGATGAAATGTTATTGCCGCCTTTACAATTCAAGAACTGAATTTGCTGTTTTTTTTTTTTTTTTTTAATTCAATTCCATGAACCTTTGTTATTGAAGTTGAATTTTTTTTGTTTGATGAATTTAGATGTTTAGGGATTTAGGAAGTAATGTGATATAATAGTGTGATGCAAAATTTTTATCGTATTTTGGGTATACATTTATTTAATTTAGCTGTTAGAGGATTACAACAATAAAATTGATTACCTCAGTGCAATAAGCGGCTCCATGGCGATTCCAAAAGAAATAATGTCGAATTAAAATAAGTTCATTGAAAAACTAAATTAATTACATTCCACAATGTTTGATTAAGATAAGTGTTTGCGTTTTCATATCTTGAACATGGTGCATAATATCATTTTTGACAAACTTTGAAACAAATCACATTCAAAATGAGTTACAATAGTATCATTTATCTTGTTGCGCAACTTGGTTTTGATAAAGATGTGGGCATTACTTGTGCAAATCCGAATGAACAAATGATTTGGAAAGTTCATCAGGCGTAAACAAGTTTGCAAACTGCTCATTAGTAGAAAAATTATCAACAAAAGTATCCAATTCAACACTAAAACAATCTAAGGCTAAATCATCAAATTTTTTTTAATACTTTAGTCATTTTGAGTATTATATCTATGTTATAATTGAACAATCTCAGGTTAACGATAATCAAGTTCTTCCATTTGCATATCAATAATCGTGTATGAAAATATTAGCATGATAACAGTGCTCAATTGTCACATTTGAAAGTTTGCATTTTCACTTTATTTGAGCACGTAAAGGAGCCAACTCATCCATGCTAAGATTATCAATGTCATGTTTTTCAAAAATATTTTTCACATCATTCATCAGAGATTCCCAACCTTCATTCCTAGTGTTCTGAAATTGTATCTTAGCATACAATATCTTAATCTCGTCTTTACAAATATATACTTAATGGATAAGTGATCCCTAACACTATTTCATCTAATGAATTACGGAAGCAAAATGCCATTTTGAATAGCTTGAGTTTTAGCTGTATCATTATTTCTAGCAAGAACAAGAGTATCATGTACATTAACCATTATAGAAAAGATATTAATGAAATAGCAAAGAGTTATAAAAAAGAACCCCAATGAGTATCCTCGGGCCTTTGCAGACCATCTTTTTCTTTTAAATCCTTTCCAGTTAAAAGCTCACCTTCATATAATGTTTTTTCAGCCATTTCAGCGTGTTTTTGTTGAAACTCATCTCTACATTTATAAGAAACATCAATAATATTCAATGTAAGATTAATCAAATCAATAAGACGCTCAACATCAACATGTTTGTATGCAACCTTAACAAGAATGAACTGAATTATGTGGGCAATGTACATAATGTGTCGATGAATTACCATCTTGAATTGCACTCCTAAGCCAATGATGTGACCTCACATGTTAATTGCTCCATTGTAAGCTTTCCCCCTTATACGAGATGGACTCAAAGACAACAGGGCAAGCATATAACATGAGCATGACCAACTAAGCGTTCCATAACAAAATTCCTGTTATCACCATATCTCAAAACAATAGCCAGTTGTTGCTTACAAGAGACATCATGAGATTTATCAACTAAGATAGCAAAATAATCATCCCCAAGTTCCTCAAGAATAGCTTTAACGGTCTCTTTATGACAACCATTGGCAATATCTTTTTGGATCAAGGAGCATGTCATTTGATTATTCTTAGGAGCATTTTTTAAAACAACACTACCAATAAATAATTCTTTTTGGCATAAAAATCGAAGACGGTAAGAATATTATCTTTCCTTATGGATATTTCATTTTCATCACGACGCCAAAAAAGTTATCCTAAATATAGAAGTAATCTAGCAATATCCACATATGTATTCAAACGATTCTTATATTCAACTTTAACTTGCGCATATTGTTTTTGTAAAGAAACTTGAATTGGCTGTTTTTGTATCATAAAATCTTCACATCTTTTTACACATTGATTGATTATGAATATTATTTGGTCCACCAATATGTTTATGAAAGCTTTCAAAAATATTCTAAGTCTTGAAACCTTTACTAGTGAATGACTCTCCTCCATGGTGACTTGATGTTTAAGTTTCAGTTGCAAACAAATAACAACACAAACAATAACAAGCATCATTCTTCATACTAGCTAAATTGACGTGCATATCCTGACAATTTAGTTTGGGGATAAACATGTTTCTCGGGTGTCTTAAGGATCTCTTTGAATATAGCCCTTCTTACATCATCAAGATCATTTATTATTTGAAATTGGCAATGTGTCAGCAAAATTAGAGGGATGAACACTTACATCAATTCTACTTTTTTGAGTAAGAGAAGAGGTATATTATTCAATGGAATTTGTGAATTTAACTGTTGTTGTGTGTCATTTAAAGGAGTTGGTGAATTTTTTAAACCTTGAACTACTAGACGCATAAGACGATCTAGAAGCTAATTTTTTTATAATATTTATCAATTTGAAATAGTAAACACAATCATTAATCACAATTGAGCATATGCACCAACAAACCATTTGTATATACTAAATAAAATGAGCAACGTCAAAAGATCTTATACAAACAAAAATACAAAAAACACTGTTTTAAATAACTCTAATTTACCATCATCTAACGACTATAATCATCAAAATAACAGAAAGGCCCTATTTTTTTTTAGGAAAAATACCCTAATTTCAACAATTGTCAACAACTCAATTTGATTCAATTGAAATGTAAATATTAAAAATAACCATATACAAATTAAGAATAAATAAACAAATAAGTAATTAAATACAATTATACAAATTAAAAGCAATGTTTTAAAATGAATACTTACAACTTCAGTAAAAGTTTGGATTTGAATTGATTCACGTTTGGGGAAGAGGCAAGTTGTCGGATCTCAAATGAGAATTAAGATGAAATAGTGATGGACTGATGACACTAATGAGTTTTTTTCGACAGTCATGAACTCATGATTGTGAATTAATGCTGAAATGAAATATGAATAAGAGTTTAGAGACTTTCCCGAAACCTTTTAAAATGAACAAAGAGAATGATGTGGGTGTGGGGGTTTGAACTTCTAATCATTTGTTTAAAACTGCCCCTGAGTGGTTCTACGAAACCTTATAACAAAGAGGTTGTTTTTTTATTTACATTTGGCATCAAACATCATCCCGTATTTGCTAGGTCAGAAGATTTAATTAGCCATTTTGATATAGTATATTACAATCTGAAACCAAAGAATTACAAATTTTTGACCATATTGTATTTCATAAATGTGCATAGCTTGTGTACTTCATTTGAGGTTGGATTAGCCTTTGTAGGGGAATCATGAAATTGGGTTAGTGGTAGTTCAATATCGTTTCAATTTCATGTCTTATTTGGACAATGCTATCAAAGTAAGTTAATATGTTGGGGGTTTTGTGGAGTCATCTCACCTAATATGATGTAGAGGTGTAAAGAACTTAGATGGCCTTAGTTTTCTTTTCCGAAATTTTTTAAAGAATTTAAGTGGGTTTATGTTTGTTGTTGATTTGTTAGGCGGTAGAATCTGTTGGGAAAATACCACCCTATGCACACACGTGGTATAGCAAATAAAACACAAATTTAATACTATACACATAATAATATTTTACAAGGACAATAATAATTTTTGGGACACTCTAAAAATACACAACTCTTGGCTATAACTACACTCAGTCACACTTTTGTCTCAGACTTTTGGTGTCTAACTATTACACTCTTGTGTCTTACTCTACTTTGACACACTTGTGCACACTTTCACTTTGCACTCTTCCACATTTACCACACGCACCAACTACTAATTTATACTAATAGCATGCGTATACAAGAATGTTTTCGGCCCTCCAAGAATTACCTAAATATTTTAGAAACATTATAAATTTCTTCTAGAGTCTTCTAGACTTCTCTAGAGACTTTCAAGCTTTCGAGAAACTTCATGCTAGAAACTTCAACCCAATCTAGACTACTCACCACCATTACTAATTGTGTATTTGGGTATGCAAGGAGATTATTCTCGTAGAAAAATAGTCAACAGAAGAGAGGGAGTATGGAAGAGTGAGGATGTATTTGTGTTAAGAGGTGATTTGGGCTTTAAGATATTAAATATTGTGTTTCCTTAATTCCTCATTGGAGGTTCAGTCTGCGGAATGGTTTTAGATGTCAAATCATGAGTGTGCAGGGGCGGTTCTGGGCCGTGCGAGGTGCCCAACCTATTGTTTTGCTTATAGTAGAATAACATACTATTTTAGTAGAGTAGTTGGTAGGAGTTTTGCTTAATATATCAATGGTCATATGTTCAAAACCTATTGTTTGCATATTTTCTCTCTTTTCAAAACAACTCTTTACCTTCCAAATATTTTCTCTTACCCCATTTAATGTTTACATATTCATCAATCATCATTCATCACTAACTTAATTTACAAAAGTAATCAACAATTTATTTTTAAAATTTTCAACCTTTCAAACTTTTAAAGTTTTTATTATTAGTCATCAATCTATTACTTTTTTCTCTTTCATTCTAACATTAGAGAAGAAAAGTTTAATTTTTAACAACTTGATTTAAGTTCAAGAAATTAAAATTGTGTTGAATTTCCATTTAAGGTCAAGAATTTTTTTTTCTAAAAATTATGAATTATGAAGGGCCCCAATTTAGAAACATTTGACAAATAAATAGGGCCTCAGAATTGTTTGCTTTGCCCCTATGAGTGTGGGATGGTTAATATATAAAACCAGCATGAAGTTTTTCAACATTCTGTTTTTCTTTGTAATCCTTTTTTCTCAGCCTATTCACTTTTCCAGTTACTCTTTCATCCGTGATCTTCTCCACCAATAAACCACCGTCTTTCCTTTCCTCTCCCATCATTACATTTCATTGTCCTTTGCAAAATGTTCATCGGTTTTTAGATTTTTGATTAGGTGATTCCCCCCTTCCCAAGGTGTGACAACTCCGTAGCTGGGAGATTTATAACTTATCCCCTCAAGGTTTTCTAATTTTCAACGAAAGAAGAATTATCGTTTGACTATAGAACAATGCCAAACACATACGACCATGTCTTAAACCTAAAAACAGGGAACCAAACGACCATGTTTCTTGAAGAAGCTTATAAAGAGATTTCGACAAACTATAAGAAGCTAGTTAGGCAAACATTTTAACTTCTAGAAAGATATCTGAATATGTATATGGCCAATATTTCTGGCATGCTTTAATTACCAACCTCTCTAATATAGCCAGCTGCGGTCTGCTATTTCTCCTTCCTCATCTCAAACCTAATTTAAGAAAATCCCTCTAAAAGAGAGGAATCAAATCTTTTTAATTTCAACCTAAAAGAGAGTAAAATTGGTGGAGGGGGAAGACTGTTAACCACAATTTGTGAATCCAGCGTAGTCAAAGACTCTTTCTATGTTTCTTTTAAGAGAGCAATTGATTCATTATTTAAAGGTCTAGTAGAAAATCAAATAAACTTTTTATTTTTATTGCTGATGAACTCCAGTGCTGGACAGTTGGACCTTGTATAACATAAATGACATTGATTTATTTGTTTTACTTGAGTTGATATGTAATTCGTCTGCTTGTATTATGTTCTGCAGGAGCCTTTGAAAGGCTAAAATGTGCTTAGATTTTGTCCTTTTGTCAAGATTTGTGTTGGAGAGTTGAGGACAGTGAGATTTCTTAAATGTGGTTGCCGGTTTTATTCCCTTCTTGGCTAACTATTTGCAGCATGTAAATTATCCTCTGTTTTTTAATGGCGACTATTTGTGACTTAATTGTTTTACCCTCCTTATATCAGAGGTTTGGCAGGACAATGTGCCAATGTGGGAGAAGAAGTTCTGCTATCTTGTGGGACGGATTCCATGGAAGAAGGTATTGGCTACAAAGAACTTTATGAATTGTCACAGTAATGTGCTAAACTGGGATGATTCTGCTGGTAAGGAAGCATTTGATATTTCCAAGAAACGCTTTTGGGAAGAGTTTAATGGCCTTCCATCTGATACCCAACTTCCAAACCCAGATATGTACATCGATGAAATAGATTGGAACCCTAGTATAGATCCAGAACTAGCGAGGGAATGCGATAAAGAATTCTTTAATCCAGATGATAAACATCACTTACCTTCTAGTAGATGTAAAGCAACTTGTGGATCACCAGACGATGATCCTTGGGAGAATGGTAATGAACAGAGTTGCTTGACGGAGAAAAATAAAGGAACAGGTTGGGGTCAGTGGGATAAGCTTGCGAATGAATCTAACAGGGTGAGCAAAGATGAGGATCCTTGGGAGACAAATAAGATAACCGAAAATGGAGCTGCCAAGAATAATAATACAGGTTGGAACAAATGGGATGATTCTGTTAATAACGACCCTTGGGAAAACCATCATAAACAAAACATTGTCGCTGTTAACGATAGTTCTTGGAGAGGTGAATGGAATGTATCATGGGATGCAAAAGAAGGCTCTGGATGGCAAGATCGAAGAGCAAGTTCAAGCGCTTGGAATCAGGAGACACGAGAGGCACCTTGTACCAGTTACTGGCATGAGAATCATAGAAATAGATCTAGTTACTGGCATGAAAATCATAGAAATAGATCTAGTTACTGGCATGACAATCACAGAAATAAACCTCCAGAATTTGGCTCTCATCGAGGCAGCAAAATGCCGAATGGTAGGGGAAATCAATCGGGGCAGAAACCGAGAGATAAATATAACTGGGGGCCCAAAGACTCCATAAATATCCATAGAGGCCAAGGACAATTCAGTACAGGTTGCCGAAAAAGGGAAGGTCCTGATTACTATGTTGCTAATAATAAAGGTCCAAGGTTATATGAGAATGGCCAACCATCTTATCATTGGAATAGAGGTAACAATTAAAAGTTCAGCTTTGGAGGTCAATGGTCGATCGTTTTTGGGCATTTCCTAACAAGCTCGATGTATCATAGGTCGAGAGTACATATAGCAAGTGATGGAGTATAAAGGGATGATTGGCGTTTTCTAAGATTGAGACACTCGAACGCTCTGTCTCTGTACTGTTGTGTGAAATCCTTCCTCACACTTATGGTTTTTGATAGTATTAGACTATTAGGAAGATATTTGGTATATGGTATGGTCTTAGATTTTATGTCACTGTAATTTTATATGAAATGCTTCCTAATTGCAACCAAACTGTAGAAATTATTAGGTTTTTCTCTCATTTTGTGCTTGCATTTGTTATCATCTGGGATTCTTTTGGTTTTAAACCGAACAACTAGATTGGAAATATTGGCTTACTACATTAATTGATACTAATATTTGGCTATATTTCCTTTATCAGAAATTCTCAAATGAGACGATTTTACGATAAAATCATTTTTATTGGGCTGATGTGGTGTTCACTTACAATCTTTAAGTGATTGCTAATAATCTTGAAGGGATCATTTATAATCTTAAAAAGATCACTTATAATCTTAGTGTGACTAATTATAACTTAAATAAATAGATTATTGTAGTTTTAAATTGATCGTTTTTTATGGTCTTATAGTGATCACATATTTATCATGTACATTTTTAAAGTCATCAATTAGAGAAACACAAAAACTTTCGTAAAACCGTCTTATTTTAAGATCACAATTCACAAGTTCACAACTGGGCCGACCCATTCTCAGGCGCGTGCACTACACGTGCTTCAGATTTCAATTTTTTGGGTTTTTATCATTTTCTGGGCATTTTTCAATTTGGACCTTAAAGATATCAATTTCAATGTAAAGTTGTACTTAAACATATCAAGTAAAGTAAAAATTTCAATAACAACATACAATTTATTACTTATCACTGTCAATTATTACCAAATATGTATCAATTACGACCTCATCTTGTTTTTGTTATGATGTTAACTATATCAATTATAAACAAAATAAATGAACTACATAACAACATACAATTTATTATACTGTCAATTATTACCAAACATGCATCAATTATGACATTATCTTGTTTTTGTTATGATGTTAACTATATCAATTATAAATAAAATAAATGAACTACATAACAACAAATAATTCAATGCATATCACTGTCAATTATATTTATTATTATATAATTAATTCTATTGTTATGAAACTAGTAGTCTAGTGTCTAGTACTACTAATCTACTACATACCCGACTTTAGTAATTAGAGTCCATACTCATTTTAATAATTTTTTTAATTTATTATGTTTGGAGAGGTATATGTTTGGACTTCGTACTCCGTAGTTAAATAAATCGATGATGGAATGTTTCTATTGTATTTTAATTCTTAATAAAACTTAATTTTATGATTTGTATTATAATTTAAATTTTTATATAATAAATACCCGCCTACCCGCGGGTCCTGCCCGCTTTAAAAATGGGCGGGTAGCGACAAAAAAATATGTCCGCAAATGCGGGCGAGATTTTGAATATTTGAGCCCGCAGGTAGATTTTTTAGGTACTACCCGGTCCGCTACCCACCCAAGCCTGCCCATGAACACCTCTACTTGGTACTTTCTCATGTCAAGAAACTCTTTCCAAAAAGACCTTTTTTTTATAAGCTTATTTTCTAAAGTAATTGGAATAATAGGTGCCTCTCCAAACTATTTTGAAAAATAAGCTTCTCATACTAAACTGCTACTTGAAGTAGCGTTTTTGTCCTGTTGAGCATCAAAATTTTTTTTTATTAAATACCCAAATTGCTACTTCAAGTAGCGGTTTTGGGCTATCACATTTTTTTATTTTTTTATAAATGACCAAACCGCCACTTGAAGTAGCGGTTTTGGTCCACGTATTTTTTTGTTTTCTAGTAAATAAAAAAAAAAATTTAATAAAAAAAATTACGAGGACCAAAACCGCTACTTCAAGTGGCGGTTTGGTCATTTATAAAACAAAAAAAAAAGAATTGGGAGGCCCAAAACCGCTACTTGAAGTAGCGGTTTGGGTATTTTTAATAAAAAAAATTTTCTTATGCTCAACAGGACAATAACGCTACTTCAAGTAGTGGTTTTAGTAGGAGAAGCTTATTTTCCAAAATATTTTTTTTTGAATAATACCTGATTCATTAATAAAGAGTCATATGATATCTACATCAGAGATAAAAATTAGCAAGTACATAGCAACTAAAACCATTCAAAAATAATAAAACTACGATCGTTGTGTGAGATCTGACAATTTTGAATATCCTCTTCCACATCGCTGTTTGATACAGCCTTTTACGAGGAGGTCTTTCGATCTGTTGTAGTCTTGAGATAGAATTGAATTTGATGTAGTTGATGATAATTGCAATTTTGGTGTCTGCTGCATCATCGCATTAATCTCTACCAATAAATTAACTAATGACCAAAATTCATAACTCGAAACTCTCACAAGGAGAGACTTCAAAACCCAATGAATGGGTAGAATCAACCCAATGAATGGGTAGAACAACTCTCTTACAAGGAGAAGACAAAAATTTGTTCTAATCATATTAAAAAAACTTAAAAGGGAGAAATTAGGGGCTTACCATTAATCTTTAAAGATTGATGATAGCCTCAAACTAACTACATATATTAGGGTTTTTTTAGAGAGAGAAGAGAGAAAAAACTTGGGGCGGCTAGGGTTTTTGGTTTTAGATATTCAACCTTTAACCATCAATCTTTAAAGATTGATGATAGCCCCAAACTAACTACATATATTAAGGTTTTAGATTTTCCAAAATAATTTGGAGAGGCATCTATTATTCCAATTACTTTAGAAAATAAGCTTATAAAAAAAAAGTTTTTCCAAAAAGGCATCGAATTAGTTAAAATCAACACTTAAGGTTCATAAACATTGTTTACCAAAACAAATCTTAAATAGCTTAGGAATGTCATCGCTGTCTTGATACTGTTCCATGAAAAAAGTAAGCAGAAGGTCTTCTGAGAGACCGTCTACAATAAAGACGGCTATCCCCAACAGTCCAAGATAATGATTTTAAATTTAAAAATAAGGTTGATAACTAATCAGTTACTTATTTTACAAAAGGAGCTGACCCATATTTACCCGTCTATACTATAGACGATGGTATATAGCAAGAATTTGTGAAAAGTAAGATAAATTCCACAGTCCACATACTATTATCATTAATAGTCCAATCGAGTTTGATATCCCTAACCTCATGTTGAACAATATTTGAACTTTGAAGTACCTTGATGCTGAGTTGTCGCTAAAATTATTCGTGCTAAAATATAGTTAAATAAGAAAAAATTTGATGTCAAACTAATATATACATTGGGGTTCCAGTCTGGTCCGGTCTAAGCCCGAAAAAGTTCGGATTATATTAGATAAGACCGAATATATATAAAAATACTTATTAAGAGGAACAATATTTGCGATTTCCATGTATATACTTACCTAAAAGGTCTAAGTGTTTTGCAACATATCTTTTGTTATGATCATGGTGTGTTGTGGGCCTTGTGGCTTGCCTACTTTACTTTAAAGGGCGTCCTACATGTTTCGCTTCCTCAATAGCTTTTTCCTGCAGGGATTTTTAGATCGTAGAGGTCTTTAGATATTCCTTTATTGTTTTTGGTCACTTTTCTAAGACTCTTAATAATAAAATTTCCCAATTGTTGTTACAAAAATAACTTATTAGAATACAATTACATTCTTCGTGTTTAAGGTTATATAGAAACTTTAACTTTATTATACAATTAAACAATATTATATTACCATATAAAAGGTAAAGGACCTTTCCGTTATCCCGCATATATAAGGCAGGGTTCGAGTGAAAGTTTTTCTTTTCTTGAAAGATGCGAACAAATCATACTCGTACTTCCAAAGAGGAAGTAAAGAGAGATGCGCGCAGTCAAGAAATCCCTCAATTGATACCTGCGTCCAATAGGGGTCGAACCCTAAACCTTCTGTTCCACATGTAGATATTCTATCCATTGAGTTACAAGCACTTTTGGTATATATCACCATATCTTCCCATTATTTCCTTTTCTTTAATATATAGTATGTTTATTATTATATATCTTTGAAAATTATATGTATACTTCACACAAATTAAAATCTGTACATGAAAACGTACGTCACAAAGACGTTCAACAATGAAAAACTCAATGAAAAATAGAGCAAAAGAGACACAAGTGTTTATGAGGTATCTTGGATACCTCCCCCTCAAATGATGTTTATTATAAATGAATTCAACAATACAATTATAATAAACCTCTTTTATCTTAAGAACAATTTCTTAAGATCTCAAATACTAATGCAAAGTAAGAACACTCTTCTAGTTTCTAACAATGCAATAGCCCTCACAAGTATGTGTGTTTTTGGTGTATCTCACTCTAAGCATTACACTCCCTTTTATAGTGGAAGGTGGGTGTGATTCTTAGAGTCTCACATAAATCACCATAAACTCACATGTAACTCCCTATTAATTATGCTAATAAACATAACAATAAACATAGAAATAAAGCAACACATTAAACAAGCAATTAAGCAAGAGTTATATAAACAACCCTTTCAATGCCTTACTCAAACCAGAAACTGAAAAGGCATCCAATACTGCTCACTAACATGTTGCTCGACTACCTGCTCGGGCGAGCCACCCAAGTGCTTGGTCGAGCGGGATTTCAGATTGCTCTCTGATTGATTCTGACCACATTGCTCGACTCCCGCACCTTCGCTCAACCGGTCGAGCGGTCCATGTACTGGTCGAGCGAAGCCTTCTGACCTTAATTCTTGTTGCTTCGTGTGAGCAACATTTCATCAAGTGACCCAAACTTCAATCCTACGCAACTCGACACATCTTTATCATTATTCTCCAAAGTACAAGACAAAGCATGTTCGATTAAGTGATTAAAGTTAACGTCCATGTCAAGAATATTGTTACTTGCTTTAACAGTACATTATACATATAGAAAAACACATCAACCAAAAATATACTCCGCATTAAATTAAAAAAGGATATTCCACGTGGTAACCCTGAGGTTTTGGGTTTTCCACGTGGTAACCAAAACTTTTAAAAAATCCATGCGGTAACCCTAAGGTTTACGTAAATGTTCCATCATGACCTTTTTGCACATAAAAACGTTAGCAAACGTTAATTTTGAAGATTTACGGCTGTTGTATGCATATTTATGCGACTCACCATATCAAATGCCATCAGTTTGAACCTTTTTCACCAAAATACAATCCTCAAATCTACCATTTATCATCCAAATCATATTTTTTCCTCCAAATCCAAAGATGGTAGAGTTTGGGTTTATATTTTGGGGAAAATAGCTGAGACTAATGACATTTATAATGATGAGTCGCATATATAGGTGTACAACATCCTTAAAGCTTCGAAACTAATGTTTCATAACGTTTTGCTAACGTTTTATGTGGAAAAAGGTGATGGAGAAACAATTTGGTAAACCTCAGGGTTATAATGTGGATTTTTTAAAAGTTTTGGTTACCACGTGAAAAACCCAAAATCTCAGGATTACCACGTGGAATTTCCCAATTAAAAATAACTCAATTCAAAATATCATCCTTAAATTATCACTTTCAAAAAACCCAAATAAATGTTTGAAGAAATAAAAAAAATGAAATACAAAAAACTTGTGGTAAGTCTAAGAATGGGTCCATATAATAAAGTAACAACTGTCTTCCATGTTGAGAATAACAAAAAAAATAGGAGCAAATTGTCTTGTACCCCAACATTCTCTAATACCTTGCATGTTCAGAGTTCCCCACTTCTATTCAATAATTATTTGAATTTGTATAGTAGGACTAATATATATATACTAATTATAAATATTAAAAATGCCCCATCTCCATCTGGTTTCTCATCAATTAAAGCTGCATTTTCTTGGATTTTTTTGACTTGTTGGGGCATTCACATATGATATGTTTTACTTCAAATTAAAGTGTACTTCACATTTCATTTCTTTCAATATATGTTTTACATTCATATGGAATATAGAGACATAAATATCAACACAAGGATATAAATTATTTTAAGGAATGGATAAAAATATAACAAACAATTAATATTCACATTTTCAAATAAAATTTGTTTCTACATGTAAAATAACAATGCTAAATTATTAATTCCAACAATAGAACATTAATTGTATGAATAGAACTAAATTCACATGTGACATAATCGCTAATAAAGATTATAATTTATTAAATCACTATATAGGAGTAATCTAGGAATGATTATATTAAATTCTATTAATATTGAAGATTGTAATATATATAATAACAAAAATAATAACAATTGAATCATCATCATCATCATAATACAAGATTATAATTTATTAAATCACTATATAGGAGTAATCTAGGAATGATTATATTAAATTCTATTAATATTGAAGATTATAATATACTCCCTCCTATTCATTAGTTTTGTCCACTTTCCTTATTTGGTAAAGTCACTTCACTTGTCCACTTTCTATTTTTGGCAAAACTTTTTACCTAAATACCCCCAACTATCCCAACTTATATTATTTAATAATACCCCACCTACCACCTTTTCAATTATTATAATCACTTAAAATACCCCACTATCACCTTTTCAATTATTATAATCACTTAAAATACCCCACTACCACCTTTTCAATTATTATAATCACTTAAAATACTCCACTATCATTTTTTCTTAAAATCCGATCCAAACCCAAAGTGGACAAAACTAATGAATAGGAGGGAGTATATAATAACAAAAATAATAACAATTGAATCATCATCATCATCATACACAGTGTATTCCGCTCATAGACAAACTATGGTGAAGGTCTAGGGATGGAAGATAGACGACAACTCATACCCATATGGGAGAGTGCGTCAAAGAATCCCCTGGCTCAAAAGGGTCTTCAAAGAGAGACACCTGCAATTATCTGAAAGCCTGCAACACACACCACATTTAGGAGTGTTCACCGGTCCAAACCCGGACCGGACCGGAACCGGTTGGACCGTTATCTCGAATATGTTATGACCGGAGACCGGACAGGTTCCATCCGGTCCGGTCCCCGTCTAACCCGGATTTCATCCAGTCCGATCCGGGTTTGGACCGGTTAGGCCGGAAATAATTTTTTATATCAAAAATAAATTAAAAAATAGAAGATTTAAAAATAATTTAGCAAATTAATTATTGTAAAATTAAAATATTTGAATTAAAAAATTATATATTTTGTGTTGAAAATAAAATATTTAAAACCCTTTACATAAGTATATACATATTACATAATAATCCTAAATATTATTCACATTCAAAATCACTTTTATGTGCATCCGGTCCAACCCGATTTTTTTCAGGTTTACACCAAACCGGATCGAAAACCCGAAATGTCGAATGTGTAAGACCCAGAGACCTGACCGGATGCAACCGGTCCGGTCTCATTTTGCACACCCCTACCCACATTAACCATGCATAGTAATCATCTAACTAAATACACATGACAAATAAAATTTGTAATGATTAGTTAACTTACCTTTTTTTCTCTAAAATCCTCAAAGTTCCAAACTTTTGTTTAGAAAATTCTACTTCTATTTGATTTTGTTAGATGGTACTCCTATTATTTTAAAGTACTACCTACAAAAAATCATGGAAGCATATTTATTTGGAGTAGAAAAAAACCACAAATATAATTTAAATATATAGTAGATGAAAATATTATATTTTATGATCCATCATCCATATTACTAATCTCATTCATACATGAGTAGACCAATTAGTTTCAATGCATCATTATCATTATATTATATCCGATTCATACGAAACTATTATTAATGTCCGAGACGGGAAGAAAGGCGTCCATGAAGGAGGATGCAACTATAAGGTACCTCAGCTCGAGAAAGGCATTTAGAAAGAGATTCCTGCAACTAAAAGAATTATGTGAAAATAAAATCGTAAACTTACATCTTACCACACAAGCTTAGCCCTTAATCATATGATTAAAATAATTTCAATTCATACACTTAGAAATTAAAATTTATACAAATGATCATTCATATAAGACTAATGTAGTAAATTTGGAGTTTTCACAATATAATCCTTAACCAAGACTATAAGAGTAGATGTAATTTAAACCATTAAAATATTGATAGTAAGTTGTACTTAAATATCAACTTGAGACAATAACTTTTTATAATCACGCCAACTTATTTGCTTGTTTCAAACTTGTAACCAACCATGTTAGAGAAGTACTATGTGAACTACAAATTTAATGTTATTAAGATTTTAGTACAAATAATTGCATGTGACATCCAATAAAATTGTGACTAATCAACATGTTATGTCAAACCAAGAAAATGTAAGTTATACCCCAAAAAAAAAAAAGAGAAAATGTAAGTTATAATCACTATAATTTATTATTTTTAAAGGATCTATGTCTTCTATGCGAAGTAGGTATTCATGGGCGTACTATTTAAAAAGGATCTAAGCCTATTTCAAATGTAACCCTCCCCGAAAATTCATATCGAATTGTACGTTATGCGATTTGAAAATATGTTTTTTTAGGTTTTTCTGATCGGTATTATCGAATCGATAAATAACAAAAAAAGGGTAAAATTAAATTCGAACTGCAATCGGTTTTTTATAATCAACATATAATCATTAATAGTGACAGAACCAAGTCATATCTGACTCTAATTAAGCACGAAACCGACTCAATTCGAATAAAAGCAACTCAACCCGTATTGATTATTAACCGAACTTTTGTGAATCTACATCGATTTTTAACCGAAAACAAGTCAAACATCTAAGAAATTTACGATTAATTTTTATTTATCAAAATATTACTCAATTTATTGAATATTTTCAGCAAATTTTATAAAATTTGCATTAATTATTAACAAATAAGCACAATACAAATAGGGATGACAATTCAGTCCGAATCCAATCCTAATCCGACTCGATCCGAGGAAAATAATCCGATTTGGGTCCGAGGAAAAAGTCACCCGACTCCGACTTTACGATCCGAGTTAGAGACAGACCGGGGTTGGACCTTAATAAAAATCCAACACTTCCACCCGACTCCGACCTCGAAAGGAATCTGACTTTGAATTTAACTTTTACACTAATATTTTGTTTCCTTTAAAACTCATGACAGCACTAATTCAAGCTCCCTCTCATACTAATTCTAATTTTCGATTTTTTGAAATACTACTTGGTATTTTTATTTAGATTAATCAATCAAACTACGACAAATTAGATTAAGAGAAATAAAATATGCCAAATCAAAATGCGAATTTTTTTTGTTAAATTTTAGTAGTAGTTAAACTTGAATTCAAAGTAAATATTTTTTGTTAAATAGTATTTGAAAAATATATTTTGTTAATTTTGTTTGCTTTAAAATCATTTGTACAATATCACAACGATACTGTTGATGATAATCCGACTCCGCATCCGACTCCATTGGAGGTCCGAGAGTCCGAGTTGGGGCAAACTTGAAGTATGCATAATCTGACTTCGATTGGAGGAGGATTGAAAAAAAAGCTTCAACTACTATTCGAAACAAAGTCAGACTACATGTAATTCGAGCCGAGTCCATTCCCATCCCTAAATACAACCACTCAAATCTCTTAGTAATATGATATGAAGTGCTTCAATACTAAAATTATATATTTCATCAACACCTCCATTTTGATTCCTTCGACCCCATTGCTCATTCAATATTTGTATTATCCACCAATATATCAAGTTTTTAATTTCAAAAATTTACACTCGTTATTTATACCCGATATTTGGTTGGGTTATTTGAATTTGTATTTTGTTATTTCGCAATATTTTGTAAATACCCAATCGGGTTCTACAATGCAAGACTAGGTATTGCAACTCGTTAGAATATTTTCCATCTTGTTAGTGTAAATTTAACATAGGGATATTCCACGTGGTAAAGAAGAGTCATTATCATCATACCCAATATCTCGTTCAAAGGCAGGGTTTGGATGAGGTAAAGTTGACAAATTACAATTCATATTCGTACTCCTTTTAAAAGAAGAGAGTGAGTGTATAATCAAATTTTTTTAAAGAAAATAAGTTTGAAGTTGGTATCCAAAATCCACAAGCGGCATGCGAGATTTCATTTCATTTGAATTCCTCTCCTAGCTATTAACGTTTTACTCAAGTTTATTGTTTTTTGGATAACAGTTATTACTTAATACTAATAGTGATATTTTTCTATACAATACTATATCATAATTAATTGCGAGTATTTTAGAATGAACGGAGTAATTAAGAATGTGCGTGAAATGAAATCGTCAATAAGTATGACTATGATGCGTTGATTATTAATACATTACATATAGGAAGAGATTAGATGAGGACCACTATAGGATATGAAAATATGAAATATGTGATGATGTTGTATCTTGTATGAATTGAACAATGCAACTTATTATAGTACTACCTATATAAGTCTAGCTAGCTAGTAACTAGTAGCTACTCCCCACTTGTAGAATATGAATGCATGTACAAGAAATTGCACGTCATGTGGTTCAACTACTAAGTATTAACAAATCACAATTTTACGTCTACACTTTGCTTAAAACAAATTAAGTATAAAACATACAATGTCACCAATTTAAGTACATCCGATTGAGTTTTTTTTTGTTAATATTTACAAGGTTGTTAAGATCGCGATTCAGATCGTAAATTTATAATGATTTTACGATTTTAATTGCATCTATCGAGTTGAATCGGGGTTTCCTGAGTAAAATTGTAGGCAAATTTGTTAGAGTCGATTAAAATTAGTAAGATCATAGAATTGTAAAATCATACTAATTTTACAAAATTGACGTTTCAAGCGACAATTTCTAAATTGTAGGCCATGTGACAATTCTCGACCTATATGAGACTTTTAAATTGGAAGAAACATCTTTTCGCATCTTCTTTTCACCTTTGTTTATCATTTTCTGCAATTATATTTCTCATTATATTTTTTGCTTTTCATATATATATATATATATATATATATATATATATATATATATATATATATATATATATATATATATATATATATATATATATATATATATATATATATATATATATATATATATATATAGATATATATATATATATATATATATATATATATATATATATATATATATATTATATATATATATATATAGATATATATATATATATATATATATATATATATATATATATATATATATATATATATATATATATATATATATATATATATATATATATATATATATATATATATATATATATATATATATATATATATATATATATATATATATATATATATATATATATATATATATATATATATATATCTATATATATATATATATATATATATATATATATATATATATATATATCTAAGCCATGCTTCCCCAACTCTACTTGTAAATGATTTTTGTAATGCCCTTAAATCTAAATTAAAGTACTTGAAAATAAAAGTTTTTTAAAGGTGAAGATTAATGTGTTCACTCTATCTGTCTAGGTTTGTGTAGAGTGACTATACTCTGTCAATTTGTCTGTTTTTTTTGTTAATGATATATAATCACAACTAAGATAGATATTTTATGAATTACTGTAAAAATAATAGATAAAAATGAACGTTAATCTCTTGTGAGAAGGCCTTAGGCGTGAACTAGCACAGACCCAATACATTTTTTTAAAATACTCTAACATACTATAAGACTTAAAAGGACAATTTCAAGACTTAAAAATCTAATTTTAAGACTTAAAATGTCAATTTTAAAGTTTTTAAAATCAACTTTAAGTTTGAGTTATCCTATTTTAAAGTTGAAATGAGAATTTAATATACTTCATGCAATTAGTGTTTTAAGTCTTAAAATTGGTTTTTTAAAGTATTAAAATTGACCTTTTAAGTCCTAAAACTATTAAATTCCATGACTTGAAATGTCAATTTCAAATCCTTGAACTTGGTCTTTTTAAATCTTTAAATTGGTCTTTTAATTCTTGAAATAGACATTTCATGAAATTAACATTTTAATATGTAAAATTGGTAAAAAAAAAATATACAACTAGGATAGAAACCCGTGCAATGCACGAATTTTTAAATACATTTATATCTTAATGAAATTTTAGATAAACGAAAATATTAAATGAAGGTGTGTAATAAAGTATTTACATACATATATTTTAATCCAACACTAAAGTTTGAGAAAAGAGAAATGATATGAGCAAATAATTAAGTTGGTCAAGTCCCTTCTCTCTCTCTCTCTAGAGTAAGGGTTCCTCTAGTTTTATGCTAGATTTTTCTCCGTTCCGGGAGTCTTTTCCGGTGTTCTTTCCCGGTTTCCTTTGTCTATATCCATCTTTTCTGGTATAGTTCCTTCCTTTGTTATCGTCTCTAGGCTTTTGTCGTGGGTGGGGTGTATTCTTGATACTTTTGTTAAGGGAATCATGAGTCTTGAATGTGGAAAATCTCTGATGGACTCGTCAGGGATTGAACAAAGGGATAAACAGGATTGTCCGGTGGGGGTAGGGGATGTTACGGGTGGAGATAGTAGGGTGGAGTCCAGTGTGCAGGCTGTTTCGGGTAAGGAAGACAGTGAGGGGCACGAAGAGGCGTGTGTTTGGGAAGATGATGGCAATGATGATGAAGAAGATCAGATTTCTTTGAGTCTTGTGGGGCGTTTATGGTCTGAAAGGTCGCTGAATTCGAATGCGTTTATTGCCACCATTAAGAATGTATGGGTCTTGGTGCATGGGGTGGACATTAACTTGATTGGCAAGAACACATATCAGTTCCAGTTTTATCACTGGAAGGATAAGGAGAAGGTGCTCATGGGGCAACCATGGCACTTTGATAAGATTGCGTTATTACTTTCCGATATGGTTAACGTTCAAAAACCATCGGACTTGGAGTTTTTTGATTTACCGATGTGGGCTCGGGTCTACAATATACCATTCCGGGGACGTCTTAATGAGTCCAATGCGCGTATGTTGGGGAACAAGATCGGGAAATACATTGATATGGATAGATCAGATAATTTGGGTATGGAAAAGTCGATTCGTATTCGTGTATCATTGGATGTTCGACGGCCGTTAAAGAAACATGTCTCTTTATTGATGCGGGGTGGGGAAACGTGTTCGTGTCCGATTAAATATGAAAAGCTACCACTTATTTGTTTTTACTGCGGGAAATTGGGGCATGGTACGAATGAATGCAACAACGTCTTTGGCGATCATTCCCCGATAAAGAATTATGGAACATGGCTTAAGGCTTCACCTTGGAAGCCGGTTCGTATTGAGGAGGATGGCGAAGGGGGAGGTGTGCGTAAATAGGTTGGCAAGCGGCTTTTCTTTGCTAAAAAAGACTCGGTTCCCTCTCCTTCGACTGTGTCACCGATTGTTATTAATTCGGTTACGTCTTTGTTGGGGAAGGTGGCTCTTGTGGATAGCCATAGGGAGTCGGTGGACCATGAGGGTGGGGTTGGTTTTGATATTGGGGATGGGCATGATGTAGGAGGCGGGTGTGAAAAGAAGGTGGGAGTTCAAGAGGAGGGGGATGGGTTTGGGTCAGTTTCTTATATGGAGAGGGAGGCTGCGGTTTTGGTGTCGGGGGGGCATAATAGTGACAGTGGAGGAGTGGAAGTTAGTGTGATGGGGAGTTTGGTTTCTAATAATGGGCGGCAATCTTCGGGTACAAATAGGAGAATTTCTAAATGGAAGAAGATGGCTCGGGTTCGTTCTCATGAGGGTGAGGTTTGTTCGGTTGGGTTGACTGTGGGGGAGAAACGTCTTTTTGAGGGGGTTTCTTTGGATGATCATATGGAGGATGTCGAGGAGAGGGGAAAATCGAAGAGGAGGACGGCTTTAATGGAGGTCGATTCTATGTCTTCTCATACTTTGGATAATGTGGCGGGCCCCACTACATGGGCTCTCGGTTATCAATGAAGTCGACTTTATTTTGGAATTGTCGAGGCTTGGGGAGTGCCTCGTCAATAAATGCTCTTCTGTCTCTTGTGCAGAAGTACTCTCCGGATATTCTTTTTCTTTGCGAAACTAAGAGTATCGAGTCGGAAATTCGAAAGGTTAAAGATAAGCTTCGTATTGATAGATTTGTTTGTGTGGATGCCAATGGTAGATCGGGCGGTTTGGCTTTGTTCTGGTTGGAGGATATTGATGTGTCTATTGTGGATAAGGGGCGGCATTTTATTGATTGCAATATTCATGAGCATAATGGATCGATTTGGCGGTTGACGGGTCTTTATGGTTGGCCCGATAGTCCTAATAAATACCGTACGTGGGAGGTTATTAATTGGTTAGGGCAGAATAATAATTTTCCTTGGGTCTTGGGTGGTGATTTTAATGAAGTTCTTCACGAGTCGGATAAAAAAGGAGGATCGTCTTGTGATTTCAATAATATTTGTGGGTTTCGAAATTGTCTTGCTTCGAATGATTTTAGGGAGATTGATTTTTCTGGGTATCCATTCACTTAGCGCAATAATCGATCGGAGGGTCTTATCGAAGAAAAATTGGATAGAATAGTGGCGACTAACGAATGGCAATCTTTATTTCCTATGGCGTCGGTTTTGGATATTTCTTGGGACGGGTCGGATCACACTCCAATTTTATTGAGATTAAAAGGTGCCCTTGATGATGCTATTGATGATTTTAGGGAGAGTGCCAAGATTTTTTGGTTTGAGGCTCGGTGGACCCATGTAGCTGATTTTGATAATTGCATTAGGAATTTTTGGGAGTCGTCTAAGCACAAATTTTTGGGGGATTGGTGTAAAATGATTGAGGGTTGTGGGCTTTCTTTGAAAAAATGAAATCGGGAGGTATATATGACTTCGCAAAATCAGGAGCGCAATCTTTTGGCTCAACTTAAAAAGATTCGTCAGCAACCTTCGACTCCGGCTTCCGTTCTTGAGTTTCGGCGGATTGAGCATGATCTTCGTGTTTTGCGTCAGCACCAAGAAACGGCGGCTTGGCAAAGATGCCGGCCTTTTGTGCTTCGGGATGGTGATAGAAATACATCGTACTTCCATATGAAGGCTTCTAATAGGCGTCGCAGAAATCGGTTAACGGGTTTGGAAGATGTGAATGGGGTTTTACATAAGAAACCGGAGGGGATGAAGAAAGTGGTTCTTGATTATTTTTCGACTCTTTTTTCGACGTCGCGGCCGGAAATTTCTGTGGATGATTTACCTTTTATTGAGAGACATTTGTCGGATGATATGATCGCTTTATTGGATCGTCCTTTTGTGCGTGATGAGGTCGAGTTTGCTCTTTCGGAGATGCATCCTTGCAAATCCCCGGGTCCGAATGGGTTTCCCGCTTTATTTTACAAAAAGTACTGGGATACGATTGGGGATGATATTTGTGGGATGGTGTTGGATTTTCTTGAGTTTGGGCGTATGCCAAACGACCTTAATCATTCTCATGTCGTTCTTATCCCGAAAACAAAGAAGCCTACTAAGATGACAGATTTAAGACCGATTAGCTTGTGTAATGTGTCGTACAAGCTCATTTCGAAGGTCCTCGCTAATAGATTAAAATCTATTTCGCCCGATATTATCGACGACAACCAGAGTGCGTTTGTTCCGGGTCGGTTGATAACCGACAATATTTTATTGTCGTCCGAGGTTTTTCATTATATGCGCCTTAATCATGCCAAGAAGAGAGGGGTTATGGCTCTCAAATTGGATATGAGTAAGGCGTATGACAGATTGGAATGAGATTTTTTGGCCTGTGTCATGATTAGGATGGGGTTCCCGGCGGTTTGGATCGATAGAGTCATGAAATGTGTTACGACTGTTACTTATTCCTTTTTAGTCAATGGTATTGCGACTGAGATTTTGGTTCCTAACCGGGGTTTGAGGCAAGGGGATCCTATTTCCCCGTATCTTTTTCTTTTGGCTGCGGAAGGGTTGGGGTGCCTTATTAAGAAGGCGCATGAGGCGCACCTTATTCGTGGTGTGGCTATTGCTCGTCACGCTCAGATTATTTCTCACCTATTTTTTGCTGAGGACAGTCTTATTTTTGCCAGGGCCAATTCTAATGATGCAGAGGTTATCTTGGGGATCTTGAAGACTTATGAAGAGTTATCGGGCCAAGTTGTTAATTTTGACAAGAGCGAGGTTTCTTTTAGTGGGGGTCTTGGAGAGGAGATTCGGCGTCGGGTTAGCTCAATCTTGGGTTTCAAAGAAGTGCTGAGTCACGACAAGTATTTGGGCCTTCCAACTTTGTTTAATAGGTCAAAGAAAATCTCTTTTGCCAACATCAAGGACCGAATATGGAGAAAACTCAAAGGGTGGAAAGAGAAAGTTCTATCTAAAGCGGGCAAGGAAGTTTTCATCAAGGCTGTGGCTCAGGCTATTCCTACATATGCGATGAGCTGTTTTCGGCTTCCTTCGTCTTTTTGTGATGATGTGGATCGTATTATTCGTCAATTTTGGTGGGGCTCTTCTTCATCGGGAAATGGTATAGCTTGGAAGGCTTGGTCGGATTTGTGTCGCCCTAAAAAGGAGGGTGGTCTTGGTTTCCGGGATTTTAAGCTTTTTAATTGTGCTCTTCTTGCCAAGCAATTATGGCGCCTTCATTGTTTTCCTAATTCTCTTTTGGCGCGGTCTTTGCAAGCTCGTTATTACCCTAATTCTTCTATTTGGTCCGCTTCTTTTGGTCCGTCTCCTAGTTTTTCTTGGAGGAGTATTCTTGGTTCTCGTCCTATCTTGGAAAAAGGGGTTCGATGGAAAGTTTGCGATAACAAGTCTATCAAGTTATGGAATGATTCTTGGTTGGGTGGTGAGGGCACTGGAAAATTAATCACTCCTCAAAGGGTTCTTGATAAGGATGAGTGTGTTGCGGCTATTATTGATCCTATTCGGCATTCTTGGCGCCATGATATTATTTCGGAAATTTTTCTTCCTATTGACAGAGATCGCATTTTGGAGGTGCCCATTAGTTGTTCGGGGTCGTCTGATACTCGGGTTTGGGCTGCTGGCCGAGATGGCCTTTTTCGGGTCCGCGACTTATATTCTTTGAGTCTTAGAATTAATTCGAATGGAGATTGTTCTATGGGTTGCGATCCGATTTGGAAAAAGGTTTGGTGTCTTCGGATTCTCCCTAAAGCCAAAATGTTTTTATGGAGAGCGTTATGGGATATTATTCCTCACGGGTCCAATCTTAGTAAAAAGGGTATTGATAATGTGGGGATGTGTATTCGGTGTGGGCTTGTCGAGACGGGTTGCCACGTTTTGAGGGATTGTGTTTGGGCGCGGAAAGTTTGGCGGCTTTTTCCTCTTAATTTGGATGCTCTTGATTCGGCTATTTCGATTAGAGAATGGTTTGGGATGGCGATGCATCAATGTGCTCCGGAAGATCTTGAATTAATTGCCATGGTTTTATGGCAAATTTGGAACGCTCGGAACGATTATATTTTTGAAAAAATTAGTTGTTCTCCCGATATTTGTTTTTCTAAAGCTAATGATCTTTTATCGGATTTCAGGAAGGCTAATGCGGATAAGGATACGTTGCGGATGGCTCGTAGTGCGGTTTCGTGGCAAGTTCCGAATATGGGGTCAATCAAAATCAATGTCGACGCTGCGGTGCAAGCTCAAGCCGAGAAGTTTGGTCTTGGTCTCGCGGTTCGGGATTCTGCTGGAAAGTTGTTTTTGGCGGCCTCTAAATCAATGTGGCCTTTTGTCTCGGTGGAACGAGCGGAATTAGAAGCCTTCCGGTGGGCGGTTGAGATCTCCAAACAATTTCATGAGGAGAATATTATCATAGAGGGCGACGCCCAGGCGATTGTCCAAGCTCTTAATCGTCAAGGCTCTCGGTCCTTTCATTCTCAAGTCGTGGTGGACAATATTTTAGCGGATGTTCTTGAATTCCCGCATATATCTTTTTCTTTTTGTTACCGGGAGGCTAATAGAGCTGCCCATAGATTAGCGAAATGGGCCTTATCTCATATATGCTCTTCTTTTTGGACTTATGATAGCCCATCGTGGCTTTTGGATATTGTAGATTCTGACATTCACAAGTAATAAATTTTTCTCGTGTTGATATTCAAAAAAAAAAAATTAAGTTGGTCAAATGGTGCATTTATATTGTAGTTCATGCCATTATATCAAAAGACAGTTTCTATTTTTCTCAACTTATAAAATTGACTGAATTGAAATTTCTTCAATTAATATTCCTGTCATTAATATAAATCATAATTTTTTTATTTTTGTAAAAAGAATAAAATTGTTTGAATTGAAAAACCTGCAATTATTACTCCTGCCATTATTATGAATCCAACGTTTTATTTTTGTAAAAGAATAAAATTGACTGAATTGAAAATCCTATAATTAATATTCCTGCCATTAATTCATTAATATTTATGTCATAAATATAAATCCAAATTTTTATTTTCTAGTAAAAACATATTACTATAACCTTTTCAACTAGTATGCTCACAAGATCTTAATAATTGATAAACTGATTATCCAAACGTTTGAATAATTAATGATATGAAAGATACGAATGCGCCTCTAAAGACCTTTTCTATATGCATATAAATATGTTAGGTTTTATTTTATGAATCTAATGTATTATTAGATGATTATGAAAATATATGATTAATTAGATAATTTAAATAAGATCTTATTTAGTTATATATTTTTAATATATTAGTCATAATACATATAAAATAAACTTGAATAATAAATAGTAGCAATAACCATAAGCAAAGTTGTTAAAATCGTGATTCTACTTAGAATCGTTTAGAGAGGTAAAATCGAATCGGTAGAAACGAATCGTAAAATCGTACGATTCTACAAATAAACTTAAAAATATTAAAAATATCTAGTTTCTTATTATTATTATCCAATTCAAAAGTTTAAATTTATGAATTAAAGTTTTTTTGACTTTATGTTTAAGAATATAACGAAAATTTCTCAATAATTAGTTTAAATCTTCATGTCGATTAAGAAATTTGTTTTTTAAAAGTTCTCATGATGGAAAACACGAAATTTAGGAGTATATTTGAAAGAAATTAGTAAAATATGGTACATAAGAAAAATTAAAACTAATTCATACTATAGTAGTAGAATCGGATCGTTAAATCGTAGAATCGTGATGATTCTACCTTTAAAAATTTTATTCCAACTAGAATCGTGAGATTCTACAACTTTAAGATTCTACCTGGGATTCAAATCGCTCGCTTGTTTTTAGATCGTAAAATCGTCGAATCGTAGATTAGATTCGCGATTTTAACGACCATGAGCATAAGTAACAAGTATCTAAGAGAATCAATGATAGAGTGCCTCAAATATTATGTTTACCTAAAAACAAAAGCTAATTTGATAAATGATATTATACGCAAAAATTTACTTGTCTGACATCCGAATGAATACCTTTACCTTCAACTCCTTTGGTGAATAGGCGAATGGTGATAGAGGTTAATATTGTTATTCCTATCAAGGATTGGAAACAATTTTTTAGTATTAAGCTTATTAATTAGTACTAGGGTTGTCTTTACCATCTAGATCTCTTGGCAGTGAGAAAACTTGAATCACCTAATTTACACAAATAAGAGGCACCAGAGGGGCCGAGAGGAATTCTTCATGGACCAGGAGTGTGATGTTTTCTTGATTAATATGTGATATTTTCTATATAGATAGTAACAAAATAAAATTAAACAAAAATTCTTTCTATATAGTTATCGTGGTTTTTTTTTTCTCTTTTTATTTTTATTTTTATTTATTTTTTGGTTTGTGATTGTGTTGTCTTTTTTTGCTAATAGTTGTACTCTTGAGATAACATTTTCACTTATATCCTCCTTTTGCAGGTTTTTATTGCTTGAGGGTAAAACCGACCGCTTTCCTCTAATCCTCCATGTGAAGGGAGTTCAGATATGGATTCTCTGTTATTTTACCTCACTCAGACCCTGCTTTCGGGCGGGATATTGAGTATGATAATGATGATGAAATTGATTTATTGTTGATAATTTGTTTTTTACTCCCTCCTATTCAGCAAAATTGTCCCATTTGACTTTTGGCACTATTCATTCATCACTCTTAATTTGTATTTTACTCTTAATCTATAAGTTAAAACATAGTCATGTGGGATCTTGTTTGATTCGTCTCAATACAACGATTATTAATATCAAATTTTTATATAATATTTAATTAACAATAATTGGAGATATTAAGGGTTAAAATGTTGCCTCGGCATGTGTGAAAAGTCAAATGGGACAATTGTGCTGAATAGGAGGGAGTATTATATTACCACCATTTAATACAAATAAGTCTAAACAACCAAAATATATACTACTTTTTATTTAGTCTATTAGTCCTATTTGATTTTTCACACTTACCGAGACAATATTTTAACCTTTAATATCTCTAAATGTTTTTAATTAAAAATTATTAAAAGTAGATATTAATAGTCTTTGTATTGAAATGAATCAAACAAGATCCCATATGACTATGTTTTAACTTATAAATTCAGACTAAAATACAAATTAAGAATAATAAGTGAATAATGCCAAAAAATAAGACATTTATACCGAATAGGAGGTAATATAATACTTCATATACTAGTCCATTGAAAGAAGTGAAGTAGTTCAATTATAGTCAATGGAAAAATGAATGATAATTTTCCAAAATGAGAGATATAAGTCCAAAAACTTGTAAATGGTCTATTTTAGTCTCATTTCCACAAAATGGCTAAGAAGAGGAATTGGTTAAGTTTCATCAAAAAGCTTTTATTACTACAAACCAATGAGCACCATCATCAAACCCAAAAGGTAAACATTTCTATTTACATCATACATTAACATTCTATATTTGTTTACTAATTATAATTTTAATTCTATATTAAGATCAAAAGAAGAAGATGGATATTGGGAAAGATGTTAAAAAAGACAAAAACACTTCCATCACTACCACTTTCATCTCCAGAAATTGTACAAAAACAGAGTAAGTTTGAAGATCATCAGAAAAGATCATTTGAAGAAGAAGAAGATGATGATGATGATGATGGATCTTCAAAACATATTATGGTGAAATGTGAAGTGCAGTTGCAAGAGATCGTTACGAATAAATCTAAAATCAAATCAATCGATTTTGAACATGAAAATCATGTGAATATTGTTGCCGCTATCAAGATTCAAACTGTTTATCGTGGTTATCTTGTAAGTCTTTTTTTTTTTTTTTTTTTTTTAAATTTTTATTTTATTAATTCGTTTTTTTAGATGATAAGATTGGTTGATAACCTTTTGTACGCATTTTTAGCAAAATTTAATCCTCAGATCGTCTTTTGAGAGACCGTCTAGACTATAGACGTCTCTTAAGAGCTCAGCCTATATCTCTCTTTTAACTTACAAATCATCAATCAATTTTCTTTTCAGTAAGTCTTATGGTAGACGGTCTATTCTATAGACGGAATCCATGAAACCCAGCCCAAAATATAACATAGTATATTTGGAGTTATAATAACTTATATTTGGGGTTATAGAATAGTATATTCGAGTTTATAATACCTTACATTTAGGATTATAACATAATATAATTGATATTATAATAAAAAAAATCAGTTAAGTTAAATGGGGTGGCCCAATTTTGTGGTCTATCCTAAAGACCGTCTCTTGTGAGATTTTGTGTTTTCTTTTTTTTATTTATCAATTGGGTCAGCCCCAAAACTCGAGACGTCTATTCAGGGTCGGCCCTAGAGGTAGGTAAAAGGGGTCGTCGCCTAAGGCCCCATGTCAAAAATACAAAATTAGCAGTTGTAAATGGGTCTATATAGGTGATAAATTGCAAAGAAAAAGGGTCCCTGTGTGCTATATCACCTAGGGCCCTAAAATATCTAGGGCCGGTCCTGCGTCTATTGTATAGACGGTCTCAAGTAAGAAATTGTATTTAAGCCTTAAGATTTTAAAGTACGCATTAAAAGTGTTATATATTAAAAAACTTTATATCAAAACAAATCTGACAAGATCTCAGGTGGATGTATTTTATTTTTAATATATATTTTAAAAATCTAATTTAAATTTCTCTTTCTTAAATAGACAAATTTAAAATAGAGAAATAAAAAGGAACGTGGGGGGACTTGATTTAATTGAGATAAGACTTATTTATTTATTTTTCAATTTTTCTGGCATAGGATCAACCGGTCTCCTGAGAGACGTCACCCTCAGCCCACTACCTTAGTCTCTTAATGTAGACTTAATTTATTTTTAATACCTACTGAGAAATTTAGCCTACTAACCTATTTACCATATCTTTAATACCTATTTTACAATATCTCAAGTAAGAATTTGTGTCTTTATTTATTACTGCTTACAATATATTTTAAGTAATGAATAATTAAAAATTTTAAGGATTCAATAATTTCCTTAACAAACTTGTACCTAAACAAAATGTGACAAAATCAAGATGAAATATTACATAAAAATATATTTTATTATTAATAACAACATAAATTAAATTAACTGCAATAATAATATTAAATTATTGAAGTATAATTTTTTTCACAAATTATGCTTCAATTAGAATAATAAATGAAGTATTACTTTTTTTTATTTATTTTCTATAATATGCTTTTAAACGTATACGTTAGCTCTTGGTTTAGAAGTTGGTGTATTTCATTTGTTGAGTTACACTTGCCAAAATGTTTTTCCGGAATTGGCAACTTTTTTCCTATTTGAGGCAAATTCTAAGGAAATTAAAGATGTGCTTCTTTGTATAAAATTGCCACGTTTTTAGAGAGCTTGTTGATAAATACTTTCAATTACTTTTTTTTTTTAAGAAAATACTTTCAAATACTTGATAATAAGGATATTTAAATAACAAATTGTACTTATTTTTTGTTTTGAAATTATATAACTTTAATTGTACTTATTTTTAAGATAATGTTAATATTTTTATCATCAAATCACGCATCGAACATACGATTATAAATATTTTTTATTGCATTTATTAACTGGTTAAAAAATATTTTATTATCTTCATTAACATAACAAATTAACATGCACATTGAGGTGATCATTAGCTATTTTTTTCAAGTTTTCATTTGATTTGGTTTATTTGATTAAAAAATATAAAAATTTAATATTTATAAATTTACACTAAAAGGAATTAAATAAAATTTCACTTAATTATATTTTAATTTATAAATAAATTTTAGGAAAAATTACTTAGAATAGTCTAACTTTTTTATGATTTTTTATAATAATCTCACCTATTGATTAACTGTGAATAATCTCAACTTTAAAGGTCATTTTCCTATAGAGTAAACTTGGTTAACACGATAACCTGTTATAGTAGATAATTCACTAAAAAAATTTAATTGAAAATTAATTTATAATTAGAGAAAAATTTCAAAAATTTACATAAAAAATTTTAAATAATTTTATTTTTTCGACATTTTATTTTAAATTATTTTTTTAAAAAAATAAAAACTTACTATAACAAATCATCCGATCACATTCACCGGTTTAATTTAGGAAAATATCCTTTAAAGTTGAGATTATTCATGATTAATCAATAGCTGAGATTATTGTAAAAAAATAATGAATAGATTAGATTTTTCAAAATAATTTTTTCTAAATTAAAAGTAGAAAAAAAAATAGAAGTGACAGAGAATAATTTGTCTGAATATAGTAATTGAGCAAGGTGGAGTTGGCAAATGTGTATGATGATCATGTGAAGTTCACCAGATGGTGTCAGAATCAGACAGCATATGTTGGTATATCATGAATCAAAAAAGTCCTCTATACGGATACAAATTACTCCTATTGTACTTCCTCCGGCTGTTTTTTAGTTGCAACATTGTTGACTATGATACTATTCATTAAGCAAATTAACTTTTAAATTATCGGTAATCTAAAAGTTAAAACATAGTCATATAAGATCTTGTTTGAATCGTCTTGATTCAAAGTTTATGGGATATTCTACCTGGTAAGCACCAGGTATAGTGAAATTCACAAACTAGCTATTCTTGTTTGCAATTCTACCAAATAAAACTCAACTATTGCAAAAGTATCTACCGTAACAATATAAGACAAAAAACGTTAAATAAAACGTTAAGTTGTGAAATTACTGAATTGCCCTTGTTTATTCTCCATCTTCTTCTTCCTTTAACCCCTTCTTTCACCTTCCTTCACCATTAATTCACCCCATTGTTTTAAATTGATGATACAATTAATTTACCCAACACACTTTCAATTAAAATTAATTAAATTGATAATGAATGATCAATTTGGGTCATCTCCTTCCTCCATTTTCTTCCATTTTTCTGGGTCAGACCATCACCAGAGTCAAGCACGATACCTGTTCAAAGAGCAAACAAACATCAGTAAAACAACAGAACATTAAAGGAAATTGAATCAAAGTTAAACAGCTACAAACCTGTAGTACGACCACTTGCATACAAAGAAAGAACGGCTTGAATGGCAACATACATGGCTGGAACATTGAAGGTCTCAAACATGATTTGGGTCATCTTTTCTCTGTTAGCCTTGGGGTTCAATGGTGCCTTAGTGAGCAAGTGCTCCTCTGGTGCAACTCGAAGTTCATTGTAGAAAGTGTGATGCCAAATCTTTTTCATGTCATCCCAATTGCTCACAATACCATGCTCGATTGGATATTTCAAGGTTAAAATACCTCTCTTAGACTGAGCTTCATCTCCAACATAAGCATCCTTCTGTCCCATACCAACCATTACACCGGAGTGTCTTGGGCGACCAACAATACTTGGGAAAACAGCCCTTGGAGCATCGTCTCCGGCAAATCCAGCCTTCACAGAAGCAAAAAAAATCGATGATATAGCAACTAAACAAAAAAAAAATGGAGGAAGGAGATGACCCAAATTGATCATCCATTATCAATTTAATTAATTTTAATTGAAAGTGTGTTGGGTAAATTATTGCATCATCAATTTAAAACAATTGGGTGAATTAATGGTGAAGGAAGGGGTTAAAGGAAGAAGATGATGGAGAATAAACAAGGGCAATTCAGTAATTTCACAACTTAACGTTTTATTTAACGTTTTTTTGTCTTATATCGTTACGGTAGATACTTTTGCAATAGTTGAGTGCTATTTGGTAGAATTGCAAACAAGAATAGTTAGTTTGTGAATTTCACTATACCTGGTGCTTACCAGGTAGAATATCCCGAAGTTTATTAATTTTGAGTTTATAATTTTTAGATATATATAATTAGAGATATTAAAGATTCAATTCGTACATTTAAAAGTGTGAAAAAGTAAATGGTGCAACTAATATGGAACAAAGGAAGTACTTCCTCCGGTTTTTTTTTTACTTGCACCATTTCCACTTTTTACACTATTCATCATTTGATAGTGTTTTACATAGTGCGACTATTAAACGATAAAAAAACCTAGTCATGTGGGATCTTGTTTTATTCGTCTCGTCGAATACTTTCATAATATCAAATTTTTATAATTTTTAGTTGAGTATAATTCTAGATATAAGCAACCCGACAAACGCATTGGACTGCGTAAAAGTATGTTGGGGTGCAAGTAAAAAAAAACAGAGGAAGTATGTTTTAGGGAAATTCCACTTGTATCTATTTTTCATGAAATGTCAGTGGTAATATTTTTGTAAGATTTTTCCATATAATAGTATTTAGTTTATGCACTATTTAACTTCAATAGCATTTTTTGTTAATTTTTTTTTATTATTTTCTGTTAATTCATCATTTTGTCAGATTTCTCCACATTTCTCCACATGGTCGCATCTATTTTTGCTCTCAAATGTTTAATTCACCATTTTTCCACAAGGTCACATTTTCCGTTAAACGCTAATAAATAATTTTATTTTCATTTAAATTATTGGCATTATAAAATTCAAAAAGTGCATTACAAACAACTAATAAATAATTCAGAAGACACATTTTATAAGCTCAAAATTAGGTGCATTTCATAAGTTTAAAAGGTGCATTCCAAGCATTAATATATACATATCTACTTAATTTAACATTTAAGGGCTTTGAAAAATTATTCGGTGAATTAAACATTAAAATGGCGAATTAGATATTTGAGAGCAAAAACTGAATGTTGCCATGTGGAACAATCTTGCAAAATGATAAACAGAAATTATTAAAAATTTAACGGAAAATGCCACGGCAGTTAGATAGTGCATAAACTGGATACTAACATGTGGAAAGATCTTACAAAAGTGCTGCAATTGGCGTTTCATGGAAACTGGATACTGTTATATTAAATTTCCCTTGTTTTAACTAAACAAATACTACTCTGTCCTTTTTGAATTGTATCAAAGAGGAATTAGTATACTTTTAAGAAAGTGATACAATTAATTTAAGAGAAAATTATAAAAAACCACCTTATCTATACTCTCTTTTTTAAAAAACTACCTTATATAAAAAATTTTGCAAAAAACTACCTTATGTATTACAATTCTTTTCAAAAGTCTACCTATTACTCAATTTCGTTAGTTGACCGGTATAATTAATTGGGATTTTTTAGTGTTTTATTATTGTTACTCAACATTTCAATGAAGGAGAAGGTGAGTTTCTAATTGCGCACGTGACAGACATGTGAAAGTCAATCGTTAATTCTCGGTCAAGTAACGAAATTGAGTAGTAGGTAGTCTTTTGCAAAGATTGTATTACATAAGGTAGTTTTTTGCAAAAAATTTTATATAAGGTGGTTTTTTAAAAAAGAGTGTATAGATAAGGTGGTTTTCTATAATTTTCTCTTAATTTAATGAAGAGAAAGAATGACTTGTGTGGATGAAATTAAAAGATAGTTAAAATGTATGGTTGAAATTTAAATAAAAAGGTGGGCTATTATCCAAAAATAAAAATGATGCAAATTAAATGCTACGAACCAAAATAAAAATTGATGTAAATTCAATAGGACAGAGGAAGTACTCTTTTTTGGCAAACAAAAAGCTTTTTCATTTACCAGAAAAACCAAAAGGTTCGACAAGGCAAGGAAACTCGAACCCCTTATTTGCATCAGTGTGGAACCCCTTAGGAGGAAGTACTCTTGTCCGCTCAGTAACAAGTTTTTATATATTATTTTGGATGTTTTATTTATTATTCTCATAAAAATAATCTTTCTATTTATATTATTAATTTTGGTAAAAAATAATTTTGTTGGACTCATTTTAATATTTTAATAATAGAAAAATTTGTCAAGAATAAACCCAACTATCACTCGTTGGCCAGAAATAATTCCAACTATTGATTATTTTTTAATAATCCTAACTATTGATGAAGTTTGCTAAAAACAGTCCCATTCGATACTTAACCGGCTGGAGTTGGGATTGTTTTCAGCAAACTTCATCAATAGTTAGGATTATTGAAAAATAATCAAAAGTTGGGATTATTTTTGCAAATGGGTGATAGTTGGGATTATTCTTGGCAAATTTTCCTCAATAATATTTATGTTCTTAACATATGATTCACTAACTTCATTTTAACAAATTTATATTACTTTAATCTTATATGTTTTCTACTAACTTAATAAAAATATTTTTTATCACTTGTTCTGCCAATATTTTCCACCAAAGTTTTAAATATTTGTTTAATGTTTATGGTCTTATCAAATTTATTATTGAATAGTAGATCAATAAATTCAGTATAATATTAATGAGAAATAAAAAAAGAGAAAAAAATGGTGCAGGCAAGAAAAGCACTGAGAGCACTGAAAGGATTTGTAAGGCTACAAGCAATAATAAGAGGAAGAGCAGTAAGAAGGCAGGCAATGACGACACTGAAATGTTTACAGTCAATTGCTAAAATACAATCTCAGGTTTGTGCTCAAAGATGTCTATTCATCACACCCAACTCACCCAATCATCATCAACTCCTGCTGCAGGATCCTAAAATTCACCATCCTATTCCTATTCCTATTCCTAAGGTACTTTTTTACTACATTTTATTTTACTACTACTCATTTCTATCATTCTTACTTTTTGAATTTTTTTACCGTCGTTTTATAAATTGTAAATTTTAGGTTATTTGGGTGAATTTTATTTTAAAAATACTAGTATATGATAATATCTCTCACTTTATTAAGTTAATAATATTTGACTTTTAATTACTTTAATTTGTTACTCGTGTAAAATGGAATACATATGTTCATGGTAATTGAAACAATAAATCAAATAAATTTAATACTTCGATTGGACTTTTGGGGTCCACTGATACTAGAACTGAAGAAATTAATAACGGAGTATAATAATTTGGTTTTTCATTCTTCTTCATTAATCAAAGAGAGCAAATGCCCCTATAAATACAAACGATATGCCATAAAATAAGAAAACTAAATATTACAAAATAACTTAACTTTCTAAATACTTAAAATAATATTTTAGAATAAAATCAAAATATTCTAATAATTATTTCCTAAATATTCTACCAATAAGAATAGACCGCTTTACACATGCTTATCAACGTCTATGCTGCCAAATACTCTCTCTATTTCGAAATAAAGAGACTCATATATAAAAAGGCAAAAAGCAAAATGAAGCAAACAATTATTTATATAGAGTGTGATGATTCTAGGCTCTAGCCTAAAAAGCTCTTATAAGAATGGGCCTGATAACTAGAGTGTATATAAATAACCATTTGCTTAAATTGTTGCTTCAAGTGATTTCTTGACAATTTCAAATCAAGCTAAAAGACAAAGCATATTCTTCACGAGTTATTTTGCATTTAGACTTCTTGGTTCAGCTTAAAATTACTATATTGTGTGTTATTTTTTTATGGTAAAAACCAATATAATGATGTTAAAATTTTAATCTAAATATTCAAGTAGAGAAAAGTAGATAAAAAAAATCATAAAAAAAAGTACATTTAGTTAAGAAAATTAGCTCAACTAAAAAGGTGTTATGCTTAAAAATAGTACTTCATCTCTTGACCCACTTGAATATTTAGAACCACATATGGCAATTTTGATAGCAAGTAACAAAATGGACCCAGCCCTAATTCACAGTCCATAATCCATAGATATTTTCACAAAATTACAATTTACATAATTTTGAAGATTTGTTAAATTAGGTTGGATTTATTGTAAATGCCAGCACAATAAACAGGAACACGAGGTGCACACACTTCATAAACTAAGGAGATATATGTTATCCCAAAACCATATGGCAATGGGAAGAAGGTCTCCAATATCTTATAAAGTGTGCACACCATTTTCAATTTGTCGATGTGGGACAACTCAGCCCAACAAGATTCTTAATTAATCTTTTAGTTGAATTTAATCGTATTAAGAAGTTAATTAATGTGATGAAAGTTCATCAGTTTGAATCTCATTAATTTATCCTTATTGATTAACCGTTTTTTGTTGACATGAGGTGGGCATACGTTGCATCACTACTTTAGTCAAAAAAGTTCTTGCGTGAAGAAAAATATCTTACAGTTTTAACCATCGTTTTCAGTTTTTGGTTGAGTTGGCCTAATACTACATGTTTTACGGCTTCAACCATCATTCTTAGTTTTTGGTTGAGTAATTGGCCTCATATTTAGTCGAGTTATGTGTTATTTATTATTAGAAAGCCGTCAATTTTAAGGATTTTGTGCGGTCGAGTATATTCCACATGCCTATAAACTGCCCGGTTGAAAGCATATATACTTACAAATTATTAAGTTATTGTGTATGTGATAAACAATGCAGATACAATCACCTAGGCAACGAAGGAAGGATTGTGAACTTTTGACAAAAGAAGAGCAAATTGACATCATTTTGAAAAAGAAAGAAGCCATCCTCAGAAGCAAAAGAATCAAAGCATACTCATTTAATCACAGGGTAAAACTTTTATAACACACAAATTCTTACATGAGACGGTCACATAGTAAGACTATTTCCATTAGGCTGTCTCATGCAGGCCGATCCTTTAGTCTATCAAAATGATCACTTACAATTTAAAGTAATCAATTAAGAAATAAGCTAATTATATGAGTTCGTCTCATGGTGAGATGGTCTCATACAAAACTAGCTGTGTATGTAAAAAGTACATCACAGGTTTACCAATCTTATAACAATGGGGTATTTGGTAATGACTAATAGCTGATTAGAGTGGCTGGTTTGACCAGCCAACTTTATTAGCTATTGGTTTGAACAACAAATTTTAAACCCGCTGCTATGAACAACTTGTTCAAAAACATCTTATTTATAACAATAAGTTATTTCAATCAGCTAAATTACTAAACGTTAGCAATGGATGACTTGACCACTCAACCCACTATTTGTATCAAAATAAGCTAAAATTACTCAACAAGCTAATTTTGCGGAACACTATATTTGTACTTAAAACAGTATTCTTTCACAGCATTCTGCAGATTCAGAAGATTGCATAACACAGGGCAGACTAAGGCACTGGCTAGAGCAGTACGTGAGCGATGAACAACCAAAAAAAGACGACAACATCGGAGGAAAACCGAATCGATTAAGGCACATAGATGGCCTAAACATCTTCGAGGTAACAACTGTACCTCGAAGATCATATCAAACACACAAGAAGCAAAATTCGTGTGGCGAAGAGGGTCTAAACCCGATTTCACCCTTGAATCTTCCAGCTTATATGGCTGCAACCGAATCAGCTAAAGCGAAAACGAGACCATTAAACTCACCAAGGTTAAGATCTCTGCATATTGAAGCTTATTCGGACAATGATTCACCTTACAAAAACAAGCTATTTTCACCAATGTCTTCTATAAATAGTGAGGCAGCTTGTAGTGGTATTAGTAAGCTTAGTATTAAGTCTAGTTTTACTTCTTCTCAACAAAAATCGCCGAGCTTTAAAGGAATATCGGGTCCTATTAGATCACACAAGAACGTGAAGTAAATATATATGTTTGTTTACATTTTTACATTGATTGTAACCTTAATTAGCTTGTAGTTGGTGATTAACATATCAATTTGATATGTTAGGTATTTTGGTTTTTTTTTTATTAATTTCTTACGGGTTTTTAATCAGAGGTGTCAACACACCGTTAAAAAAGAATTATATAGGGTGCATCGAAAGGTAGGTGCACCTTAGTGAATTTATTGTTTGTATATGTGTGCTCGATCATGAAATAAGAAAATGAATTTAAAATGAATTAAAAAAAAAAAATTATGCATGCATGGCTCTTTTTTTTCGGGGTAAAATTGACCGTTTTGTTCTAGTATTCCCTCTCAAGGGAGTATGGATATGGATTATCCGTCACATTTCCTCACTCAGACCCTATTTTCGACTGGGATATTGGGTTGATGATGATAGACTAACTTATGCTTAATGCATTGTATATCATCATGAATTTCAAAAGAGTTAAACAAAATTTTAAAGAATTAAAGAAATTATCTCTATTTTTCGAATTAATTACAATTTTTTCATGATTTTAATATATAATAAAGAAGCTATTATATTTACAATCCTGTAATTATGCCCAATATTTTTTTTAAGGATGTGTTGATTTTATTTAGTTTCAAGTGTTGCAATACTTGCAACAGATTGCAATAGTATAGATTATAGGCTAACTCATTGGTCTTCATCCAATGTTTGTGATGATATGTAGTTGGGTAATGATGTATCTTAGACCCAATAACTTTGTATTGTCGGACATTTTTCGATGAATACTAGATCACCATTCATACCAAAAAAATAGCAAATCTTATACCCCTCTATCCCTCTGAATTAGCACCGTTTGACTCAAAAAGTCTCACATTTTTTGATCAAAGGGTGCGATTTCAGAGGGACAGAGGAAGTATTAGCAATCTTAAAATGAGAAATTTCTAAAAAGTAATTTTTTAAATAACTAAATTGATTGTAGTACTTTTCAAAATGTCAATTATAACATTTAAAATGACATGTTAAAATTCTAAGTACGAAAGTGGATGCATTATTTAATTTAGTTAGGCTATTTAGCTATATTATAAAGTTATGGGAAAGAGAGATAGAGAAACGTTTGGACTTTGGAGAGATTATCTCCTTATTAGAGCACCATTTTGGGTTTATGTTAGGGTTCATCTTATGGGTCAAAATGAAGCATTATAAGGTTAGGAAAATAGATTTGCGCATTACTTTTATTGACATGAAAAAAAACACAGATGATAAGGTTTTAGAGAAGTACGTTGGAGGTCAATGAGAAAAAAGGTAAAAAAAAAAGTCTGAAAATAACTTGGAGGATATGCGTAGAAACGATAAGGAGTTGAATTTACAAATTGAGATGGTAGAAAATGAAAATAAATAGAGAAGAAGTATTTATGTGGACGACCATTGAAACTGATGTGTTTTTTCATGTAATTAAACCCAATCTTTTACAATTAAAAACTCTAACGTTGTTATTGTTATTGTCGATTACCTCAATTAAAAAGGATTTTATGATGAGTAAAACCGTTTTTGTGAAAAGAAAAGAAGTTCAAAATGTTGGGTGGTGGACTGGTGGTTCCAAATGAAAATTTGAAATGAATAAGATTAATTATTAAAACAAAAGCATGGAATAAGATACTTTTAAACTCATTTTCACTTATAATCGTCTGACTCCCTAAAACTAGGTTCGATATTATTTGCACTTACGAACTGCGAACAAAAAGCAAAGGTCAAAAAAGTCAAGGGGTCTGTTCGCAATTAGTAACTGCGAACAAAGGGAATCTCTGGTCAAACAGGGTCAAACAACCGGGCATTACAAAGGATGAGTCAACAAAAATCAGCCAAGTAATCGGATGCTCTTACTAACAGTGGCCGATTACATGACTTTTGATTTGGATTGTTAATGGCCCGCTGTTAGTAACAATGGTCGATTTTTTACCAAGTTTGACCAGTGATCCCCTTTGTTCTCTATTACAAACTGCGAACAGACCTCTTGACTTTTTTTCTTTTGACCTTTTCTCTTTGTTCACAGTTAGTAAATACAAGCTAATCCAAAGTTAAATTTAAAAAGTCATATGCTTATAAATAAAAATAAACTTAAAAAAAATAAACTTCAGGGCCTGTCCCTTAGAAACTATGTTGGGGTCGTCTTCTCAGTATTTAGGACCTTTTGTAAGCTTCAGCTATTTTTTCTGGCATTTTATAAAACTTACTTTGCCAAAGAAAAAAAACTTAAAAATATCTTACTACATGCTTTTTATTGATGAAATCACTTAGTTCCAAATTCAAATCATATAGTATCCCACTGAAAGAATAATCCAAAGTTGGACCAAATACTCAAGAGATCCAATTCTCAGGCCTGCACTTTCTTTTCTTTCACACGTGGGCCGCTAGTAAAGTTTTCAAACAGCCGCTTTTAGGAAGCGAGGATCTCATTATGAGACAGATAGTCCAATCGGCTCAAATATAATTTTTCACAGTGTGTTTATTATTCTGAAGGTCTCCTGAGAGACCGTCGATGACATAGACGGCACTCTCAGCAGCCCAGCCTTATGAAAATTTCAGTTGTTATTTTTGAAAAGTGCAAAAATGGGTTGGCCCATTACACCAATCTATGCGATAGACCGTCTATAGCAAGAATTTACGTTTACTATTTGATCTATTTACTACTACTCTTATTTGAGATTGTCTTTACAAGAGACACGTCTCAAATGGGCCGGCCCACTATCACGTATAAGAAAAACTTTTAAAAAATGCGCATTGTGTAATCCTGTTTGGAGTTAGTGTTATTACCTATTGAAGTTGGTATTATAACCTGTTAGAGTTGGTAGTATAGCTTATTAAAGTTGGTATCTCCAAATAGGCATAATACCAACTTTAATTGGTTATAACACCAACTCTAAATACCAACTTTAATAGGTTATAATACCGATTTTAATGGGTTTTAACACCAACTTGAATAGGTTAACCAACTTCAATAAGTGTGTCAAACAATGAAGGTCAATGAGACGTGAAAAGAATAGTGATGGTCTCATTTTAATTGTAAAAAGCTAACAAAATTAATATTAAATTTTGTAAAACATGTTTGAAGAGTTGAAATTCAATAATGAAGTCAATGTATGCCACTAAATGTAGGATTGTGTTGGTGATATGATTATGTTTACGACCTTTAATCGTCATTGATTACTTAAACTATAGGGCAGAGTAAAAATTGAAAAATTTTATGAAGGCCTTGTGTAATTTTTAAAATTAAGGTATTTTTTAACAATTTTGTATCTTTTAACACCTAATATATACTAATTATTTAGTTTTAAGGACCCTAAATTTCGAAGCGCTGTGCGATCAAACATATTGAACATGCTCCAAACGTGGTATGTTAAACTAACAAATTCTTATGTTTGATACATAGCATACCATTTTTGAGTCAACCACGTATGCTAAATGCATGAGTAAACCTCAAAATAGTATGTTCTTCATTACTAATCCATTTTTATCAATATATTAATATAGACAAGTAACTAATCACTCCATGTGTCTATCTTGTTTTGACAAATTTTTTATGTGGATTCTTCATTGGGTTGATTCTATTCATATATTGGGTTTTAAAGTTTCTCTTCGTGATAGTTTGGAGTTATGAATTTTGGTCTTTAGTTGATTTGTTGGTAGAGATTAATGCCAAGATGCAGCAGACACCAAAATTGCAATTATCATTAACTGCATCCAATTCAATTCTATCTGAAGACTACATTAGATCGAAAGACCTCCTCGTAGAAGGCTGTATCAAACAACGATGTGGAAGAGGATATTCAGAATTGTCGTCAGATATCATACACTACGATCGTGGTTTTATTAATTTTAAATTTTATTTGATTAACGTTGTTATGTACTTGCTATTTTTTTATCTTTGATGTAGATGTCGTATGATACTTTATTATTAAAAGAAAAATTACTAATCGATAATAAGAGAGTAATCACTAGGTACTATAGTATTCACATTCATTAATAAGAGAATAATATTAATATAAAAAAAATATTTAGAATAATTTAATATTTTATGATTTTCCTTTAATAATCTCATCTATTGATTAATCATGAAATCTGAACTTTAGAAGGTATTTGCAGAGTAAACATATATAGGTAACCGTAATTTACCAAACAAGTAAATTGAAAATTAATGTAAAATTAGGTTTACTTCGCTCTTTTATATTTGTCCACTTTAAATTTTTCTACTATATGAGAGGGAAATTTGAATTCGATTTTTGAAGTATATATTGAGAACAAAATATATTCACATGTGATATTGTTAAATCTTGATACAAAGAATTTTTTATATAGGAGTATAATTTACCACAATTTTTTATCATGCAAACTTAGAGATATATTAAAGATCAAGATTTGCTTTAAAATGCGTGCAAAAAGTAATGTGAACAAATAAAAAGAAAGTAGTAACATAGGGAGTATTATTTATATAAAATAACTATGCATGCAGTTATTACGTTGTTATAACTTGTTCTTATTTATTAATATATTTTATCAAAAAATATTATAATTTGATAATGACAATAAGTACTTGCATCTTTCTTTGAATATTACTTCATATTTATATGTAATTAATGTCATTTTAACAAATTTTTTGCACTGCACGAGTCACAAGAACTATATTGGTAAGAGTATAAAAAACATTGCTAGTAATCCTTTTGTTTATAAAAATAGTCTCAAGTATAAATGTGGGGAAAATCAAGAAAGTGATAGCAAGTATATTTTATAAAATAGATATGAAGTCAAAATATAAAAAACTATATATGAATAAATTTTTTAAAAAAGTATGAATTATGAGATAAATAAAAACAAATAAATGAAATGTAACATACTAAAAAGATATACAAATCATTTGAGACAAGGGTATAATTCAACATGTTCTAGAAAACTTGACAACTTTTTGACATATTCTAATTCTAATTAAAGCTAGAAAATAAATAGATTGGTATCTTACCAGAGTCGTCCATAAATGGCTAGTGGATCCAACTAATCCCAAAAACAAATTGTTATTGATACTTTAGTGATATTATACTTGCATGATTTTAATTAGGTTTTAAAGTTATTCAAATAGTAATTTATAAATTAAATCAACTTTAAGTTGAATAAGAAATATAGTTTAGACTTAACAAAAAAAGAAATATAGTTTAGATATTTTATAAATTGGTTTAGATTTAGATTAGGAATTTCTAAATCGAAATATTTTGGTTTGATCCTACAAAAGACTAAAATCAAAATTTGAAAGAGATCACTTTTGCTTTAGTAGGCGATACGAAAGCGCTTTTAGAATCAAAAATAAGCCTTCAATCAACAAGGCAAGTTTCATTTTATCATTTGAACTTTTGCTACTTTAACTCTTAATTAAACTTTTCAATTTATCTTTTTGTTTTCCAATTTAATTTACAATTAATTAAGATTTGTGTTAAAGGATTAAAATTGGTTTGGAATGAACTTAAAAAGTGTAGCCGAACTTAGTTGATTTGGTATGATATGGATGGTTTGGATTTAGATTGAAAAACAAAAAACCGAATTAAATTTGATTTGATTAATTTTACGTAAAAATCGAACTGCAAACCAATTTCACTCCTAATTTTAATTCGGAAAATAAATTACTCATCCATTCTAAACTATATCCATTTTAATGAATTAGATCTTTTTTTTTCTTGCGATGATTACAGGATAGACCTATTGAAATTTAGAGCAAGTTAGGACTTTATCCAAAGGGATTAAGTAATACACTAAGCAAAAATATAACAACGAAACTAAAATTAGGCCGCTTGACCAACCTACTCGTTTGAGCAAGGAGGTGCGTGTTAGAACATTTTGAGATTTTAGCATCAAAAGAATTCTGGAAAGTGATTTGGCATGTGCTCGTTGGAGCACCTCAGATCAGGGCGACTGGTTGTGAAATGAAACTTTGTTTCATGGAGCATTGTGTTGTTATGAAAGAATGTTTTATGTCAAGATTAACTTATAATCATCAGTTATTTAAATAGATTTGAATGTATCTGTAATACCCCGGCCCCTCGGACCGCCGGTGACTACTCATAGAGACTGTAGACTAGCCTCACAGACCAACACAAGTCTTTCCAGCGCACTTTGACCTCACTCGTGCGCACCTAGGAAAACTTCGCAGGAGGTCACCCATCCTAAGATTTCTCTCCACCAAGCACGCTTAACTGTGGAGTTCTTAGCAAATGGGTTCCCTAGAAAAGAAGATGCACCTTGTTGATATGAGTAGTCTATCAATCTCTTTTAAAGCTAAATCTAGGGTATCACACTCACCCCCACTTAGGAATACAACGTCCTCGTTGGACCGTCACTTCAGGATCTTTTCCCCCACTAGGTGCACTGAACACACAATCAGCCACGGTCGCAGGGTTGCTCTGATACCATTTGTAACACCCCGGCCCCTCGGACCGCCGGTGACTACTCATAGAGACTGTAGACTAGCCCCACAGACCAACACAAGTCTTTCCAGTGCACTTTGACCTCACTCGTGCGCACCTAGGAAAACTTCCCAGGAGGTCACCCATCCTAAGATTGCTCTCCACCAAGCACGCTTAACTGTGGAGTTCTTAGCAAATGGGTTCCCTAGAAAAGAAGATGCACCTTGTTGATATGAGTAGTCTATCAATCTCTTTTAAAGCTAAATCTGGGGTATCACAGTATCCATGCCACATTATACTATAAAAACGAGTAGTTGCATAAAGATCATTTATCTTGTTCATCAGCATATGAATTTCTGATTTCTCTATTTCATTCTCTCATTCCCTTAAAACATTAAAGAAAGGTATAACATCTTTTATAGTTTTCTGATTCTACATTCTCCATAAATACGTAATCATTTAGTTCAATCGATTTGTACAATCAGTTGTAGAGACTGATTGTATTTCATTGTGAATTTTCATTCTCATAACCCAAGTATCTTTGCGGGGGAAAATATCACAATAAGAAAGCTTGTAGTCGCCTTCAATCTATATCAAGATTTTCGAGTAATGTTTACCGTTGCAAACTTATCATCTCTACAGTGTTTTCTATTGGTGCATGGTACATTCAAGCAAGGAGTCCATTGCCATACACAAAGGAGACACTACAAACATCATCTTGCATTTTTAGTTTTAATTTCTTGCATTATTATTTGTAATAAGAATGCTAACCGGTGTTTTTTTTTATTTCACCACTCAGATTAATGTGCACATTTTATTTAATCGCAAGTGTGCAATGTACGTGTAGATGCGAGTCGAATACAGAAGCTAGAATAAGGAGCTTTATAATTTTCTATTGACTAAATTGCTTGAAGACAAAAATAATTTAATTGATTTTTAACTAATAAACTAGGAATGCAATGAAATTTGGCTGAAACTATATGATAAAAAGATTTAGGGTGTCGAGAATCTCCTGAATTCTTGTAAAATTAAATTCTTATCGGTGTCTGTCAGATATCAGACTAATTGTGTGGTTAAATTAAAATGATCTTGTTGATATCAAATTCTTGCTCTATTGATTAACTATTAGATCTAGACCCTTATAATTCATTTTTCACACGTTAGTTTTATTGAACAAATTAATAATAATAACCAAAATTTATATAAAGCAAAGTCAATCCTAATTAGACAGCTAGTTTTATTGATTAGTCAACAAAGCATCTTTCATTTAGGGGTAAGCACAATTTAATCACTTTGATTCTAATTTTATAGAGACTTTCAATCATCAAATCATAGTCAAATTATAGATTTAAACCCTAACCCTAGAAAATGAATCACCTCGCCTTTAAGCGTTTAAAGTTTACACAATTTTATAAAATATAAATTAAAAAATTCCACATGATAATCCTGGGTACAATATTGAACTTTTCACATGATTGATAAGCTTTTGTTTTAACACATATTGTAACCCTGTGGTTTACAGAATAAGAATTATCTGATCTTTATTCACACAAAAAAATGTTTGACATTCGTTTAGTAATAAAGGATGCTGAAGTTTAGAGACTAACCCTTTCCTCTCAATTGCTGAAAGTTTTTGGAAAGTTTTACCCTAATTTCTCAGGTTCAATTTTGAAGAAATTTTATAGAGGGTTGGAGTTGTAGGTTATTAAATGTTTACTTAGTCCGATCTATGTAATAAAATATATGCACTTTAATTAACTCTAATAACTAGCATTAGTAGTAAGCAAAGAGTCGATCCACAAGGAAATGCTTATATGACAAATAGAATTTTATGACAAAGAAGTTTTTGGTTTTGAGTTATAAAAGCGATTCACGATTTTACTTTCAAACAATAAATATGAAGACTAAAGTTCGGAAAATTTAACTTCTTGATTTACTAAAGGGATGAGTTGAAAATATGTTTTTAATCAAGTTTTATGATGAGAAAAGTCTTGCTATTTTAGCTAAACAACTTCTGGGCATAGGAACTATACAGTTACTAATATGGTAATTAGGAGATTAGTCTTCTGGGTGTAGAACTCGACCATACTACTAACTTCCTAATACATGTTCTTGACTTCCAATTTACGTTGAACAAGAAGGAATCATACAAGATAGACATGGTTCATCATCCTAAGAACTGATAGGTTTCCAAGAAATTCATATATAGTTAGCTTATGGTCTACTCATTACTAGCATGGAATCATACTTCTCAAGTGTTCAATACAATCAAGCAACATAAATTGTCCATGGATGGAGATAGAAATGGACTTTCGATTCCTTACCATGGCAACTCACATATTCATTAATTCATGTACATATTTATACTTATCAATGTGGTAGATAAAAGTTGGAATAGCTCAGTTGGTTAAAGCGTGTGGCTGTAAACTGCAAGGTCGGAGGCTCAAGCCCTCGTTCTAGCGTTTATTCCATTATATTAATTTTATAATAACTCAAGAAAAAGTTATGGAGTTAATGTATGTCAATTATTTGTGCTCAAGCACTTTAACAATTGTATATCTTGGGCTAAAGTAAAGTTACAAAGGGTGACCTTACACTAATGAATAGTTGCAGTGGACCTATTTTAAATTATTTGCCCTAAGTAAAAATTTATCTTGCATTTGATAGGAGCGACCCTCCTAACTCTTTATATTCTGTTACAATTGAGACGTGCACTTAAGATAAATAAAAGGTGAATTCTATGTTAGTTACTTATTTGTAAAACACGCAAGTTGTAGCTTTTTTAAAAGATTTTTCCAATGCAAAGCATTGAAATTGTTTTGGCAGTTCAAGGACTGATATCGAGAAATAAACTTGAAGTTTGTTATCTATGACTTGACATATCATTATACGGTGAAATTTGACATGAAGTGGCTTATGGAATTTATGGTTATGCTCTTTTATATTTTATGGTAATCCTTAACTCAATAATGTTTTCATCTGTCAATTTAATTCTTAACTTGCTTTTATAAACCTATTATATTTTACATTAATATAAAATTTTAACAAAACTTAAGTTTGTTGTTTTTTCGGTAGTTTTTAAATTTCCATTTGATAGACAATATGATATATTAAAATTTAAATTTACATTGTTATTATCGATGTGGTAGCAAAAGTTGGAATAGTTCAATTCGTTAAAGTGTGTGGTTGTTAACCACAAGGTCCAAGGTTCAAGCCGTCCTTCTAGCATTTATTCCATTTTATTAATTGTATAAATATAATTAAGGGCGAAACTTATATAATAACATGTAAGCTGATGAATTTTTGCTAATTTTTACTGCTTACGCATCTATAATGATGGCCTTAATTCAAAAATGTCTTCAGCTGCGAATATAATTTTTAACTTAATTTTATACACTCATCATAATTAATGTAAAACTTATACTCACTAAAACAAAGAATTTATAAACATAACTTATGTTTTTTGTTTTTCTCACGCGCGGTAATTTAATGCTTTTAATTTTCCTTTTATTAGACAAAACTTATACTACCTCTGTTAAATATTATGTGCAACACTTTTCATTTTTGTCCGCTCACTATTATGTGCAACTCACTTTACCCTTTCCTTTTTTAGTAAAAAATAACCAATCTAAATACCTATTCCATCATTTTCTCTCTTCTTTAATTACCTATCACATTATTTTCTCTCTCCTTCTTTTCCCTTAATTACCTATCCCTCCTTCCGCTCTCGTTCTTTCTTTTACTTACCTATCTCTACTTCCATCATTTTCTCTCTCCTTCTTTCCCTTAATTACCTATACCTACTTCCGTACAAAAGTTGCACATAAATTTTAACGGAATTAAAATTTAAATTTACATTTTTAATTTTAGAAAATGATCAATGTAAAGAACTTAAATTTACATTTTTAATATCGATACAGTAGACAAAAATTAGAATAGCTCAGTTGATTAGAGCATGTAACTATTAACCACAAGGTCTGAGGTTCCAAGAATTCACAAACTTATCTTGATCCCATTCATAAACTTATCTTGATCCCAATCCAGTTGTATTAGCTCCTTTCTTCCTTTAGCACTCAATTTCTTAATTGTTCTGTTATATTATTTCTATGTTTAGATTACTATTTTTTTATATATTTTTTTTGAAATGACTATTTTTTTATATTGTTACTTCTAAAGTTGATTAGTGGTGAATTTTAGTATCTTAAATTTGTGTTTGATTAATCTATTGTTAGATTATTATTTTTATTCTTTGAGCTGATATTATTATTATTATTATTATTATTATTATTATTATTATTATTATTATTATTATTATTATTATTATTATTATTATTATCATCTTGGAGGGTGAAATTAGGAGTGTTATCTTGATTCACACATGAAACATGGTTGTCATTAGACCAACGCAAATTCGGTATAATTGGTTTAATCAATACTCAAACAGTAACAATGACACTCTTGAACTTAATAGCTATTTATACGATATATGTCTAACTTATTAGGTTACTATACAAGATAGTTAAACTTCCAACTATTATTCTCGATTATAGTACAAATTTTGATAATTAAAAATAACATTTGTTTACTTAACAATTAAAAATAATTGTTCGAAGTTGTGACAACTAGTAAGGAAAAAAATAATCTGATAGAGACTAACATGCCAGATAATTACTTGTACCGAAAATAATAATTTCTTATTAAAAATAATTAAGAATTTAAGCCCAAAAAATTTGGGTCTTTAAAAAATTGCTCATGATGCTCCGGGTATAGGCCAGGCCTAGAGCTTGGAAAGTATATGTAAGAGTATGACTTTGATTAATTATAAGAATACTAGTATATACAAATTACAAACTCGTGCATTGCACGAAGTTTGCTAGTATAGAAATACCTACAAATAAATTTTTTTAAGAAAGATACAATTTTATATTATATAGAATATGATTTGAATATCCCACAATCACATTTTAACTGTAAATATGATTTCAGTTGGTAAGTTACGTAAAATCGTCCTTAGCAGTTTTTTTATTCTTTTATAGTATTGTATGATAGAAACCCGTGCAATGCACGGATTTCTAAATACGTCAATATTTTAATAAAATTTTAGACGAATGAAAACATTAAATGAAGGTGCGTAATAAAGTATTTACATACATATATTTTTTAATTAAAAAAGAATTAAATATAAAGAAAGACAAAATAAGTTGTCAATTAAGAGTTTATAGGAAATTAAATTATTATTGAAAATGTAATTTAGCGATTGAGACTTTGAAAGGTTACTATAGATATACCACTTCTCTTGAATGTAATTTAAGCTCATAGTTATTATTTTTTTGAAGATAAGCTCATAGTTATTATTGAAAATCTTATTCACCAACATTTGAGTTTGAGAACAGAGTAATAGTATGAGCAAATGATTAAATTGGTCAAATCGTCTATTTATATGGTAATTCATGCCATTGAAGTGAAACCAATTTTTTATTTTTGTAGAGGAATAATTATGTTATATAAAAATTAATTGCTTCACACATTCCAATTGGATGATTTATTCACTGATTTTATACTCCTGCCATCAAAAAGAAACTAAATTTTTATTTTTGTAAAGGAGTAATTATTGACTGATTTAAAATTTCTGCCATTAAAGTGAAATCAAATTGGATGATTAATTGATTGATTTAAAATTTCTGCCATTAAAGTGTAAGCAAAATTTTATTTAAAATTACTACCATTAAAATTCCTGCCATTAAAGTGAAATTAAATTGGATGATTTATTGACAGATTTAAAAAAACCTACCATCAACGTTGACTGATTCCAAAATTCTGCCATTAAAATTTTTGTCGTTAAAGAGAAACCAAATTGGATAATTTATTGAATAATTTAAAGTTCTTATCATTAAAGTAAAATTTCTGCCATTAAATTGCTGTTTATTATTGTGGCCAATAAAAAATGACAAATGCTACTCTCTCATTCAATTTATTTTTTTCAATTATACAACAAAATTAATATTATGTGTGATGCCATTTATTTCCGCTTTTATTATAATAATCAGTGTTTTTTATTTATGCCATTGTAGTAAAAGTCAATTTATACTCTTGCCATTTATTCTTGAAAATCTCTGGCCAATTATTCTTACTATTTATATTATTCTTGCTATTTATATGAATCAAACATTTTTTTTGAAAAACATAAAAATTCACTGTAAATCATTTAATTAATACTTCTGCCATAATAATTCCTTATTAAAAATAATTAAGAATTTAAGCCCAAAAAATTTAGGTCCTTAAAAAATTGCTCATGATGCTCCGGGTATAGGCCAGGCCTAGAGCTTGGAAAGTATATGTAAAAGTATGACTTTGATTAATTATAAGAATATTTTATAATGCTTTTTGTGTTGTTGTCAAATGGTTTACTGTTGTTAAGGTATTTATACTACTTCTAAGTGCTCTAGAAGATTCCAACTTCTACTTAATTTATGGCTAGAATTAAGTCATATGTCCCTATTCTAGAAGGTTCTTAATACTTCTACTCTATTCTAGTACATACAAGACATAATAATTATAGGTTCTCCTAGAACATTCTAAATCCTACTAGTATTTATACATGATACTTATTGAGTGTTCTAGAATCTTTTCTAAAATTTTCTAGAATCACTACAAAAAAAGTGCATGTACTAAGTGTGGTAAGATATTTTCATTTACCCACGCTTAATAAGTGTGGGAATATTAACCTCACTTATAAGTGTGTGCAAAACATTCATTAGACAAATATATCAAATTTAGGTTAAACATTACCCATGCTTATAAGCGTGGCTATAAGGGTAATTACTCAAGCTTATAAGCATGGGTATTTGCCTAATTAAAATTAAAATAATAAAAAGAAAACTCAAATGTACTTTGATTTCAACCCATTCTCTCCATAAGCAAATGATCAATAAATTAAATATACATCCCCAAACTCTAGAAAGTAGACTAATCACTCATGATGATGGAAATAAACACATAAACTATCATAACATACATGATTTAACAAACAAAGAAAAAGAAATATGAGCTTAGAATAACTTACTAACCTCAACTATGGTTCAAATCTTCAATAAATGTAAAATAAGCATGCCAATAAGTCGTTTGAGTAGCTAATGTTACTGAAAGAAACTAAGATCGATTCAGTGCGATATAGCTTGATGAACGATTACGAAAACTTAACACAAGTATGAACAGAAAAATTAAATTGCAAATTGGACACAAAGATTTAAGGAGGTTCACCTAAAACTAGCTACGTCCCCCGTGGTGTGTAGTTTGCTTGCTTGATTATATTATATGAGATCACTCTTACAATAAAGAATTACAATGATGCAAGAGATAAAAATAATAGGCTATGTGTTTGGCTTAGGGGTTGTGTTTGATGTATCTTTGGATTGCTAATGGTACCAATATTTATAGTACTAAGTACATACAATAAACAATTACTCTCTTAATGCAACTTTATAGAAATGAGTAAATAATTCTGACATCAGTTGCAAAGCACACGAACAGCCCATAGTGGAAGACCAAGAGACTGACAGCAAACCAAGAGTCTGACAAGAAGCTGCTCGTTCGAGGCAGGAGAATGCTCGTTCGAGCATGGGGCATAGCAAGCTACTGTCTCTGACCTTCCAAGGTGCTCGTTCGAGCATGCTGCACTCCAACCTTCTAACTTCTACTGATCTGCTGGCTCGTTCGAGCTACTTGAGGCTTTTCACTTGCCTCGTTCGAGCCCACCATTCAGAGCATCATCATTCATAATACCTTTGCTTCACAATTATACTCATAACTCAACATCATTAAACCACACACATTAAGTAATCAACTTAATACCCACAATCAACACCCTAAGAAATCCATCCCAAGAGTCTCCACATGAATACAAACATTATTAGTGCACTCAAGTCACATAATCACAACAATCTCCACCTTGACTTGAGTCCACCCAAGTCAAAACATCCATCATTCACTCATCTTACAAGAATATAGAACAGGCAATAAAAGAACATACACACCTCATATGCCCCAAGGGCATCACTTCAAGCAATGAGCTTGACCAACCAAGTCAACACATAATTCAAACTTGGTTGTAGGCAATGGTTTAGTCATCATGTCGGCTGCGTTTTCACTTGTATTGATCCTTTTTAAAATAACCCGCTTGTGCTCTACTTCATCTCGGATGAAGTGGTATTTGATATCGATGTGTTTGGACCTTCTATGAAATGTATTTTGATTTTTAGCCAAATGAATTGCACTTTGGCTATCACAATGCACACTTACCGAACACACCTTGTTGCACATCTCACCAACAAGACCCTTGAGACACTTAGCTTCTTTGAATGACTCGGCGGCGGCTATGTACTCCGCTTCGGTTGTAGAAAGGGCAACCACATCGTGCAAAGATGATTGCCAACTAATTGCCGAACCAGCCAATGTGAACACAAGTCCACTTGTGGACTTTCGATTGTCAAGATCACCTCCATAATCCGAGTCACAAAACCCGGTTAGCTCGCTTGAATCCTTCCCATACATAAGACAAAGATTAGAAGTACATTTCAAATACCTCAATAACCATTTAAGTGCTTCCCAATGTCCCTTCCCCGGATTAGACATGTATCTACTTACCATGCTCACCGCATGAGCAATATCGGGCCTAGAACATACCATAGCATACATCACGCTACCAACGACACTAGTGTACGGGATTCCCATCATTTGCTCTTCTTCTTCCTTTGTTTGTGGACACATATGTTTGGATAATTTAAAATGAGAGGCAAGAGGAGTAGACACATCTTTAGCATCTTCCATGGAGAAGCGTTGCACAAACTTCTCAATATACTTCCTTTGGCTAAGGAACAAGACACCCTTAGCCCGGTCTCAAAATTTCCATCCCTAGGATCTTCTTGGCTTCACCAAGATCCTTCATATCAAATTCACTTGAAAGCAACACTTTCAAGTTCTCCACCTCAAACAAAGATTTACAAGCTACTAGTATATCATCAACATATAAGAGCAAATACAAAAAAGAATCATCTTTAAGTTTCTTAAGATAAACACAACTATCATAAGAACTTCTAGTAAAATTGTAATACCCCAAAATTTTGATACCAAAATATTTCAAAATATTGTTTAGAATAAAATAATTTCAGAAAAATTAAGTCCAAATTTCAGAAAATGCAAATTAGAATAATTTCCCCAAATGTTTTACTCTTGAAATTTTGAAATTTGAAATTTAAACTCAAACTATTATACCCTAATTATTCCCCAAGCATTTTCCCCAAATAAATCAGAAATAATTATTTCCCAAGAAATCCTTCCAATCAATTACTCACCTTCCTCAATTAAATCCCCATTCTCACCTATAAATTAAGCCTAATTCTGAACCCTAGAGACATACAAATCATCTCTCTCTAAGTCCTGGTAAGAAACCAAAAATCCCTAGTTCTCTCTTTAGTATTTTAAAACCCTAAATTTCGTTTTTGATCCAGAAAGTTATGAAGGTTAAGAATGGTGAAGAATGGTAAAAAAGGTCTGAGATAACCTACCTCGATTGCTTGGTAGACGAAATGCCCTAACTTCTTCTTCTTCTCTGTCTGCCTTCGAGATCTTAACGCCATTTTCATGGCTTCTGAGTTTTCTAAGTTTTTTTCTCTCTCTTTCTCCCTTTTTTGTTTTGTGAAATCAGTTTTTTTTATGTCATGTGTTTTTAAAGTTGAACTTATCTTTGATTTCTTTTTTTTTTTTTGGTTTGTTGTAGTCTTATTTTGGTTCCCACATGAACCTCTTAGTACAAATTCTTTTCGTTTACTTTTCTTTGATCTTTCTCTTACTTTTATTTATTTACTTTTATTCACTTTATTTAAATTATTCCATTGACAAAATAAACTCATTTTACCATTTCTTATAAACCTCATTTCACTTTTAAATTTATTTCAACTTATTATTTCTTTTATTTTTTAAATTCAATATCAACAATTGTTTTTAGAAATAAAATTACATTCGTCTTTGTCAAATTTCGATTTATTTTAACCTTAAATCTTAAAGCTAAATTTATTTCCTTAAAGGGGTATTACGAATAGACTAGCTAACCCTCCTTTCGACCTAAATATAGTAGACGGAGATTTCGGGAGATCGATAAAAGCAACGAATTATTATTTCATATCTTTCGACGCCTTTTTCCACTACTCGAGGTAATTTCGATGTCCATTATACTCCTTTCCGTTACCCAATATAATTATAATTTATAAATATAATTTTATAAAATATAAATTGGTTAAACTAATACGAATTCGCACACGATTAATACTAGTACGATTAATATGAATTTAAAATATACTCTTATAAAATATATAAATACGATTGATATTCTCCTTTGCGTTAATTATGAAAATGTTGTGAAATCCTGTATTCCTTGTGTTATATTACTTAATTTATTTATTTGATCTAATAACCGACTATGAGTATTTTCGGTCGAAACTTAAATTGATGTTAGATCTTGAAGTGGTATAAAGTATAAGTTAAATTGTGTTTTTATAAAGTTTATGTCGGTTAATTTTTTTTATGGATATAAAATTAACAATAATATTTTATGAGGAAAATGTAACCCGTAGGGGTGTTGAACAGTGTGTTTTGTTGGGTTAGTATAGCTACCTACAAACTGTATTATTACATTTATATTATATATTCTGTTTGTCTTCCTTCTATTTGTTGTGATCCAAGTAGAAGGGGTGTGCAAACTAGGGACTCTTGTGATTGGCCATTATTATTAAGGTGACGACCTTTGTTGAAGTAGGCGGATAACATGGATTAGTCCCGGCCTATTAGCGTTCACATTTCTCCTCTAACTTATCTAAATCATTTATGATCGACAAATTTAAAAAGGATAAATTATTTAAAGATATTTATTTTAAACTATTTATTTTAAATTGTATATTTCCTCAAGGTCGATTTATATTTTGAAATTATTTTGTTAAAGAATTTTACGGAATGGAGTCGAATTACTCAGTTTAACTGATTTTTGTTTATTTTTGTCCTTCTTGTTTTCCTCTTATTTTTGCAGGTTATTCTTAAAGGGGAATTTTTTAGTGAGGATGCTTAGAATAAGATCGCTTAGAATGTCATTTTTAATTTACCGCATTTCTTTTTAAGTCTTTTCTTTTATGAACTTTCTATCAAGATGTAACTTGAACATTTTATCTTCCGCTTTATTTTAAATGATTTTATTATGTTTTTCCACGTCGTTTAATGTCCGATAACACTCTCTAAGTTAAGTTTTGTTTTTATTAAACAAAATATCTTTAAGTTGTACGGACTTAATTTAGAGGGTGTTACAAAAATCATGAGAGGTCATGAAAGAATCGAACCTCTTGTACCATTGCCTAGGCGATTGCTTCAACCCATACAATGATCGTCTCAACCTACACACATGATCTTCCTTACCGGCAACCTCAAAGCCTTCCGGTTGCTTCATAAAAATTTCTTCTTCAAGTTCACCATGAAGAAAAGCTGTTTTTACATCCAATTGATGTAATTGCAAATCCTCCATCGCCACCAAAGCTAAAAGAGTTCTAATAGAAGAGTGTTTAACAATGGGAGAAAATTATACCTCATGAAAATCGACACCCTCAATTTGAGAGTATTCCTTTGCCACAACTCTAGCTTTGTATATGGGAGGAACGCCACTAGAAGGACCCTCCTTCCTCTTGAATATCCACTTGCACCCGACGATCTTCTTTTCCTTGGTGCTTCAACGATATCCCAAGTTTGATTTTTAGCAAGTAATTCAATCTCTTGTTTCATGGCTATCAACCAATTGCTTGAGTCGTTTGAGGCCATAGCCTCCTTGTACGTACCCGGTTCATGTAAACCTTCGACTTCGCTAGCAATGTTGAGAGCATATGCAACATAGTCACACTCTTCAATGTACCTTCTTGGAGCCACGATCTTCCTCCTTTGTCTAGAGGTGGACAAGGGAGGAGATCTTTGTTGAACATTATCATCATTCATATTTTCATCAATATTGGGAAGTTGAACCTCCTCTTGTGCATCAATGGGATCAATTACAACATTTTCAATATTATCTACGAATTTTTCTACACTAGAGACTAACACGCTTTTTTCATCAAATACTACATCTCTAGAGGTGATTATTCTTTTGGATTCATTACACCACACCCTATACTCCTTTACACCCACTCCATTTCCCAAAAAGATGCATTTCCTAGCCCTAGGTTCAAGTTTGTCATCATTTACATGTATATAAGCGGGACAACCAAAAACATTAAGACTAGAATAATTTACCGAGGTGTTGTACCACACTTCTTGTGGTGATTTGAATTTCAAGGCGGTATGACGCGAGCGATTTACCAAGTAACATGCCGTAGCCAACGCTTCGGCCCAAAATTGCTTACCCAAATTTGCATGGTGAAGCATACATCGAGCCCGTTCCAACAACGTCTTATTAATCCTCTCCGCAACACCGTTTTGTTGAGGACGTCCTGCACAAGTTCTATGCCTTATAATACCTTCATTAGCACAATATTGAAGAAATTTATTATCAACAAATTCAAGACCATTATCGGTTCGCAAGATCTTGATACTCCTACCGGTCTTTTTCTCCATCATTTTCTTCCATTCTAAGAAAACATCAAATACTTCTTTTTCATGTTTAATGAAGTAACACCAAACCTTCCTTGAGAAGTCATATCCACAAAGGTCAACAAATAATTACAACCACTAAGGGAGGGCATCCTAGAAGGCCCCCACAAATCGGAATGAACATAATCCAAAATTCCCTTAGTGTTGTGGATGGCGGGTTTGAAACTAACCCTCTTGTGTTTCCCATAAACACAATGTTCGCAAAACGCAAGGTTCCCAATCTTTCTCCCATGTGGCCTAGTCTCAAGTGCCAAAACTTTGCTTCTTCATCGGACATTATGGTTGTGGAAACGTTTGCGGAGCCGGAGATAGTAGAACCATTAAGAGTATACAAACTCCCATTCATCTTCCCCTTCATCACAACTAGTGACCCCTTCGCAACTTTCAAGACTCCACCTTCACAAGTAATCTTACATCCGATTTTATCAAGAGTACCCAAAGATATAAGATTCTTTTTCAAACCCGGAACATACCTTACATCGGTTAAGGTGCGCTCCATCCCATCGAACATCTTTATTTTCACGTTCCCAACTCCAACAACCTTACAAGTTGTGTTGTTTCCCATGGTTATATATCCCCCATCAACACTTTCCAATGTTTGGAAGAAAGTTTTGTTGGGAGTCATGTGGAATGTGCACCCCGAGTCTAGAATCCACGCATGCTCATCTTTGTACCCATGTGTGGCAACAAGAACGCCACCATCATCACTATCATTGACGTAACTAGCATCGGCATTGCTAGCCCCGTCTTTAGCCCCATTTTAACTAGCACTTTTCTTCTTCCATTTCCAACAATCCTTCTTGATGTGGCCTTTAAGCTTGCAATAGTTGCAAGTCTTATTTTTGTAAATAGGCCCCCGAGACTTCGACCTCCCTTTACCCTTGTGTCCACTCCCACTAGTGGAACCTTCATCATATGTCCTCCCTCTCACAAACAATCCATTACTCGAGCCACCCGGTGATTTTTTTGACAATTGTGAATTAATGAGATCCCTTTGAGTCAACGCATTTTTCACATCGTCACTACTCAAGATTTCCCTACCATAAAGTAGAGTTTCTCTAAAATTTTTGTAAGATGGAGGTAAAGAACATAAAAGGTAAATTGCCAAGTCTTCATCATCAACCTTGACATCAATATTTTGTAAATCCATCACAATGGAATAAAACTCGTCTAAATGAGGTTTCAAAGGTTTACCTTCCTCCAAGCGTAAATCGTAGAGTCTACTTTTCAAAAGTAGCCTATTGGTGACACTCTTGGCCATATAGAGTGACTCCAATTTCTCCCATATCGCATTGGTTGTTGTCTCCTTAACAACCTCTCTTAGCACTTTGTTGGAAAGGCATAATTAAATTGTCGATAGTGCCTTTGCATCAATCTCTTCCCATCTCACAGCGGTCATGCCTTCCGACATTTTCTCTACACCATCAATTGCTTTTTGCACACGATTTTGTATTAAAATGGCTCTCATTTTGACTTGCCATAAGCCAAAATTAACACTCCAATCAAACTTCTCTATGTCAAGCTTCATTGAGGACATGTTTCACCAACCATGATTGAATAAAACATCGTATAATCAACCTTGCTCTGATACCAATTGAAAGAAACTAAGATCGATTCGGTGCGATATAGCTGTGTTGGCCCATTTAGTTTTGATGATAACATAAACTTTAATAAACAAACATATTGTGTTTTTGAGATTGTTTTGATAGGTCAAATATCCGATCTTTATAAGGGTCATTGATGGACCATTAAGCGTTGAGAAGGGATTACTTATTAACTGTTCCAAGATCAAGTCAGAGTTCGAAGATTGGTCAATCGGAGACAGTGCAGTGTTCCCAGAATCAGCGGTCAGAGGAGTAGTCAACAAAAATAATTAGGAAAATAATTTTTATTTTTATTTTTCTTTTTTTAGTTTTGTTGTACGGATGAATTAGTCTAGAATGCACAAGGAAATTAATTAAGAAATTAATTTAACTAACTCCTAAGAAGACTCCTTAAAGTTAGGATCTTAAAATAAGTTTTCTTAAATTGTCTTAGCTATTTTTAGCTAAAAGACAAGAAAACTTGGAGTAACTACCAAGCTTTCCTACCACTCTCACGCGTAAACTAACCCTCAACTCCCACTATCTTTGATCATGGGATTATGGGTAGTTTAGATCTAGAAATCTATATAAATGATTTTTCTACAACCGGCACAATTTGGTGATCATTTGAGAGAGATTTATTTTTCCGAAAATATTGTGCCCAAAGTATTTCGTGAGGTTTACAAAATAAAGGAGAGGAAATCTTGATTGATTTTAATTGCTAATTAATTTCAAGATTTAATCCTTGTGCTATTCTTGATATGATTCATCCATTTTAGATAAATCTTGTAAAGGGTTTATTTGAGAGTTTTTGTTATTTAGACTTGGGTAAGTCTAAAGGGTAGAGAGAAGAGAAACGGTAAGAGGTTACCGTGAGTAGAGAAACGGTAAGAGGTTACCGAGAGTAGAGAAACGGTAAGGAGTTACCGAGAGAAGAAAAAGAGTAAAGAGGAGAAGTTATTTTATGTAGTAGAGGAGTGATTTACATAAAGTAATAGAGAAGAGAAATCCCTAGTGGGTCGTGGTTCTTTTTCCCACGTTAAATCTTGGTGTTCCGTTTATAGTTTTCTTTATATTGTCTTGAGTATTTTTGTTATTCATAATTCCGCAAGAAAAAGGGCTAAAAATACTCAAAGGGCGAAAGTAACAAATCACCCCCCCTTTTGTTACAGTTCATTGTCTCTAAGTGTTTCTACAATTGGTATCAGAGCCCTGTTCCTCATTTGATCAGGAAACCCTGAGAGCCGTATCTTGGAGTATTAGAGATGCAGAAAATGAACGAGCGCATGGAAGAAGGGTACTCTACTCAGAGACCACCAATGTTCGATGGCAAATTCTATACTTATTGGAAAAACAAGATGGAGATCTTCATCAAAGCCGAAAATTATCAAGTTTGGAGAGTCATCGAAATTGGAGATTTTGAGGTAACAACTACCAACTCCAATAACGAGACTGTTCCCAAACCTATCACAGAATATGAGAAAGAAGATTTTCAAAAGATGGAAATGAACGCTCTTGCTATTAAATTGCTTCATTGTGGGCTTGGTCCAAATGAACATAATCGCATTATGGGATGCAGAACCGCCAAACAAATTTGGGATCTGCTGGAGGTTACCCACGAAGGAACGAGTGAAGTAAAGCGTTCCAAGATTGATTTGCTCATGTCCAAATACAAAAGATTTGTGATAGAACCTAAAGAAAGCATTCAAGAAATGTTTACAAGGTTCACGAATATCACGAATGAGCTTGTCTCCCTTGGAAGGCTAATTCCCTCAGATGAACAAGTGCGAAAAATCCTAAGAAGCCTACCTCAAGATGATCGTTGGAGAGCAAAGGTCACAGCCATTCAAGAATCTAAAGATTTCACAAAGTTTAATCTGGAAGAGTTGGCTGGATCCCTTATGACTCATGAATTGCATTTGGGAACAGCTGACAGTTCCTGGAACAAGGGTTTGGCTCTGACAGCAAACGATCAAGAAGAATCAGAAACTGACGAGGAAGAGGCAGCCTTGCTGGTACGTAGGTTCAGGAAGTTCTTCAGGAACAACAAGTATAAGAATCAAAGAAACAACAAAGAAAGAGGAACTTCAAATTCCTAAACATATGAATGCTACAAATGTGGAAGTACCGAGCATTTAATCAAGGATTGCCCATTATGGAAAAATGAGAAAGGTAAAGGGAAAGCAAGAGAAACAGGAAGACAACCTACAAAAGGAAACTTCAACAAAGCCGATTTACGCAAAGCCATGATAGCTGCATGGGGAGAATCCGAAAGCGAAACCGAAACCGAAGCTCCCGTTGAAGAAGAAGAAGTAGCCAATCTTTGTCTCATGGCGACGCATGATGAAAAGGCTAAAGGAAAAGAGGTACTGTCTACTGATCCATTTTCTGATTATTTATTTAAATTGGATAAACATAGATTAATTAGCATGATTTTAGAATCTCACGAAAATTTGGAAAAACAAACAGCCATCTGTCTCAAAACTAAAAAAGACCTTAAAGCATGTAAAGACCAAATATCCTACCTTAATTCTTTTAGGTCCGATGTGCAAACTCGATTCTTTGAATTGCTTGATAATAATGTGATGTTAAAAGAAGCTATAGAAAAGGTTAAAGAAGAAAACATCATGTTAAATATTGAATTGAATCAACTTAAGCAATTTGAGATGGAAGTAAATTATGAGTCTAATAAAGAAATTAAATGTGTCCTTTTACAAATGAAATTAGACCTAGAATCCGCCTTAAAAGAAAATGATCGACTTAAGCTTGAATTAAATTCAAGAGAAAAAGGGAAAATCAAAGAAGTTCCCAAATGGATTCTTAATGCTAAAACCAAAGGAACCGAAGGTCTAGGATATGACAAACATGATAAAAAGAAAAAGGTCTACGTTGATCTCCCAAGTAACAAAGTCTGTTCCTTTTGTGGCAAAACTGGGCACCTGAAACATCAATTGTTTAAAAAGGGAACAGCATAACAAAACGAACCAAATTTATGTCGATAGAGTTTGGATTAAGAAATATGATTCTTGTATAATCGACATGGAACCCAAGGATGGCTGGGTTCCACCCTCTAACAACTAAATTCGTTTTGCAGGTTCTAGTGAGAGGGAACAGCTCATGGTATCTCGACAGTGGCTGTTCAAAGCACATGACAGGTGATAGATCAAAATTTCTCTCACTAGAAGCCTATGATGGAGGAACGGTGACCTTTGGCGACAACATGAAAGGTGAAATCATTGCAAAAGGCAAGATAGGAAGGTCAAGTTCTCATGCTATAGATAATGTATTTTTGGTCGAGAATTTAAAGCACAATCTTTTAAGTATTTCTCAATTTTGCGACAAAGGTAACTCTGTAAACTTTACTTCTGATAAGTGCATCATTTCTAGGAACGACACAGGAGACATCATTCTGGAAGGAATCAGAAAAGGGAACACCTACGTGGTGGACCTGCACACGGTTCCTAAAACCAGTCTAACATGTCTAAGCGTTATAGAAGATGACCCTCTTCTTTGGCATAAAAGATTAGGTTATGCTAATTTTTCATTGCTTAATAATTTACGATCTAAAGACCTAGTAAGAGGATTACCGTCCCTAAAATTTCAAAAGAATGAAGCATGTGATCCTTGTGCTAAAAAAAAACATGCAAGGTCATCCTTCAAACCTAAAAATGTCGTGACCACCTCAAGACCACTTGAATTAATTCATATGGATCTTTGTGGACCTATGAGAATCCAAAGTCGCAGCGGTAAGCGATATGTTTTTGTTATAGTTGATGATTACAGTAGATTTACATGGACTTTATTTTTATCCAGCAAAGATGAAGCCTTTGATGAATTTGTTGCATTCGCTACTAAAATTCAGAAATCTAGTAACAATCAACTAGTCCACATAAGATCGGATCATGGTAAAGAATTTGAAAATTCAAAGTTTATGGATTATTGTAATGAGCATGGTTTAAGTCACAATTTCTCCGCACCTAGAACACCACAACAAAATGGTGTGGTTGAACGTAAAAATAGAACCTTAGAAGAAATGGCTAGAACTATGTTGATTGCTAGTGGTTTACCTAGAAATTTTTGGGCCGAAGCTGTTAATACTGCATGTTATATATTAAATCGCGTTTTAATTAGACCTATCACTTCTAAAACCCCCTACGAATTATTTAAAGGAATTAAACCTAATATTTCATACTTTCGAATCTTTGGATGTCGATGTTTTGTGCATGTTAATGGAAAAAGAAATATAGGTAAATTCGATGAAAGAAGTGATGAAGCGGTATTTCTTGGCTATTCATCTCATAGTAAGCATATAGAGTTTATAATAAGAAAACCATGTGTGTTGAGGAATCTGTTCACATAATATTTGATGAAACTAACTTTATGTCAAGTGAACAAGAAACAGGTGATTTTAAAATAGGTCTTGCTGATTTGGACGATGAAGAACTTATACAAAAGGAGCAAGATCAAGAAGAACAACAACAGGTTCAGAATGCAGAACCAAATCAAGAACAGGAACCACAGGTAGAACAGGAACAACCTGCAGTTCCTAATCCAGATATCCCAAGAGAAAATCAAGAAGAAAGAACTAATGGTGAATCAAATCAGAATCAAGTCAATGAGCCTGCTTCCACATCTGTCTCCACCAGAGACTTTGTTCCAAGACCGTGGAAACACCATAAATCACATCCACTTGACTTGATCATAAGCGACATGAACAAAGGAATACAAACAAGGTCACAAATGAGAAACTTTTGTGCACACTTTGCTTTTCTTTCAACAATGGAACCCAAGAATCATGAAGAAGCCTTACAAGATTCGGATTGGGTGGTAGCTATGCAAGACGAATTGAATGAGTTTGAAAGAAACAAAGTATGGCACTTGGAACCTAAACCGAAGAACAAGAAGATAATTGGACTTAAATGGGTATTCAGGAACAAGCTGGATGAACATGGAACAATCGTAAGAAACAAAGCAAGGTTAGTGGTAAAAGGTTACAATCAACAAGAAGGTATTGACTATACTGAAACTTTTGCTCCCGTAGCTAGATTAGAAGCTATTAGAATTCTTATTTCATTTGCTGCTTTCATGAATTTTAAATTATATCAAATGGACGTAAAATGTGCATTCTTAAATGGGTTTCTAGAAGAAGAAGTGTTTGTGGAACAACCACCTGGCTTTGAAAACCCAATTTCTCCGGATCACGTCTACAAGCTTGACAAAGCTCTTTATGGGCTAAAACAAGCACCTAGACAATGGTACGAGAGATTATCTAAGTTTTTGATTAATAACAAGTTCATACGTGGTAAAATTGATAAAACCTTATTCTTTAAGAATAAAGGTTCGAATATTTTAGTTGTTCAAATATATGTTGATGATTTTATTTTTGGTGCTACTAATGAATCGTTATGTAAGGAATTTGCTGACCTAATGAGTAATGAATTCGAAATGAGTATGATGGGAGAATTAAATTTCTTCCTTGGTTTGCACATTAAACAAACTGCTAACGGTATTTACATTCATCAACAAAAATATATAAAAGAACTTCTAAAGAAATATGGACTAGATAATGCTAAGACAAACCATACACCCATGGCCACTAACATTAGGTTAGACGAAGACTCTAACGGTATTAATGTTGACCAAACGATGTATAGAGGCATGATAGGATCTCTACTATACTTAACAGCTAGTAGACCCGATATATCCTTCAGTGTTGGTTTGTGTGCTAGGTTTCAATCAAATCCTAAAGAATCACATCATACGGCAGTTAAAAGAATTCTAAGATATTTAAAGGGAACAGATGACTTATCCCTATTTTATCCGAAAAGTGATGTCTATGACTTGAAAGGGTATAGTGATGCAGATTATGCAGGTGATCTTGTGAATAGAAAAAGCACTTCAGGAATGGTACAGTTTCTTGGATCTTGTTTGGTATCATGGAGTTCCAAGAAACAGAACACAGTAGCTTTATCACTGCAGAAGCTGAATACGTAGCAGCAGCAGCCTGCTGTTCCCAAATGCTTTGGATTAAACAACAGCTAAGAGATTTTGGTATTAAACTTGAATGTGTTCCTATCTATTGTGATAATACTAGTGCTATTTGCATTTCAAAAGATCCGGTGCATCATTCTAGAGTTAAACATATTCATATTAGACACCAATTTCTTAAGGATAACGTAGAGCATAAAAATATTATTGTTAAACATGTCAATACTAGTGATCAAGTTGCAGATATTATGACTAAGCCGCTTCCAAGAGAACAATTTGAAAAGATGAGGTTAGAGCTAGGTATGATCAAGCTTCACTAAAGTTTAATGCTAGTATTTCTCCTCAAAACGTCTTGAAAAATCGGAAGGGTTCAATCAACCACAACAACCAAGATTGATTATTCAATCATTGCGAGATTTGGGTATGCTTCTATTTAAATTTATGTCTTAAACTTAATCTTGATTGCTTGCATGTTTGAACTGATTAGACCAAGTAGCATAACTTATTTAATATTATATATTATTATTTTATATTTTATTACCCACATATTATAAATTATTTTTCGAAAAATCACAAAAATATTTTAGTTTTTTTTTTTCACAAATTCCAGCATTTTATTTTTTATTTATTTCGGTGAGCCAACATTATTTTATAAAATGGAAGACGGATCATCGAGGTGTTTCGGAAGGTAGTTATCTAAATCGACATATTCAACGAACTAAGCTTAATTAATAACCACCCTTACACCTCCTAAAACCGCCATTGAGGAAGTAGTACAAACCCCTCACTAACCGTCTCTTCACACCTTTATAACCCTTACACTCATTTGTCCCATCCATCACTCACATCCACCTTACTTGTACTACTCTTGCTAAACCGTCAACCATTAAAAGCACATTTCTTTCTCAAATCCCTAATTTCTCTCATTTTCATCATGAAAACCCCAAAATCATCATCTTCAAGCAAGAAAATGCCGAAATCCACTCAACCCAAGCCATTACAAGTAATCTACCCTGATATTCCACCTTCATCCTCACAAGAACCATCAAAGACCAACACGCCAAAACAATCCATGCATGCCGGAGAAAAGAGAACCCGTGGAACCCCAAAAGGTGCTTCTTCATCCAAACCACCTAAAAGGAGCAAGCGCATAGATCCTGATAGTGCGGAAGAGGTAGCCAAGGAGATGTCAGTCGGGTTTGGACTTGACAAATACTGGTATGATTCTACTTTCTTTCCCCAATTTCATGCTATTTTAGAGAATCAGGGTTGGGAAAAGCTAATGTACGATCATTCATGCAACCATATTTACCCAAATTTGATGCGTGAGTTTATCAAAAACTTTTCCATTGAAAATGGTGTCTGCTCAAGTACAGTTAAAGAAATTAAAATTGAATTTAGTAGTTTGATGATTGGCGAGTGGTTTGAAGTTCCTACAGTTGGTTTTGACACTTACTATGTTGGGTCTAAAATTGTTTTTTCGGGTATCACTGAGAAGACCGTCCTAAAATTTCTTGGTCAGGAAGACAAGAAAAGATTTAGTCACATGTCGTTGTCTCCTTTACACAAATTGCTTTACAACATCGCTCGTAGATTCATTTTGCCCCGCAACTCTAAGCGGAGTGAAGTAAATTTACGCGATGCTACGTTGATTTATTGCATGGCTAACCATATTAAAATAAATTTTCTGTCATTGATGGTGTCTCACTTGTCTGAGTGTGTTGAGAAGGGTCTCATGATTGGTTATGGAGGGTTGTTAACATGTATTTTTTAGAAGTTTGGTGTACCGCTTGAGGGTCTTCATTTCCCTATGTCCGCAAACAATCAAATAGGCGCTAAATGCCTTAAAAATTTACATTTAAATGTTAATGAAAATGGAATTCTAGAGGATGCTGAGAATGATGTTGAGTATGTTAGTTCCGATGAGGAACAAGAGGAAGGTGAAACTGAAGTAGAAGGGAGAATGTAGAGAATGTAGAGCAGGAAACTGTTCCCACTGCCACTACTGAGGCAGAGACAGAACAGGAACAAGGGGAAACTGTGACTCAGGGGGAAGCTGTTAGTAAGGGGGAATAGGTTGGGGAAGAAGAAAAAGAGGAACTAGTGGATGAACAATCTAGTTCAGAGGATGAGGACTTCAATGTGCCTCTTAAGAACATTAAGAAATCCTTCAAGAGTTCTTCGTGCCTTAATGATGATATTGCCTCTCCAACCCCACCATCACCAAAGCGAAGTTCACCTATACTACCATCACCAATAGTCACTACTCCACCACCATTTACATCACCACCATCACCCTTACCCACTGGTTTTGATGATCCCACTACTATCCCTCCTCCACCTATTACCCTTGCTCATGTCCATTCTATAGTACTTGATATGCAGTCCCAATTATGTGCCTTTCAAAGTGAAGTTTATGCCTCACTATCTACCATTGCTGAGCAACTCACCGACATGGAAACACGTCTTGGTGCGAAGCTTGACACGGTGGAGGTGCAAACTGAATTTTTTGATGAGGAGCCTGCTGCCTGATCCCTCCTGCTTCTGTTTTCAATTAAAAATTTAATGTTTGGTTGGCCCATTTTATATGTAATTCTTAAACAATATTTTCTTTTGCTTTGTATGTACCAAGCTGGGGTACAAAACAATTTATGCTTTGTTCATGCTACTAATTAACCCACTACTTTTTATCTTTTATATATCATCCTTTATTTTCTATTCCCATGGTCTATGATGTTTATATGCATGCTTTCTTGATTCATGTTTTGGCATTTATTTTCTTAGTTTGCTGCTTACTATCTTAATTTGTCTAATGCTTGCCTTAGAGCTGTGGATTGGTTATAACCCCTACTTTTTGATTGATGCCAAAAGGGGGAAGAGTAGCAAACAAACTTAAATGAATGCTTGTGATTGCTTATGTTTTTGCTTAATCTTGTGTTCTAAATTGATTATTGATTCTCTGTTTTGATCTCATAACTAAAACCTATGACTTAAGGTTAACTTTAGGTTATTTTAGTCTGTTCTATATACTTAAGGGGGAAGAGTAGCAAGCAATTTGTTGACTTACTGTTTTGATAGTCTTATGCTTCATATGAAATGGATTATTTGTCTAATGAAATGATCATCATGGAAGTACTTATGGATAATTGGCTTAATTGTTGTTTGATACGACTTGTTGAATATCACTCTAGTTTATCTTTGATTCTCAAAACTCATGATATGTTGAATTACTTAAATTGTTGTGCGTCTTATTTTATGTTTTTACGTTTCTTAGTTAATTTTCTTAATTTATATTTATTATAGTTATATTTATCTTTATATTTTTTGAAAAACTTAAGTCATGTTTAACCACATGATTTTCGAAAAAAGTTTTAAAATTTATTAGAGTAATTTGATTTCATGAGAGTTTAGTAAATTATTTGTAACGATTTAATTTACTAGATATAGTTGAATGTGTGTTAATCTCAAGCATGTTCATTATATTTGTTTTACTCTATTTTATTAAGTTTGTTTATAAAGTTTGTCATCATCAAAAAGGGGGAATTTGTTGGCCCATTTAGTTTTGATGATAACATAAACTTTAATAAACAAACATATTGTGTTTTTGAGATTGTTTTGATAGGTCAAATATCCGATCTTTATAAGGGTCGTTGATGGACCATTAAGCGTTGAGAAGGGATTACTTATTAACTGTTCCAAGATCAAGTCAGAGTTCGAAGATTGGTCAATCGGAGACAGTGCAGTGTTCCCAGAATCAGCGGTCAGAGGAGTAGTCAACAAAAATAATTAGGAAAATAATTTTTATTTTTATTTTTCTTTTTTTAGTTTTGTTGTACGGATGAATTAGTCTAGAATGCACAAGGAAATTAATTAAGAAATTAATTTAACTAACTCCTAAAAAGACTCCTTAAAATTAGGATCTTAAAATAAGTTTTCTTAAATTGTCTTAGCTATTTTTAGCTAAAAGACAAGAAAACTTGGAGTAACTACCAAGCTTTCCTACCACTCTCACGCGTAAACTAACCCTCAACTCCCACTATCTTTGATCATGGGATTATGGGTAGTTTAGATCTAGAAATCTATATAAATGATTTTTCTACAACCGGCACAATTTGGTGATCATTTGAGAGAGATTTATTTTTCCGAAAATATTGTGCCCAAAATATTTCGTGAGGTTTACAAAATAAAGGAGAGGAAATCTTGATTGATTTTAATTGCTAATTAATTTCAAGATTTAATCCTTGTGCTATTCTTGATATGATTCATCCATTTTAGATAAATCTTGTAAAGGGTTTATTTGAGAGTTTTTGTTATTTAGACTTGGGTAAGTCTAAAGGGTAGAGAGAAGAGAAACGGTAAGAGGTTACCGTGAGTAGAGAAACGGTAAGAGGTTACCGAGAGTAGAGAAACGGTAAGGAGTTACCGAGAGAAGAAAAAGAGTAGAGAGGAGAAGTTATTTTATGTAATAGAGGAGTGATTTACATAAAGTAATAGAGAAGAGAAATCCCTAGTGGGTCGTGGTTCTTTTTCCCACGTTAAATCTTGGTGTTCCGTTTATAGTTTTCTTTATATTGTCTTGAGTATTTTTGTTATTCATAATTCTGCAAGAAAAATGGCTAAAAATACTCAAAGGGCGAAAGTAACAATTCATCCCCCCTCTTGTTACAGTTCATTGTCTCTAAGTGTTTCTACAAGCTGGATGAACGATTACGAAAACTTAACACAAGTATGAACAGAAAAATTAAATTGCAAATTGGACAAAAGGATTTAAGGAGGTTCACTCAAAATTGGCTATGTCCCCCGTGGTGTGTAGTTTGCTTGCTTGATTATATCATATGAGATCACTCTTACAATAGAGAATTACAATGATGCAAGAGATAAAAATAATAGGCTATGTGTTTGGCTTAGGGGTTGTGTTTGATGTATCTTTGGATTGCTAATGGTACCACTATTTATAGTACTAAGTACATACAATAAACAATTACTCTCTTAATGCAACTTTATAGAAATGAGTAAATAATTCTGACATTAATTGCAAAGCACACGAACAGCCCATAGTGGAAGACCAAGAGACTGACAGCAAACCAAGAGTCTGACAAGAAGCTGCTCGTTCGAGCATGAGGCACAACAAGCTATTGTCTCTGACCTTCCAAGGTGCTCGTTCGAGCAGTGGGGCGCTTGTTCGAGCATGCTGCACTCCAACTTTCTGACTTCTACTGATTTGCTGGCTCGTTCGAGCTACTTGAGGCTCTTCACTTGCCTCGTTCGAGCCAACCATTCAGAGCATCATCATTCATAATACCTTTGCTTCATAATTATACTCATAACTCAATATCATTAAACCACGCACATTAAGTAATCAACTTAATACCCACAATCAACACTCTAAGAAATCCATTCCAAGAGTCTCCACATGAATATACACATTATTAGTCAACTCAAGTCACAAAATCACAACAGTTACTTTATCAAATATTCCTACAGAAATAGTATATATCTTTATTAAAAATATTTCAAAAAAAATTAATATAATGTAATGGATTTATTAGACTAATTTTGTGAACGGGATACATAAACAATGTTATCAATAGAAAGTTCTTCAAAATAATACCGAAGTAAAGATACTTAAAATCAAATAACCAAATATCATTATTATTAATAGCTTTTAACTTGAATTGTTCTTGAAATCAATATTATATTTTACTCAATTAGTTTACCCAATTTTATTTACTCTCTAATGTGTATTAAAAGAATATAAAACACTTTAAATGTGCTGACTATGATAAATACATTAATATTCAAATTATGGTATTAGTATAATTAAAACACTAAAGTAATAGTAGTTGAATAAATATATCGTTTTATGCATAAAATTGTCATTATTATCGTATATAGCATATCGATCACGTTTAAGGTCAGAAGAGGGATGGTAAATAGTAGCACATATCTATAAAGAAGGATGCGGTATACTGCAAAATTACTCTGTGTATAAAATTAAACAGCAATTTAGGAAATTACTTGAATTACATAATACCCCATTTTCCATAAATTGTTATTTAAAACTCAAATGACATAAAATTCAATTAATTGATCATTATAATCCATCATTTACATTTTTAGACTACCATAATACCCATGAAATTTTGAATTTTAGAAAAATGTGAAGTATGATTTGCAATTTTAAATTTCAGTAAAATATTAATGTACTAGTATAAACCCGTGCATCGGACAGAGTTTTGTAGAATATATAAATTTTATTTGAAATGTAACTTGTAAATTATTGTGCTATTACATATTTGAAATGTAACTTCTAAAATTATATTGTATTTAGTATTTGTGATCCTGTGCTGTTTTATTATAAGAAATTATTTTTTGACTGTTTTTATTTGTAATGTATAGTATTTTCTTATAGCTAGTGAATTTACTTGTAAATGCAATAATAAAGCAAAATAGTAATAATTTTTTATTAAAATATTTTTGAAAGGTTTATTATTTTCCCATTTTAGCATTTTAATGTGTGATATTATAAAAATCTGAAAGTATGTATTTTTTAAAATCAATGTATTTTTAGAAATAAATTGATTTACTATTAAAGGACCAATAATCCTGCTGCATTTGGCAGATAGATTATCATTTGTCATTTAGCAGTAAAATTATAGAATTGTATGATATGATTTAAAAATTCATACATAGCACATGTTTTTATACTAGTTAAATATATTATGAATTGATGAATAAGAGGCAGTATCTGATAGAGTGCATAAAGTAAATGAAACACTTAAGATAAATAAAAGCAGTATTATATAACCAATTAACTCATTCCATGTGGTAGAGATTGTATAGATTGAAATCTCGTAGCTAGGATAACAAGAAAGAGATGTTGATTGGTGGAAATAGACTTATCAAACTTTAATAACAACTTTAATTTGGTACAAGAATTGATAGTAGAATATGTTACTATCACCATTCACCATGGAGTCAAACTAGATTACTTGTATGCAAAATTAGGAAACCAAGTCAATAACTTACATGTGACGCAAATTTAAAGCGTTACAACAAATTTGGTTTAGATATGGGGAATTTGGGTATCAATGCACCTTACCAATTAGTATCAATCTTGGAAAACCAAATTAAGAACCCTAACAATATAGGATTTTACTTATTCTTATTGGGGAAATTTTTTTATTAAAGGATAAGATAAACCTAAAGAGAACCAAAAGCGCTTGTGGCTCAATAGATAGAGCATCTGCATGTGGAGAAGAAGGTTTGGGGTTCGACCCCTACTGGGCGCAGGTATCAATTGGGGGTTTCTTGACTGCGCGCATTTCTCTTTACTCTCTCCTTGGGGGTACGGGTATGATTTGTTCGCATCTTTCAAGGAAAAAAACCCCCACTCGGACCCTGCCTTGTGCGGGATACCGGGAAGGTTCTTTCCTTTCCTTTATAAACCTAAAGAGAAAAATATTATATTATCATCATCCTCAGTGTATTCCGATCATAGAAAATAATAATAGTTAGGGTCTGAGGAGAAAAAAACGACGACAACTCATATCCATAAAAAAGAGTGCGATAAAAGAGTAACATACTAAATAAAAATTAATTTAAAATCTTACTTAAAAAATATAATATGTTTTTTAAATGACACAATATTAGATTCTCTTACTAAAGAAAGTTCAATAATATAGCTACTCATGCAAGTAAATATGCCAATGTAAATAAAGCAAGGAAAATGTAATGACCACATGATGTCCACATATAAGACTACTCTTATGAGTATTGCAATTTGCAAGTGAGAGGAACATACACTTCAAAATATTTTACATAATACTTCCTTTCTTCTGAAAATACTCGCTACATTTGACTTATAAATATTATTCATTGTTTGAGCTTATTTCATATATAACGACTAATGTGTAAAAAGAAATATAGTCAAGTGGGATCCTATTTAAATCGTCTAATTACATACTTTCATAATATTAAATTTTAATAATTTTAGATAAGTGGAGTTTAAGATATTAATGATCAAAATTATGCATTGGATTGCATAAAAATGTGAAATGTAGCAAATATTATGAAACGAAGGAAGTACATAATAATTCATGGGTCCCATTGAATTTGTAACATTCTCTATTTTGGTATGTGTTCTACTTACTTTGCATCATTTCTATATTTGGACAATGGCCATCATTTTCTTTTAATCTCATTCATATATTTTAACTCTCTTTTAATTTCATCCACACAATTTTTTTCTCTCTTTATTTATTACTACTTTCTTAATATAATTACTATTTCTTCTCTTTGATGCAAATCTAATAGGACAAATGAGCAGAGATTTTTGGGTCAGTGGACGAAGAAATTTTGATTTCATATTTACTTCTTCTGTTCTGAAAAACTCGCTACATTTCGATTTTGTGAACTATTCATCATTCAAACTTATTTTACATATTGCGACTAACGTGTAAGTATAAATATAGTCAAGTGGGATCTTGTTTGAATCGTCTAATCGCATACTTTTATAATATTAAATTTTTATAATTTTTAGACTACTGTAGTTTAAGATATTAATGATCAAAATTGTGCATTGGATTGCGTAAAAAGTGAAATGTAGCAAGTATTATGGAACGGAGGAAGTATAATATAAGTTTATTATCACCGCATATAAAAAAATTAAATTTGTTGACCACAATTGCTATACTAAGTACTATAACCACAAATTAATATTTTTGCATCTCAAAATGTGCAAATGGAACAATAAAAAATATTGATATTTCTTGGATAGAGCAACATGATTAGGTTTTAAGGTTTTAAGTTTATGTTTCTTTTCCGGCCTTTAGGATTTGCATGGTCGGAGAGGGTATGAATGTTTTTACCCATTTTGCGTGTTTTTACCCAATGAAAATAATTTATAAGATATATTTATATCAAGGATGTATGGCGTTTGATAAAAATGGTAGGAAAAGTTGCATGGGTAATTAATTAGGTCAAATTTTGTCAATTACGTCGATTTAGAAAATTTTAAATAAAAATTAGCTAACTAAAAAAGCTAACAACCAATTTAATAAACAACTCCAATAAATTCTACTGATTCACATATCGTAAACTTTATTCGAGTTTTAGGCCATACTACTTACATTGGGCATATGTAGTATCAAATACTACAAATAATTAATAAGTTCACTCATTGTTCTTTTATGGTTAGTCTACAAGTACCAAACAGTTCACTATGTATTCAAGTGAACAAATAATATTTGCAGAATAGATAGATATTTTGTAAATTATGACATCAATATATTATAGTATAAGCAAATTTATCTTATATACTTGGTGGAAAATTTATCTTATATACATAAAGTTCATAGTTCATACCACTTCAAATGACAGTGTACCTTCATAGTTCATATTACTTAAGTTTCAAGTAACATAATAAAAATAAATTATGCCAATCATATGAATTTTCCGTTTTTTGGTACAATTTTATCTTATAAATACTTGTATGTGTAAATTCTTAGGTCTCAATATAAATTACACAAAAACTTGGCCAAAACGGTCTCATTATGAGACGGGAGATGGGCCGGCCCAATGATAGGCGCGTGTGTTGCACGCGCGCGCTTTGCCATTCAAATTTCGTTTTTTTTTTGTTTTTTTCATTTTTCTGGAAAAATTTCAATTTGGACCTTAAAGGTATCAATTTTGACCTTAAAGATATCAATTTTGCTCTTGCTTTGCTCAGTTTTGCATTCAAGTTTAGAATATGTATATTAAATTACATTAATGTAGTTCATACAAAGTGTAATCAATTTTTGCATTAAATTGTTCAGTTTCATTATTAAATTGTTCAATTCTTTATTGCGCAAGATTTTAAGCATAATTCATGTTATTCAATGCTGTTGATGCTTGCGAATTTTCTGCCCCATCTTCAATTTCATTACTATCCTTTTCAATTATCATATGAACTTCATCGATTGTTGTATTGTATAGTGTTTGTACTACCTTTCATTGCTTTTTCATTGCTTTGTGACTTGAGATAAGATTGTAAAACTTACGTCCCATGCTTTGTCTCCATGTAAGTGTGGAATTTCTGGGGGGTTCCAAGCCTGTAGGTGGGCTGTGGACTGTGGTTACCATAAAGTGTATCCCATACAATGTAGTTCATACAGATATTCAATTTTTATAGTATTCAGTTTCATTGTTAATTCATTTCAATTTTCATTTTATACTATTCAAGTTTCATGATTAATGTAGTTCATACAGGTATTAAATTTTTATGGTATTCAGTTTCATTGTTAATTTATTCAATTCTCATTTTATAGTATTCAGTTTCATGATTAATGTAGTTCATACAGGTATGATTAAATTGAAATTGATATCTTTAAGGCTAAAACTGATACCTTTTATGATTAGAATTGAAAAATGCCCAAAAAATGAAATCAAAAAGAGAAAGGTGGGTTGGACCTCGTCTTAAAATGAGACGGTCTCGGCCAAGACCAGCTGTATAAATTATTATCATAGTAATTGTGTAAAAAGTATTCGATTCAGTAAAACATCGTAATCAATAACCTAAATAATCGAATATCTTTTATCTCTATAAATAGTCGAATTTATATATAATGTTAAAATTTGATGAAAGGACATGTAATCGGTTGGGCAAGAAGGCAATGACAAGAAGGTGTAGAAGCACGATAGGGAACAGATAAGAGTGTTGTTTTTGTTATTGGTGTTATAATTTGGTAATTAACGATACACCATTGTTTTGTGATTGTACTTGATTTGATATTCAAATAACCCTAATTCAACATTTTAAGCATCCTAGATTACCTATGTTCCCTACCAACACCTTTAATTTTTGTCATCTTATTTGACCTTTCTCTCAAGGCATTAACTTCACATTACTAGATCAATATCATTTTTTATTTGACTATTTTATCTTTTCATCTTGTATTTTTGTCCTTTTTCATGAAATTTTTTTAAAATACTAATAAATTTATTGGGCATTTAGAGTATATATAGAGATATTTTTTTTAATAAACTACATTGAAGTAGTAAATATAGTAGTGGGACAATTTGTCGTAATAGCAAGTCCATAATATGTTTTGAAAGAAAATCGTAAATTGGGATCAGCAGGAAAATCCGACTTGTCGCCCCCATAGGTGATGAGTTGTCGCTTGGTTACTGCTGTGATTCATTTGAGATAGAAACCAAAGTCGAGTTGTCTATTCTGGCGAAGACTCGTCTCTTGCACACTTTTCGTTTTTGAGGTTTTGTTAGTTTATTTTGTCAATGTTGTTTGACTTCAATTATCATTAATGATTGATACATAACTTTTAAGTAGAGGTTGAATCTGATGAAACTTCATCTTGTATTATTGATGATCTTTTGATGAAACAATCTCTTGTTTCATACGCTTGGTTTGCATGAAACAAACTTGTTTCATAAGTAGGAATCAGTTGTTTAATACTGTCTTCAATAAATGTAGAAGGAGTATGCAAAAGGCATTCCACCCGATTCCTAGATTTTAAGTCATGTAGTATTGTAGTCTTAACCCCATATAAATAGTCAACATAAAAACTAGCTTCTGCATTACTATTGTAGTTTGAATGCATACTATGGTGAACCAACATGAAAGAATTTTAATTCAAATTTGTTAAATGTGAAGACTCTAAAAATTTATTTTTCTAGTGTTACATATCACTCAAGAAGATGAAAGGTCTTTTTATTTTTTTTTTTCATATACATTGTATTAGTTGGTGCTAATTGTAGTATTACGGAGATGTTTGAGTATGGACTTGGACCACATGACATGCTGATTGACTTAATCAATTGATCATCTTTTATTTATAAGAAAAGAAAAACAAGTAACTATTTTACTTTGATTCTCACATCTATTAATTTTGAGTCATGTAAACGACAATCTTTGCTTAGAAAAACATTTATCTATAATCTCGCTATCATTGTCGTATGAGCACACTATTGCGACTCCTAAGTCATTACCTAACATAATAGAATCCAAAATAAAACAAATCAACTAAAAATCCAAAACTTAAAACAAAAATAAGGTAATGATATACAGGGTCGGCCCTAGATATTTTGGGGTCCCGGGCGAAATCACATTCAGGCTCTTTTTCTTTGCAATTTATGACCTATATGGACCTTTTACAACCATTAACTTTGCTTTTTCAACATAAGGCCTTAGGCAACAGCCCTGGGCAACGGCCCCTCTTGTCCACCCATAGGGCCGGCCGGCCATGATGATATAGAAATTGCAACAGAATTGCTGCATTGAACTTAAGCATAAAAATTGCACAATAAAGAGAGGATGATTCTTGATTTTGTCAAGTTGTTGGGACTTAAAACCTCAAATCAATTAATTAAATAGCCAAATTGATGAGTCTTAAGATTTAGCAATGACCCCCCTAAGTGTCCTATCTATCATTCTCTAAATAACATCAAAACTGCCCAATTATGGTCCACAAAAGATCATGAATGGCATGCCTTTCACCCACACCCTCCCCTATTAAGACTAGCCCATTTGTTCTTCACATGTCCCATGGCCCCATTTTGTACCTCCTCGATTGCTCTTCTTCATCAAATTTTACATATACTACTCTTCATATATTCCTTCTTATCAAATCTTTCCTTAAGATTTGTACACACAATATCCAACACCCCACCAATCTTCATTTCTATTTATGCTTTATTTTCCCATGCAAACATAAGTATGACATTACCTTGTGACATCGCGTGCAATGCCAAAATCTATCTTGTGTTCAGTCAGAATCATGGATTGATCTAGTGTTGAAAGTTTTTCGACCTTGTAACCTATAAAACGAACATATGCACACTTAATATATTTTGTTGAGGATCATTGTTTAGTGTAGTGTTGAACTATAATTAGTTCGATTATTGTTGGAAATACATCACATATGAGACAAGATCTCATATCGATAAAAAAGTAGGTTGTGGACTTGCATATATACTTGGTGAGCTAATCCTCCTACTGCCATATGGTTTTGGGAAACAATGAAACTCACCCAGTGTATGTGCAAGTCAATGCTCTTGACCCGTGGGTTTGTGGGCCCGAGCCCACGGGTGTCCCGTGTCCCCACGAGTGGGCCACGGTGAGATTATGTGACGAATTGTCACGGCCTAATAATTATCTTAGGCTATGAGACAAATCTGCACATATAATATATAATATCTTGTGTATAATCAAAATTATGGATTGGTATAGTGTTGAAAGTGTTTTGACCTTGTAAACCTATAAAAAGAAAATATGTACACTTAATATATTCAATTAAGGATCATTGGTTGGTTCAATGTTGAAATATAAGTTTGATTATCCATCCTATGAGACAAATCAATTTCAAATTATATATTTCCTTCTTATCTATAAAGTTTCTTCTGAACCCAATTTTTAAAATTAAATATCGTAAAGTTACGAATTTTTTTACAAACTTAATTGAGTAGTAAATTGAATTTTATATATTAAAATAATCTATACATAAAAGCTATCTTTACTTATCGATCGTTAACGTGTGTTAATTAAAATAAGGTGTTGTATAGTTTGAACAAGTAGTCCCATTGATTAGAAAAAATGCCCATTTGTGCTGGCTACTGTGGGGAAAAAGTGTTCAAACAGATTTGGTGAAATCTTTATTTTGTTGTGGCTTTGTACATCTGATGGAATCTACACGAGTCACCAAAGGATAGATATAAATGAATTGTATATTTGGCAAATAACTATTGGTCGGAAAATCTGACTTGCCTAACTAACAACAAGTATAGAATTAATGATTTATTAACTATTACGGCGTGTTAGATTATATAACATATCACAGGTTTCAATCAAAAGCTTAAACTAATGGTTGAAGCCTAATGATATGTTATATACTCTAACAATTACTCTAACTATTTAAGTGAAATGTTAAAGAATTATAAGGCAGGATGAGTTGATTGTTGGTTATATATTAGAGCAAAACTGTGTCAAAAAGTTAAAACTCTTTAAAAAAAATTTCTTAAATTAATTTTTTCGATTCAAAGACGTTGGGGGTTGTATTAGTTTGACAATTGATTGTTGGCTTTTTAATTGACTTGTTTGACCTATTGAAAATGTTGGCTGTTTTTGTTAGTTTTTAAGTTAGCTGAAAAAACTAGTTGTTTGTAAAGATGTTTAGTGAATTTAAATATTGGTTGTTGACTGTTTATTAGAGAAAAGGTGGATCAAAAATCCAAAAGTCAATCAAAAAAGTTAGCTGAAGCAGTTTTTTCATTTTGATTTAAAATTCAACTTTTCAGCTTCTTTAAAAGCTACTTACCTCACACTTTAAAAATTCGAAAAAAAAAAAAAAAAACAAAATAAAAACTCTTAAATTGTTGCGCACCAAAGTAGGCAGTCGCCATACGATTTCTGACCCCGTGTATATAAGAAAGTAGTTGACTATGCCACTGAAGATCACCTATAAATTGTCTTCATTTTCCTTTCATTCTCTCACACCTTAAATCTTTCTCCTTAACAAACACCTTTCATTAACAAATCTCCAAAACCCACCTAAAAATAGTAACCAAATTACAAAATCATGTATCCAACCACTTCTAAAAATAGAAATAATTACCTTAACAAAACCTTCATCATCATTTTCATGGCTACCCTCATACTTCCTTCTTACACCATTTCTCTTCTTCTAGAAACTCTTCCTTTAGAGGGTCATTTAAGCTTTAAAGAATTAACCCATGCAGCAAAAGATTTTGGGAATAGATTTCAACACCACCCTTTAGCTGTTCTTCATCCAAATTCTGTCTCTGACATAGCTAATACTGTTAAGTATGTATGGGAAATGGGCCTGAATTCTGGGCTTACAGTTGCAGCAAGAGGGTGTGGACATTCTCTTCATGGGCAGGCCCAAGCCCATGATGGGATTGTGATTAATATGGGCTCACTTAGGGCCAGCCCAATGAAAGTGGTACAAAGTGGGGGAGGTGTAAAAGAAGCTTATGTGGATGTTTATGGAGGTGAATTGTGGATAAATATTTTGCATGAATGTTTGAAATATGGGTTGACACCAAAGTCTTGGACAGATTATCTTCATCTTTCTGTTGGGGGTACTTTGTCTAATGCTGGTGTTAGTGGACAAGCTTTTCTTCATGGCCCACAAATTAGTAATGTCCTCCAATTAGAGGTTGTTACAGGTATGTTTATGTCCCTTAATCTATCACAATTAAACAACATCATCATCTATATTTTTGGTATCAATACCAAAAAGTTGAGTGCCCAATAGTTAATGTCAGCGTATATAACATATCCTGGGGCAAGCTGATGGTTGAGGTCTTAACATATGTTATATACTATGACAGTTATGACACTCCACTTGTAACAAAAGCATTGGTAAACATATCAAATAATTTGTTTCAGGCAAATTCTTTATTAAGACCGTGTCATTGTCAGATGGCGTAACATGGGCTAACCTAATATTTACGTTTTAAAAGAACTAAAAAATTAACATGGGCTAACATTAAATGGGCTGCTTGTATAGACTCGTCTCATGGTGAGACGGACTTATACACAAGGTGCTGTTTATTTCAACTTTGTCCTACACATTATGAGTTGACTTAAAAAAGAATTTAGTCTTAAGTTTACCTAGCCGATCCCAAGTGAGCCAAGTTGGTTCTGTACACTTGCAGATCAGATGGGTGTTGACGACCCATTATGTAATATATATACTTCTCCGTCTCATTGAATTTGCATCATTTTCATTTTGGTCCATCCCATTCATTTTGTATCAATTCTATTTTTGGACAATGGCACACCAATTTCTTTTAATGCCATCCATACATTTTAATGTCTCTTAATTTCATCCACACAATTCATTAAAAATAACCAATTCCTCTTTCATGCAATTTAAAGAGGATCAAGTAGTACTAATATTCTGAATTCGCTCCTGATTAAAAATATCGTTTAATCAAAGTTTGAAAAGAAAGCAACTAATTAATAAGTCCCCACGCACACTAATAATGAAATATTATATGATAGTACTAGAACTTATTAGAAGTTGACTTAAATGCAGGTAAAGGAGAAATTGTCAACTGTTCTAAGAAGCAGAATTCAGAACTGTTTTACAGTGTCTTAGGTGGTCTTGGACAATTTGGGATTATTACCCGAGCACAAATTTCTCTACAACCTGCACCTAAACTGGTATGCTTAATTCAGACCATCTCACCGAAAAACTCGTCTTATTTATCAGTTAAAAAGTGAATATGGGTTATTTGTTTAAGGTCGTTTAACTATGAGACGGTCTGACTAATATTTTAATTGCATTTATAAACAGGTAAAATGGATAAGAGTTTTGTATTCAGATTTCGACACGTTCGTTAGAGATCAAGAAAAGCTGATATCAGCACAGAAAACATTTGATTATATAGAAGGTTTTGTGATAATAAACAGAACAGGCCTTTTAAACAATTGGAGAACATCTTTCAACCCACAAGATCCTGTTCAAGCTAGTCACTTTAGCTCTGATGGGAAAACACTCTTTTGTTTAGAGATGGCTAAATATTTTTATCATCAGGATCCTCATATTTCTGAACAGGTATTGCATCATCGGCCATTCTTGTATAAGACCGTCTCATCATGAAACAGACCCATTAATCATAACCAAACAGACTGCTAAGATTAAATTTAGGTGTTCCGACGTTAATTGATTACTCCACATGCAAACTTGACGGAGGTTCACATGTCACTACAACATAATTTGCTTTAAGTGGGATATATTTAGCGACATTTAATTTAAATGTCGCGATTTCAAATTGCTAATACTAGTATATATAGAGGACTTAGTGACATTTATTAGACCCTTTAGCAACATATACATAAATCACACAAAAGCTTTTAGCGACATAGGATCTAGTGATATTTCTCACAAATACCACAATAAACTATAGTAACAATTACATATGCCATTAAAGACCAAATAAAGTGAAATTAAATCACTTTATGGTAAAGTATTAGATAAAAACCAATAATTATAACATTAAAAATATGCATTAGTGGCATTTTTTTAATGTCACAAAAAGTTAAATTTATTGTAGTGTGCGAGGGGTTGGTTGGATGGTTTATCCCACATCGACAGATTAAAAATGGTGTGCACACTTTATAAGTTATTGGACTTTCCATTGCGATATGGCTTTGGGATGGTAAAAAACTTCTGACTTATAAAGTGTGTGTACTTCGTGTTTTCCGATTATTTGCTGGCTTTTACATTAAGTTCAGGTAGAACTTACAATATCTTATCTACTCTTATAGTCTTATATAGAGAACTAATTCTTCAATATAATTTGTTATGCAGGAAATAAAAGTGTTGTTATCCCAACTAAGCTACATTTCATCTACACTCTTCATAGCAGAAGTCTCATATGTAGACTTCTTAGATAGAGTTCATGTCTCAGAACTCAAACTAAGATCAAAAGGATTATGGGAAGTACCACATCCATGGCTCAATCTTTTCATTCCTAAATCCACCATTCACAAATTTGCAGAGCAAGTCTTCGGAAACATCCTCAAAGACACCAGCAACGGCCCCATCCTCATTTACCCCGTCAACAGATCCAAGTACGACAACTACATTAACTTTGACTATTATTTTTTTTCATATAGAAACACTTAAAAGAAAGTCGGGTTTCTGATTTGTGCAGGTGGGACAACAGAACATCAGTAGTAATTCCAGAAGAAGATATATTTTACTTAGTGGCATTTCTATCTTCAGCCGTACCTAGTTCAACAGGGAATGATGGGTTAGAACATATCTTGAGTCAGAATAAAAGAATTCTAGATTTTTGCGAATCAAACCAGCTTGGTGTGAAACAGTATCTGGCCCACTACACCACACAACAACAATGGAAAACACATTTTGGTCCAACTTGGGATTTCTTCAAACAAATGAAATCTACTTATGATCCTTTAGCAATTCTTGCACCAGGACATAGAATTTTTCACAAGTCTAATCCTTTTTCATGACCCCACTTTTAAAACCATCGTCTTATTTAATTAACAGCTACATTTCTCTTAAAAAACTCGTACGTAAAAGAACTAAATAGATATATAAACACTCCTTTAGTCTATAGTATTCAAGGAAAGGTTATGCTTCCTACGTCCAGGCCCGGCCCTAAGGGTGGGCAAGAGAGACCGTCGCCCAGGGCCTCATGTCAGAAAAACAAAATTAATAGTTGTAAAAAGTCTATATATATTATAAATTATAAAGGAAAAGGGCCTCAAATTGCTATTTCGCCCAAGGCCTCAGAATATATAGGGTCGGCCCTGCCTTTGTTCCATAATACTTGCTACTAATAGTGATATTTTGCCATACAATATGTTAGACTCAGTAGCATGTATTGTGGATCGGAGGAAGTATTGTATAGTCACTCTCTAAATAACTGTAATTATGAGAAGGACATGTGATTAGAGTAGTTGGAACTTTTCTTTCAAGGATATGTTTATGTATGTAGTCATAATAGAAGTATTTATGTGTGTAGGGGGACTTAATTAGGCTTAGACGCCTAGATTGTAGATACCCTTCAAGATTGAGCCAAGCTAATGATTAAATAGCCTAGCTATTATTGATTTATGCAACATTATTGCATTGTATACAAATTTGGAGCTTTAATGTTGTATGTATAGTAATAAAGTATTACTATCTCTTTTGTTATATTTGCTATATTTGATTTTTAACGTAATCTAATGTATTATTATGATTATTTATATGCTGAACTATACACATTTAAAAATTCTAAAAACTTAATATTATGAAAGTATGCGATTTGATGATTCAAACAAGATCTCTCATAACTATATTTTTTCTAATGCATTAGTTGCAATATGTAAAATAAACTTGAACAATGAATAGTGCCAAAAGTTTTTATGTAACGAGTAATTCAGAATAGAGGAAGTACGTCCTTTCTATAATAATTTTTTCTGTTCCAAAATACTTGCAAGTTGCAACGTTTGCTTTTTCACGCGATTTAATCTACTAATCGAATTCTTAATATCTCTAATTATATATAATAAAAAAAATAAAAATTTAAAATTAATAATCTTTGCATTATTGGTACGAATAAAACAAAGTCTCATTTGACCATATTTTTATTTGTAGATTAAATATTAATCACAATATGGTGAGTGAATAGTGTAATATAATCAATGTTGAAGAGGTAGTACTTAGGTCATTTTTTTTAGAAAAATGGTTGTTGATTGGTTGATAGTAAAATACATCATAATCATAACATATACAAAAAAGAATGTGAAATGCCAAATATCATTATTCTAAGACACTTGCCATGTGGGATTTTTTTTAATTGGATTTCAATATTTGAGACTGGCTTAATTGACAAATAAAGTTGATCAACATGTCATTTTTAGCCTCTCAAAAATTAACTTAATTAAGTAACTTTTTATTTTAAACACAAATGTTAACCTTAGGAAGCCTCGACAAATAGAATTATTTTAATAGATGATAGTTAATTACATGACAATATTGATCTAATTTAGAGTCTGATTTGTATAATTTGGAGCTTAATTAGGTAAAGTATTTATATAATTCATTATAACAATTGTACATAACAAACCTAGAATTTGATATATTTAATTAAATGAAAAAGTGATGTGTTCGATGAACAATTTTTTTAGAAAAATTAGTATTCATTTTTTTTGTTAAAAAAATAATTTATTTGATAAAATTTCATCACGATAATATATATTTGCATTATCTTTTAAGTTATATTATTATATAATTCATACTCAAAAATTCGTGCATTGCACGAGTTTCTATGTTAGTTACTCCCTCCGTTCCTTTTTGTTTTTTCCACCTTACTAAAACGGGTAGTTTCATATGTTTTTCCACTTTAGAATACTTTCCATTTTTGGAAAATTTGCATCCCACTTTTACCCCTTAAAACCCCACTTTTCTTACTTCACATTACTATTTAATTAATTTCTCTCTTATATTTCCAATACAATCATTACATTACACTATTATTTAATTATTTTTTCTCTTATACTTCCAATACAATCATTACTTTCCACTACTATATAATTAAAATAATACCCACAACCACCAAAGATTCCATTTTTCTTAATATTGGTGAAAAACCCAAATAGGAACATCAAAAAGGAACGGAGGGAGTAACATAAAAGAATGACAAAAACGTAAAAATTAATAAGGTATAGAGTATGAATAAAATAATTTGTCACATTAATTCAAATCAAAGAGGACCGATGAGTATTGCTTAATTAGACCAAGGGCAGCACTAGGGGTTACTAGGATGAGTATTGCTTTACATCTCCGTCAATCTCCCCATCCTTTTAAATGATCGATCTCAAATACTTGTATCAGTAGTATGTGGTAGTACTTTTAATAACGTTTTTTACCAATGCACACCATAAACATTAAAAAATATGAGGACCATAAATAATAAATTTAGTCGAAGAAAAGTGGAGACCATAAACATTAAAAAAAATACTAAAAGAAATTATAAGTGAAAAAAAATATGAGGACCACAATTAATAAATTTTTTTTATAAAGTTAGTGATAAATAAGTGGGCACCATAAGGAATATAAAAATTTTTAAATGAAGTTAGAAAAAGACATGTGGGAATTAAAATCGTTATTAAAAAGTTAAAATAAGAACGAATAAATAGAAAAATTCTTTATAGAAACAATCTGTGAAACACCTTAAAAAAAAAATAAGAATTTTTTTAAGGAATGGAGGAATTAGTCAATTTGAATTTGTTTTAATTTATTTCATACAAAAATTATTAATAGTGCTTTTAACTATTAGAGATATTAAGATGCAAATATGTACATTAACATTTACGTCAAATTAAAAGGAATGTTGGACTCGCCCGGAGGAAGTATATTTTATGACACCATTTAAAAAACATATACTCTTTTCGTTTCTTTTTTTATTGTCACTTTTTTTAATTGGTCAGTTCACCTAAATTGTCCATTTTCTATTTTTAGCAAATATTTTTTTTTATCTAAATGCCCTAATTTTACACAAGTAAAGACCATAATACCCCACTTATATTATTTAAAATACCACAACTACCACCTTTACAATTATTATAATCACTTTAATACCCTAACTAGCACTTTTTCAATTATTATAATCATTTAAAATATTCCAATTACCCGCGTGCCCAACCCAAAGTGAACAATAATTTAGGAGTGGAGGGAGTATTTAGTAGTGCAGTTAACACTTTGGAGCATAGTGTAAAAATGCAGTTACGGTTGTGATCGCGGTAATGGAACACTAATGCAGTAACGGGAGTATTATATCGTCTAAATATCGGTCGAAACCATAAGATATTCCTTAATGCGGCCCAAAACGCGATTTTTTTACAACGCGGAAAATATCGGTTCGATTGTTTTGAAAACCTTTACAACACAGCCGATGCGATGCGATGTTGTCTAATTTAAATTATATGCTTTGGAGAGATAATAAAGTTCAAACATTTGACACCTTATATTTTTAAATCAAAATTGCCATATTATTTTTTAGGAAAATTTGATTTGAAAGGTGCCAACTTTGGCCCATTTGCTTTCACAGGTTCGAACTTTCAATATTCCAGGAAAGGTGCGAACTTTGCCTCCCATCTTCAATTAAAGGTTCCAATGACTGGAAACCGGCTAAATAAGTAAACTTTTACCATCTTCATCTTCAACCTCTTCATCTTCAACCTCTTTTTCTTCAACCTTCATTTTTGTTCATCCTCTTCAAGCCTCAAACCTCCATTTTCATACAATTTCAAACCTCTTCATCTTAAACCATTCCATACAATCTCAAACCTCTTCATCTTCAACCATTACCAACAATCTCAAAGCCTTAAACCTCCATATCCTCCATTTTTGGGGGTATTTTATTGTTTTGTAATGTTCAATTCAACCCAAAGTTTGAACTTTTACCAAAAATTGAAGATTTTTATCCCTGATTTTATTAATGAGTGGGAAAGATTGAAACTTTTTTGATTTTGACTCAAAATAATTAATGGGTATTTTTCATACATATTGGATTTTGCTTAAATTTCAACAAATTCACAATGTTTCATATATTTGGATTGTCTGTGATTTTGTATGCCCAATTCAATTGTGAGTTGTTCCTTTAAATCGATTTTAAAGAATTATTCAAGTATGTACTTCAAATTATTCAAAGAATATCCAAAATTTAAAAAAATTTCAGAAAAATTCTCTCTCCTCAATTTTGGATATTTTATGAAATAATGAGAAAAATAGTAATGTTGAGATTTAAAAGGTTTTGTTATGTGCCATTGATGAAGAGGTTTAAGGGAGAAGCCATTAATTGGGAGGTTAAGGAAAAAGATGTTGAAGAAGCCATTAATGGAGAGTTTGAAGAAGAAGGTTGAAGATGGGGACCTGCTATTAAAGGTTACCAAAACCGGGTAAACCTTTAATTGAAGATGGAGGCAAAGTTCAAACCTTTCCTGGAATATCTAAAGTTCGAACCTGTGAAAGCAAATGGGCCAAAGTTGGCACCTTTCAAATCAAATTTTCCTATTTTTTATGGATAAATCCTTTGAATATTTAATTCCCTTAAAATTATAACACGAGTGTCGCAACTGCTGAATGCACACATAATCCTGATATCGGGCTGCAATCTGACGATGGAATTGTAATATGATGACTCGGATGCAAAGAAAAAGATATCTAAGCATCAGATTCGCTGCTTTAGTTCTAGGAGACCTATTTACTTTGTTGGACTTTTTCAAATCAAACTAACTTAATAAGTACAAAGAAAATTCTTGATAACAATCTCATCAATTGCCATCTCATACTAATAAAAATGATAGAATTTAGAAAATGGGTCGGAAAAATAGTAGTCTACTCATAAGCCCAAAGAAGGTTCACTACTAAAACCAATTGGTGATAGGAGGAGTTACCCCTTGAGTTTATAAAGTGATACATACTCTTCTCTTTTTTCGATGTGGGACAACTCACATGTTGGTAACACATGGGCATATAACATATTCTGGGGCGTCAACCATCAGCTTAAACTTTTGGTTGAGTTGTTCTTTGACAAAAAACAATCTAATTTTTGTATTCTTTCTTCTAATAATACTCTTTACCACATATTAAACGGATTGTGTAGATATCTAGTAGCTTCTTAAAATGTGATAAAGGTAGCTGTCAGCAAAAAAAAAATCAAATTTTAGATTACTTATATATTATCGATAATAGTAATTATTCACGACAGATAAAAAGGTAAGGACCTTCTCGGTATCCCGCACAAGGCAGGGTCCGAGTGGGGGTTTTACTTTTTCTTGAAAGATGCGGAGAAATCATATCCATACCCCCAATGAGGGAGTAAAGAGAGATGTGCGCAGTCAAGAAACCCCCAATTTTGATACCTGCGCCTAGTAGGGTTCGAGTCCCTAACTTTCTGCTCCACATGCAGATGTTCTATCCATTGAGCCACAACAGATGAAAATAAAAAGAATTAAATTGGATAATAAAGTTAATATTCTTTTAACCTTCTTTACTTTCAAGGGTGACACTTGAGATGAATATAAGCAAATCAAAACAAAAAACATGGTGGAAAATGAAAAATCTACATGGATTATATCTTTAGCTTTGTCAGAATTTGACACCATTAACTCATGTTTTGTTAAAAAAAAGTAAGGTAAAAACTTGTAAAAACAGGGTAAAGTGATGAACAATACTACTACTACTACTACAATGCTTGGGGCGGCAGAATAGACAACATAAACAGAATTATTTAGTTTTATTGTAGTTTGTCATGAAAATGCAAGTCGTGATGACATAACCCATAGAAGTTACGTGTAACGTAGCCACGTTTCACGATCTAGGAACATTCGTTACTAATTATCACGAAACACGACCTAAATCATTTAAGGTGACCACTCCATGTAGAAGATCTTTTCTAAAAGGTAAATTGGTCTTTATAAACAAATTAAAGAAAAAAAAGGAAAAAAGGAGAGGAAACCAAGAAAATAAAAAAGTTCACTACAACAAATTTAACATTTTGCGATATTAAATTTAGTGGTATTTAAATTGAATTTCTCTAAATATATCCCACTAAAAGCAAATTATATGGTAGTGATTCCATTTAAAAACAAATTCTAAAAGCAAAAAAAGTCATTTTTATTTAATTTTGTTTTCAAATATATTTTTTATACTATAATGTATTAATTTCGTTATCTATTGTTCCCTATTCAATCTAGGTTATGTTCCTTGTTTCTGTTTTTGTTCCCAGCTCCAAATCGAATATCGTTCCAAGTAACAATGATTGAAAATCAAATATGTTAGTTTTTTCGAATAAGCTAAGATAGTGGTTAAGAGTCCTACATGAGTCGTACCAATTACGTACTAGGAAGCTACTTGCACGACTAAAGACGATCCATTATAAAATAATAGATAAAAAAAACAATAAACATAAATACATGAGTACTAAAAGCATAAATGACTATATAGAAAAATATAATACTTCTATTTCTAGTCAGGTTCTATGAGAGAAGTAGTGGCGTATGTCTAACTTAATTTGATTCTCCTACGTCCTCTTAAGTTTACCCTGACCATATACTCTTACTCAAAACTAAGATGTGTTCTACGATTTTGACAGGTGTGTCAACAATCTTTTTCTTTACATGTGCAAACCATCTCATTTTAGGCGATTAATTTAACTACTAGCTACCAAAAGCGCTTGTGGCTCAATGGATAGAACATCTGCATGTGGAGTAGAAGGTTTGGGGTTCGACCCCTACTAAGCGCAGGTATCAATTGGGGGTTTCTTGACCGCGCGCATCTCTCTTTACTCCCTCCTTGGGGGTACGGGTATGATTTATTCGCATCTTTCAAGAAAAAAGAAAACCCCCACACGGACCCTACCTTACCCTGCCTTGTGCGGGATACCGGAAAGGTCCTTTACCTTTTAATTTAACTACTAGCTATTGCAATGACCAATAAAAAGGTTTAATTCAGCTATGACTACCTTTTTTTCATCAAAACATTCAGCATATTTTCCTTTCCTATTCAGTAATCCAAGTTTAGTCCATACCTTTATAAAGTGAGTACATACTTGGGCGACGAAGTGTTGACCTTATGGAAGTGTAGATTGTAAATTGTAATTTGTACCTACCTCTGATACCCCAGATTTAGCTTGAAAAGAGATTGATAGACTATTCATATCAACAAGGTGCATCTTCTTTTCTAGGGAGCTCATTTGCTAAGAACTCCACAGTTAAGCGTGCTTGGTGGTGAGCAATCTTAGGATGGGTGACCTCCTGGGAAGTTTTCCAGGTGCGCATGAGTGAGGCCAAAGTGCGCTGGAAAGACTTGTGTTGGTCTGTGGGGCTAGTCTATAGTCTCCATGAGTAGTCATCGGTGGTTCGTTGGGCCGGGGTGTTACACTACCTCAAAAATCTCTTATCTGATATAACTATTTTTTCATTACACTAATGACCTGTTTGGTAGACCACAAACGATGGTAATGAAAATAAAAAAAATTAGTGTAATTTTGGTTGAAAAATCTCTTGGCTACCTAGCTGACCACGCTTGTCCAACTTAAATCATCTTATTTTCTTCAAATCAAAAATTCATTCAAATGCATTACTATTGGGAGAGGTGCTATTAGGTGGTAATGAAAATTTGTAAACAAAAAAACTTTTTTGTTATCAAAGTTTCATTATCATGGGAATGATATGGAACTTTTGATGAAACTTTACACTATAAATCATTCTCATTACCACTATTCAGTACTACTAACTAAACGAGCCGTAAACAATATGAAAGGTATTTTCAATTGCTTCCCCAATAACGTTTAGTTAGAGAATTTGATTTTGTTTCAATTGGAATTTGGAGCACATATTGCCTTATCCAGAGAAAAATCCTGAATTCGATTATCACATATCACGCCCTTTCCTTTAACATGTAATGAAAAACAAGTTTTTATCATAAAACCTTATATTTCAATATTTTAAATACTTACTCCATTTCATAATACTTGCTACTGAGTGTGATATGTTGTGTGAGAAAATGTCACTATTAATAGCAAGTATTATGAAATAGAGAAAATTAATACCAAAACTAGTAAATATCCTAAAAATATTGTTAAAAAAGAAGCACAATTCCAAAAGAAGAAAAGAAAGAGATAGTTGTAGAAGTTAGGAAGAGGCAGCTGTATTTTAGGCACTATGAACACATGTTAACAGTTGAGCCACTTTGATTGTTAAAGATTCATTGATATTGTGTGGAAGTCTCCAATGTGAAGTTTAGAAATGAGAATATAAGAATATGTCAGAAGTAAGTCAAAATTCAGAATAGCATCTACTACAAACTATTGAATGTTGACCCCTACTTCATTAAGATGCCCTTTTACCTTACCAATTTCTATTCAATTAAGTGAAGATTCTATGCCCAAAACAAATAACAACCTATACTTTTAAAACTTGCCAATACTCTTTCTCACAAGCAAAGGAATGTCACTCAACTCTATTTTGAGTCCGTCTCACTTGATTTGTCTCATTTTTATTTTACTCAAAATCGAAATTAAATTTCCTTACTTTCTTTTTCCTCTACTTTTTAATCAAAATCGAAGAAGAATTTTTTATTTTGACCAGTCAACCGTCATATTTGGCGGTCAACTGAAGAAAAACGTTACTTGGTACTATTTGGAAAAGAAAAAATTTCGTTAGGTACTTTTTGGCAAAACTTTTTTATTAGGTATTTTTTGGAAAAGTTTTTTATATTAGGTACTTTTTAACAATTTTCTCTAAAAATTATAAAATGTTTGATGGTATAAAATTTACATTAAGACAAATAAAATAAAAACTCACTTGACTATATTTCGAATTGATGATCATATAAGAATGATTCAAAAATAACATCAAAAAAAGTAAATGAGACGATAATAATGAATGTTGGGGAGAATAAAATACAATATTGTCATATAGGAATATATGAAAACGGTTGAATCGTATAATTTGTGTGTTGGTGATAAATTTTTTACTGGCTCGTAAAAAGAAATGATATTATATAATACTTATATGTAAGTTAAGCTCTCTAATTGTCGATATGAGACCACATGTTGATTACATAATAATCACTACAACATAATTTGCTTTTACTGGGATATATTTAGCGACATTTAATTTAAATGCCGCTATTTCTAATTTCTGATATTGTATATAGAGGATTTAGTGAAATTTATTAGACCCTTTAGCAGCATATTAAAAAGTCACACTAAAACTTTTAGCGACATAGGATCTAGTGACATTTCTCACAAATGTCACTATAGACTATTGTAACAATTACATATGCCACTAAAGACCAAATTAAATGTCGCAAAATCATTTTATGGTGGAACTTAAAATAATAATCAATAATTATTACACTAAATATAAAATAGTGGCATTTTTTAATGCCACTAAATTCAATATCGCAAATAGCTAAATTTGTTGTAATGAATATAGTTCAAGTTTGAGGTGAAAGTGTTTATAACCTATTCTGAGTGACCTCAACCATAAAATATATATTGACTTAATTTTTTGGTTGAGTCGTTATTTTCACATAAGAATATAAACCAAAAATGATTCAAAAATTTGTTGAATGGAATCTAAGATTGTAATCTTCATATTCTTATCCTGTCATGAAGAAGATAAGGGAAAGTGTCACTTCTTTGCATGGCAATGGCATATTCTGTTGGGAAAACTTTTGTTACAATTTGTAGAAGAGGAATAAAGCTTCATCAAAGTTTTGAACTTTCAAAAAGCTTGGATGAAAGTAGAGAAACCTTGGAAGCTAGAGAATCATACAATTTTGTCTTGAAACAAACTCTGCCACAAGTTTAAACTTATGATCAATGCCTCAAATTCGTTACATAATCGATGATATAGTTGCTTCTTTAAAATGACTTGCAATAATCAAAAACGTTATTATAGCTTGGAATCCCGTTAGTTTTTCTTTCTTGTATACAATATGTTAAAGTATAATGAGAGCAATATTGCATCTACACTTCTACGGTAAAGATTCTTTTGTAAGAGAATATTCTCTAGCAGATTTGTTTTTGACATGTGCAATGTGTAGTATACGTGTCAAGTGGCAGAAAATCTGAGGTATTAAATGGACACTTAACTACACGCATACTGCCTAATCTCATTTATTCTACTACATTTAAAATTAGGAATAATACTCGTATATCTCTATGTTGTATTCATAAATTCAAGATCCATACACCTAGATCCATACACTATTTTTCAATTGTACAAAAACCTGAATTCAGATCAACCTGGTCTGAAAATTTTGGACGCAGACCTAAACCCTTAGGGTTTAGGGCGTCTCGAGTCTAGATTTGGAGTTCAAAACTATATATTTTTATACAATTTTTTTCTATTCGTATAAAATTATTCAAACATATTTAACTAACAAGGTTTTCAAATATTTTGTACTGATTGAATGTCTAAATATATGAAGTTTTCCAACTTTTATGTTAAATACAATGACTACAATGACTAAATTTTAAATTACATAAATCGATAAAGTTTCAATTTACAAATCACTCAATTTCCAAAATATATCAAATTTTCAAAATAAACAAACAAATACACATTACAATTTTACATTTTAATAAAAATTAAATGTAAAAGGGTCAATAATGGGTTAGATATGGTTCTCAAAAAGTGTGGACCCAAACCTAGATTAGTCATGGACTCAAATCCCCCCGGGCCCTTAGGGTCCAAAAATTGGTGGATCTAGATCTTTAAATTAGGGTTAGATTTGTCTAGACCCTTACAGTCCCAAACACATACAAATCCTTATTTGTGGCTATAATTTATAATAACTCAGACTCTATGACTATTGCTGGAAATACTTCACATGTGAGACAAGATCCCACATCGATAAAAAAGTGTATGTGCAAGTCAACGCTCTTGACCCATGGGTTTGTGGGCCCGAGCCCACGGGTGTCCCGTGTCCCCACGAGTGGGCCACGGTGAGATTATGTGACGAATTGTCACGGCCTAATAACTATAATCCATAAATAATTTTTAATATTTGAACCTTGCGATTATAATTTATCAATGATCCGAACTTTATAGATGTTTAGATATACAAATAAGTCACTGAGTTATAATTGGAGATATAAGTAACTCTCTAAGTCCTCATGTGGAGAATGAGTCGGAGCCGGCACAAGGAGTCCCAGGATTCGTGAGCACGCACACCAATCGCCAAGTTGGAGTTTAAGTTTTAATTCATTATATGTTATCTTATTATAGTTTTTGTTAAGGTAGGTTAAACCTTACATAATGATAAAATTGTTCACTTTATATGTGTTGTAAATGATCATTTTAATGCACTAAAAGTACATGGTCCGGCCCAATCGAAATAATTTCTCCATAAAACTATTAAGTGTTTAATTAAATTTAAATAAAAATAAGAAAATTTGAGATTTTAACAAGTCTGTATTGTCTAATCAATCATGAATTTGACTTTTCTTAACAAAGGGACAATTATATTCTTAAAAAATTCTCTTAATATAGGAACAATTATATTCTTAAATCTTGATATATGTAGCGATGACATTAATAATAAAATGTGTACATAAAATCTCATATTTTTAAATCTTTTCAGCATATAATGGCAACACTTTGTGAAGCCCAAGGATAAGCTAGAACTTCAAGTTGCACAATGAATGGTATGGCACATCCCAAACTTTGTAAAGAATGTTTAGTAATTCAAGATCTTCATATCATTCTAGAAAGAGACTAGTTTTTGTTTGATGGGGTCTAGAAAGAGACTAGTTGCATGCTACAATTTGCTAATATTTAAAATAAAGGTTGTCCACTTGAAGAAAATGGTAAGAAAAAAATTAAAATATTAGTATAAAATCCCGTACAGTACACGGATTTCTTAGTGTGTATATATATATATATATATATATATATATATATATATATATATATATATATATATATATATATATATATATATATATATATATATATATATATATATATATATATATATATATATATATATAGGGGAGGGATCCATTGAGAAGGGGTCTCAAAATGAGAAGGATGAGAAGGATTTATAGCCATTGATCTTATGAAAATCTAACGGGTGAAAATCATCTTTTTCGTCGATTTTTTCTCCATTTTATGTTATGATTTAAGGTTACTATGTTTTTAGAAAATGATACTATGTTATGATTAAAGGTTACTATGTTTATTGTTAAAAGTTACGATGTTCTGTTAAGATTGAGAGAACACAGTAACTATACATAATCATAGTATCCCTTATTCATAACATAGTATCTTTTTCTAAAAACATAGTAACCTTAAATCTTAACATAAAATGTAAAAAAAAAACCCGGGTAAAAGCATCATAAACCGCGTGCAAGGATGTAAACTCATCCTGACCATTGATCTTTCATCTAAACGGTTGAAATTGCTTCTTACCCTTCTCATTTTAAGACCCCTTCTCATTTGATCCTAAATCTATATATATATATATATATATATATATATATATATATATATATATATATATATATATATATATATATATATATATATATATCTATATATATATATATATATATATATATATATATATATATATATATATATATATATATATATATATATATATATATATATATATTACAATAGTGCATATATTATACATTCTTACCATTTATTTATAAGTAAAAGTGTTTTGTTTTGGGAAAGAAAAGCAAAAATCTTACGATATGAAGTACTATATTAATATGAAGAAGGTTCCCATTGACTTCTGCAATTATTGTCATACTCGGGCGTCTCTCACATTTCAAGGGCCTTATGTTAGAGCCTTTAAACTTTTTAAATCTTTTTTTATTAAAAAAGAATAAATTTTTATGTTAAATAACAAGTGTTATTTTAGGAAGAATTGTCGGGAATAATCTCATCTATTGACAAACCGCTGTGAGTAATCCTAACTATTATGAATAATCCCACCTTTCCACTTTGTTTGTTCATGGCACCCCCCTTTTATTCTTTAACCGGCTACTGCAGGTAGCATGTCATATATTCTCCAATTCCTTTATGTCATTTTCAATTATATTTCAAAACCTCTCACCATCTTCAACCCACTCTAAGTCTCACCATCTTCATCAAAATCTTCAATCCTTCCTCTCACCATTCTCTCAACGTTGTTGTCTCACATACTCCACTGTCGAAATCATCAAGATTGCACCTCGAGTTTGTCTATGCAATTCTCCATTTTCAGCCTTTAGCCAATCAAACCCTCCAAAACGAATTTCAGTAGAGACAACATCGATTTCCCATTCAAAGATTTTGCAACTAGAATCCTAAAAAACAAGCAATTTCCATCAATCCCAGACAAACAATTTCAAACAAGAATATAATAAAGTTAAGAAGTATATTTACGGGCCAAATTGGACAAGAATAAAACTTTTCTCCAGGATGAGAACCTCTTTTAGGAACCTGCAGTTTCGCCATATACCCAAGCTCACATCTCACGCCATTATTCCAATTTGAAGCTCTACTAGGGCTTGCGAAACAATTGAAGTTCATTTACCCTAAAAAAATTTAAACTTGTTTTATGGAGATGGAATTAGTTGAAGAAGGAAGAACAAAATGGAAGAAATAAGGAAGAACAAGAAGAACAAAAATGAAGAAGATTGGGGTTATTGAAGGAGAAGATATGGAAAGAGAGTAGAATGAGTTCATAAAAGGGGGTTGGAGAAGATGACCTGCAACGGTAACATAAGATTTGCTATAGCCGGTTAATTTTGGTTTGGGGGTGCCATGAGAAAACTAAGTGGAAATGTGTGATTATTCATAGATAATCAATAGTTCGGATTATTCACATCGGTTCGTCAATAGATGAGATTATTCCTGACAATTTTTTTTTTTTATAAAACCTTCTGTGCCAACAAATTCATAAATAATTATCAAAGAATTTAAGACCACTTATAGCTCAAACCAATGATGGATGATATTGATAGCAGTACAAGTGAAAGTTAGTTAATGTAAATTTATAGGCAATAATTTTGTTAAATATTCGTATATTGTGTGATATGCAGAGTTTTGTATTATAAATTAGGGTTTTTTATGAATTACAGCCTCAAAGTTTTCTCGTTTTATGAATTACAGCCGCAAAGTTTTTTTTTTTATGAATTACAGCCACCAACTTTTGATTTTTCCTCAATTACGGCCAAGTGACTGGTTGACACCGTTGACCAGCTTATATGACCTTTGACTTTCTTTTTTCTTGATTTTCCTCTTTTTTTTTGAGTTTTCTTTTTTCTTTTTCCTTTTTTGATTTTATTCCTCCCTTCTCTTCACATCTTCATCCTCTCCCTCCTTCTCCATCATCTTCATCTTCTTCCTCCTCCATTGAATTTTAAAGTCACCATTAATCTTCAAAGACCCAATTTCTCTCTAAAGTCCAAACCCTAGATTTCTTTCCCCTTTACAATAACCCTAATTTAATTCCTCTATCCTCTTCATCCTCTTCCTCCTCCTTCTTAATCATCTCCATCCCATTTCAATTAAAATTTCTGGGTTTATTTTTTTAATTGACCCAAATCTTCTCCTTAAATTGACCCAAATCAAAAATCTTCAACATCTTCATCCCGTTTCACATAAACTTTCTGGATTGATTTTTTAAATTAACCCAAAGTACTGTTGATGATGTTATGAATCAGCAGTTTTGTTAAATGGTCTAAAGTACTGTTTCTCTGCGTATGGCTGCTTGGTGTGCCAGCTTTAAGATTTGTTTCTGTGATGAATGGACAACAACAATGAATGCCCTGCTTGTCAAACACATTGTGCTAGTCAGAGGTCTTTAAGAGATGACCCAAATTACGACGCACTCATTTCTGCTATTTATCCAGATATTGACCAAAATGAAGAAGAGGTATGTTGTTCTTGAAGGTTTTGTTTGAAGTTCACAGACTAGTTGATGCACTGGAAGCTCTTTTATTGCTAAATATGATTGTTCGTTTGAGACAGGAGCTGGTACCTGAGAATATACAAACCAACATAATATACAAAATTGAGCATTTAAGGGGAATATTTGGGTTAATTTAAAAAATCAATCCAGAAAGTTTATGTGAAATGGGATGAAAATGTTGAAGATTTTTTATTTGGGTCTATTTAAGGGGAAGATTTGGGTCAATTAAAAAAATAAACCCAGAAATTTTAATTGAAATGGGATGGAGATGATGAAGAGGGAAGGGGATGGAGGAATTAAATTAGGATTCTTGTAAAGGGGAAACAAATCTAGGGTTTGGACTTTAGAGAGAAATTGGGTCTTTGAAGATTAATGGTGACTTTGAAATTTAATGGAGGAGGAAGAAGATGAAGATGATGGAGAAGAAGGAGGGAGAGGATGAAGATGTGAAGAGGATGGAGGAATAAAATCAAAAAAAGGAAAAAGAAAAAAGAAAACTCAAAAAAAAAAGAGGAAAAATCAGGAAAAAAGAAAGTCAAAGGTCATTTAAGCTGGTCAACGGTGTCAACCAGTCACTTGGCCGTAATTGAGGAAAAATCAAAAGCTCGTGGCTGTAATTCATAAAAAAAAAACTTTGCGGTTGTAATTCATAAAACGAGAAAACTTTAAGGCTGTAATTCATAAAAAACCCTATAAATTAACTTGTAGCTTTATTAGTTAAATATTCATTTTATTCTCACCTTGTTGATAATGGTGACTCGAATCTGGTCCTTATCATGGGAAAGGTGAATCGTGGAAGTCACGAATCGTGAATCAACTCACGGGGCCCGAAAAGAGAGCAAAAAGCTACTGTTTCTGGGTGAAGACAGTCGCAGCTTGCGAAGAACAGTACGGGCCGCGAGTTCGCGGGGTGCTAGTGTTTGTACAGGTCGTGAAGATGCGTCAGAAAGCTACTGGTTTGGAATTCACTGAGTTCGCGGCTCGCGACCTGGCGTACAGCCCGCGAGTGTTTGAAGCGTTTTTTGCGGTTTTGTTTTTCGCACTTTTTGTGACGGTTATTTTTGTTTGCTTGGTTCCCAAGTATCTTTTACGAAGGGTTTACTATATAAACACCATCTTATTAGTTCTAGGGGATTAAACAACCACAAATAGAGAGAGATCACAAGAGAGCACATTGTTCTTTGTGAGTGAGGTTGATTCATCTTGTAAATCTTTGCAGTTTATAGTGAAAGTTTATTCTCGGTGTCGGTGGACGTAGCTATCACATTGATAGTGAACCACGTTAAATTTCTCGGTGTGATTTTCTTTATTGTTTGTTTGAATCTTTATTGTTTTATTATTGTTTTTGGTACTTGGCTTCCACTGTCACACAACACACCTCTTATCATAATTAATGGCTACTTTATCATCATAGCCAGGGCCGGCCCTGAGAATCCAGGGACCTGGGGCAAAAAATACTTTTTGACTCCTAATTATCCGCTTTTTGGTTGATAATTGTGCACTTGTAGTTTAATAATTAGTAAATAAGGTAACAATTATCATTATTAACACTTTAACTTGGTTAAATGCACAATTTAATTACACAAAGTCTCAAGTTCGATGCATATGAAGACAAAAAATATCTACTTTTTCGTGAGCCCAGGGCACAAGACTTTCTTGCCCTTGCCTATGGCCGGCCCTGGTCATAGCCAATTAGCCATGCTATATCTTGTTCAAATAAGTCAAACTATCCTAACTTGCTTTCATTATCTGGCGATGCCCACCATTAAAATGTTGATCACCCCCATCAACAACGATTAAAACTCATATTTTGGAGATGCCCTCATAATCGACCCATTTTCGAAAATACTGATTCGTCATCTAGGAACCTTGTATAATGTTTAAAACTAAAGAGCAAGGAAATAGCAAAGAATATATTTTGTGTCTTGATTCAGATACCAGAAATGGCAATGAAATGTGAAGAAGAAATGAAAATTAGATGAAATGAAGAAGATAAAAAGTTAAATTAGTACTTCCTTTATAACTGACCTTGGAGGGAAAAATTTCGAGAAAAATGATGCCACTAGAAAGCAAGGTTGTTAGGATCGGAATTCTACGTAGGATCGTTGAGGGGGTAGGATGAAAATCGGTAGAATCGGATCGTAAAATCGTGTGATCTGACATATATGCATTAATGTACTTTAAATAACTAATTTTGAATTGTATTTGTTCTTTCAGCTTATCTTGGTGGAGGGGGAAGTCCATTGATTGCTAACGAAAAGTCTTGTCCTAGGAAGAAGCCTATTTACATGAAAGAAGGGGAGGTGACTGTAAGTTTTGAGGTTTAAATGAACGCTTATTTGAATTCAACTATTAAGTTTTGTAAAAGAATATCTTTAGTAATCATTTTTAAAATGCGAATCAAGAAAAACTTGAATTTTAGTCATATTGATATAATTGTTTAGATATATACATATAATAATATAAATACATAATTAAAATCTTGATTATATGAATTTTTTGTACGATGAAAATTACCCTAATAGGATCGGATCGTAAGATCGTAGGATCGTAGAATCGCATTATGATCCTACCACGTAAATCCAGGAGCTATATAGGATCGTACAATTCTAACAACATTAAGATCCTACCTACGATCCGAATCGATCTCATAATTTTAAATCGTAGGATCGTAGAATCGTTGATCAGGATCGTAACTATACTAGAAAGCCTAGAAAAATAAATTGATGAATTGATGGCCGTTGGGGTTTGTTCCCTTCTAGTGCTTGTGAAAGACTGATCGTTTAATTTTTCTTTCAACAAATTTTTATGGGCCTTTCTTGTGTTTTTGGTTGGAATACATATATTTCACATGGGCTCCTATCAACAGCGTAATTCTACTTGTAATTCTTGGGCCCTGGGCGGTTGCCTTTGGGCCTACCCCAGGATCGGCCCTATCATACCATGATATCCATTTAATTATCACAAATTCTTGTGAGAGACGGTCTCTTTGAGTGACCGTCTTTAATTGGGTTGGCCCATTAGGAAAAATATAGAGTAAATATATGCAATAAGCTTAAATGGATTGGGCCTGAGAGACGTCTATCAGAAAGACGGTCTCTCAGGAGACTAACTGATTAATTATACAATATACTATTGTGTACTATTTCTAATTTTTAAGGAATCAATTTTTAATGTTATAATAATGAAATGTTGATTCAAAATACAAAAATTGACAAAAACATAAAGGGGTTCGATCTACTAGGATGCCGTGAAATTAAAAATGTTGATAAAATTGAAAAAACTGGTCAAAACACGGGATTGAAATCGTTGACAAAAAGCTTGGCATGACTACATTTTATAAAAAAAATTTTTTAGTAATGATAATATATACCTGCATCATTCATTGCATACTTTTACGTATATCTCCATTTCAAGAACTCCGAGTATTGCACGAGTTTCTATACTTAATATAATAAACTTAGTTGAAAAATAACTTGGGGGTCTTTGGTGGTGTGGAGTAATCAAACTATTAGTATCAAACATGTAGGATATTTAGTATGTATTAAGTATAATAAGAAAATACATAAGTTTCTAATAAACTTTATATGTCAAATATATTCATTTCAATAAACAAAAGTAGAATTAATTTCGCATGAAAAACAATAAGTTTTGTGTGTGGCGCGACTTAGATGGCGTAGCGCTTTTTTTTGCATGACGCAATCAGTTATCTGAAAGTTTTTTATTACGTTTCAATGGTTGAGTTCTTGAATGGTGTTAATCATTTTTCAAGAGTTATTTATATGAAAAAGTATCTTTTCTAAGTAATTATGTACATCAATCAAAATGTTGATTGATGAAGAAGTTGATTGTATTGATGTCTTCTTATTCTATAAATAACACACATAAGACATGAATTTTGCTCTTATTTTCTTTGACTCCCTTAACATTAAAATTCAAAAATTCGTAGGATTTATCAACTAACCTAAAAATTTATGTATTTTACAAGTTTGTAAATTATTCGTTTATTTTTCAACTTTTCCTAAATGCTTGAAATTATTATGTTCTTGATTTGATTCTCATTATCAATCTAGTAGTTTATTACTAAGTGGGGAAAATATTGTGATAGAAAAAAAAATTCTTAGAACGACTTCAAGAACTAATCAATATATATAATTTTTTTTCTCTCTTCTCTCTCTCTAAAAAAAACTCTAATATCTATAGTTAGTTTGGGGCTATCATCAATATTTAAGGATTGATGGTAAGCCCCTAACTTCTCCCTTTTAAGTTTTTTTAATATGATTTGAATAAATTTTTGTCCTCTCCCGGTAAGAGAGTTGTTCTACCCATTCATTGGGTTGATTCTACCCATATATTGGGTTTTAAAGTCTCTCCTTGTGAGATTTTGGAGTTATGAATTTTGGTCTTTAGTTGATTTATTGGTAGAGATTAATGCGATGATGCAGCAGACACCAAAATTGCAATTATCATCAACTACATGAAATTCAATTCTATCTCAAGACTACAACAGATCGAAAGACCCCCTCGTAGAAGGCTGTACCAAACAGCGATGTGGAATAGGATATTCAGAATTGTCAGATCTCGTACACAACGATCGTAGTTTTGTTATTTTTGAATTATATTTGTTTTTAGTTGCTATGTACTTGATAATTTTGATCTCTGATGTAGATGTCGTATGACTATTTATTACTGAATCAGGTATTATTCAAAAAAAAAAAACACTAATCAATATACTACATCAAATCTCTAATTCTTATCTTATTGTACGTTTTGCGATTTTACTGTTTTATGTGCAAAATTCCTAGCTAACAATCAAGTTAAACTAAATTTTGCTAAATTAAATTGAATTAAATTAAAGGAAAATAACTTAAAATAATCCAACCTTTTATTGATTTTCGTTCAATAATCCAAATTTTTTATTAATCATAAATTGAAAACGATGACGTATTAGTAATCGAACGACGAATTTCAATCACTAACACCACCAAGATCGGAATATGTACGAAGTCTTGTGTTTACAAATTACGCAAGCTATAGCTCGATGTTTGTAGGAATAAAATGCAATAATAAAATGACACAAATGTTTAAGGAGGTTCACCCAATATTGGCTACGTCCCCCGTGGTGTAGTATCTCTCTTATATTATAACAAATTGAGAAATTACAATTAGAGAAGAGATTAGGCTAAGTGTTTGGCTATGGGTTATTTTTGTGGATTGATTTTGTCTTGCTAATGAGATCCTAATATATAGTGCTATGTACACATAACAATTAATTGTACACTTATAGCAACCTTAATGCAAGAAATAAATAAAAGTCTTTGAAACAGCTGGATGGCATACAAAGAGTTCAAAGAAGAATCCAATAAACCAGCCTGCATCCAAATGCTCGTTCAAAGCACTCTCGTGCTCGTTCGAGCTGCTTCACAGGGCAGCTTCTGTTTTGTTTTGTTCAACGTGCTCGTTCGAGTCCTTTGGTGCTCGTTCGAGCATGCATCATCAGAGAATGTCCCTTTGGCTTCTTTACTCATTACCACTTCATATTACTCCTTAGTTTAAGTTGTCCATTTAATTACAAGTAACTTAATACATTCATTCTATCTCTTAAACACCATATTCAACACCCATTAATCTTACCCATTAACTTACTCTTCTAGGATTTCATCCTAAGAGTCACATTTGATTTATTTTGGTGCACTCAAGTCACACCATTCATAACATAAATAATTTCAATTTTAGAGTCAGTTACGTACCCAAGAACATTATTACCCAAATGGCCCAAATGGTGACCAATTTTTCAGGTCATTTGCTACAAAAAAGAAAAAAGAAAAACTAAAATCAAAAATCAAAAATATTAAAAATTAAAAGATAAAATAAAAAATAAACTTACTTGATATCTTTTTAAATTTTTCAATGTATTTATAGTTTAACATTGTATTTATATTTTTTATTTTGTTATGTATAATGATTAGTGACTTGTTAAATAGGTAAGAGGTAACCTTAGTGCATTCTTAGCAAGTATTATAGTTGGAATTATTCATATTTAAATAAAATTGAGAATTTTTTCCAAATTAAATTAAATGTAAACTAATAAAGTATTCTATCAATGATGAGCTATAAAAATTAAAAAAAAATATATATAATAAAACTCAAGATATAAAAAGAGAAGAATAGTCTTTAGTCACCCACTATATCATTTAAGTCAAACTCCAATTGGTGTGGATAGCTTGGTGGGTGGGCATTGGAGTTTTAAGTTATCTAATAATAGTAAATTCACAAACTTTTTTATCAGACTGTCTTACCGTAACATATATCTCATACTTAAGTTAAATAGCTCAATAATAAAAACCTTTAGCTTATGGGCTTCTGATTTTGAACCCGTCTCGTATTATTCCTTTTAAAAAAATAAAAAATTTAATATTCAAATAGCAAAACATGAGACATTCTATTATGACTGCTAATCATTAATGACTTGTTTAATATTTAGCTACCTTGTTGTTGTAGACTTGTGGGTGTACTATATTCCAACAATCAACAAGTCAACAAAACTTATGCCAATTCATTGTGCTAGGATACTTCAAACATCTTGTATCTAATCCTAAATGATTCCTCCCCAAAAACCCAAAATCAATCCATCAAATGATCATTGATTCATCATCATCCAATCAATGATGTTGTTCTACTTCCAAATTTTACTCCCCCTCTTGTTCTTCACCTCAACTTGTTGTTCCCAAGTTCAATACTTCATCAACTGTGGCTCCTCCACCAACACAACCACCAACAATGGCCAAACATTCATCGCAGACGAAGGCACCGCCATCACCACCATCTCTGGTCATGGTGGCCAAGCCATCAGGAACACCACAAGTTCGGAGACTTTGTACCAAACAGCTAGAGTTTTCGATAAAATATCGAGTTATGACTTTGACATTCCACAAAGTGGGACTTATTTTGTGAGGTTACATTTCTGTGCCTTATCTTCTTCACTTGCTAAAGCTAATTTCAGTGTTTTAACTTCATCTGGGCATATTTTGTTACCTGATTTCGTCCCTGGGAACCGGACTTTACCTAAGGAGTTTATGCTTAGTATAACCAATACTGAACAGAAATTCAGAATTTATTTTGTACCCAGCTCGAAATCTTTGGCTTTTGTTAATGCAGTTGAAGTTTTATCCACAACGTCGAACATTACAGAGGTTATTAAGCCTTATGTAACACCTGCAGGAAGGATAGGAGCTTATAATGGTGAAAAATCGAAGGTTCTGGAAACAATTTACAGGATTAATGTTGGGGGTCGAGAGGTTAAACCATCAAGAGAAGACCTTTGGAGGACATGGGTGCCAGATGATCAGTATCTCATCAACAAAAATGATGCAACAAATACAGAGGATAAGAGCAGTAATGTTGTGTTTGAGGCTGGTTATGCCACCGCGGATGATGCTCCTAAGGCTGTTTATGGGACTGCGAAGATACTGAGAAATTCAGCAGAAACTAGCAAGATACCGAACCTGAATTGGAAGTTCAGTGTGAAGAGAGGGACTAAGTACGTTGTTCGAGTGCATTTCTGTGATATTATATCTCCTGCAAATGGGGATTATATGTTCAATCTTTTTATATATAGTAATTTTAGTCAGTTGGTAATGTCTAACATAACCTCAGAGACAAATACTCCTTTTTACGAGGATTATATTGTCGATTCTGGTGATTTGGGATTCATGAACATCAGTGTAGGAACAAACGATAAGTCTCCGAATAAGACTTATCTTCTCTTGAATGGCTTAGAAATAATGCAGGTGAAGAACGAAACGTCTAAAGAGCCACATATTGACAGCAAAACTTCCCATGTAGCTCTTGTAGCCGGCTTGGTTGGATCTGCAGCTGTCCTGATAGTTGTGGCTGCTGTTCTTGTGTGCCTTTATATGAAGAAGAGGAAAAGCAAGAAGAAGCCTGCTGAAGTTTCTGAATGGGGGGTGTTGCCGCAGTATGGTACAACAAGCTCACATGACAGGACTTCTGATGGTGCGTCTTCCCATGCCTCTGCGTTTCAAAACCTACAGTTAGGTTTAAAGATACCCTTTGTTGAGATTCTAAGACTTACAAACAATTTTGATGCAAACTTGATTGTGGGTGAAGGCGGGTTTGGGAAGGTGTATAAAGGAACGCTTAGAAACGGGCTTAAAGTTGCTGTGAAGCGAGGCAGCCAAGATCATGGCCAGGGGGTTGCAGAGTTTCAGACTGAGATTATGATTCTGTCCAAAATTCGTCACCGCCATCTAGTTTCTTTGATTGGTTATTGCTATGAAAACGGTGAGATGATATTGGTTTACGAGTTCATGGAAAAAGGGACTTTACGTGAGCATCTGTATAACTCCGAAAGGAGCTCATTGTCTATCGCTGGCCCACTGTCGTGGGAACAAAGGCTTGAAATCTGCTTAGGGGCTGCTAAGGGTATTCAGTATCTCCATACGGGCACAAACAAGGGAATCATTCATCGTGATGTTAAGTCCACTAATATACTTCTTGACGAAAAATATGTGGCTAAAGTGGCTGATTTTGGGTTATCGAGATCAGGATATCTCGAACAAACTCATGTCAGTATATCTGATGTAAAGGGAACTCTTGGGTATCTCGATCCAGAGTATATTATATGCCTGCAGTTGACAGAAAAATCTGATGTATACGCTTTTGGAGTTGTTCTTCTTGAAGTACTTTGTGCAAGGCCTGTAATTGATCAAACACTTCCGAAAGATCAAGTCAATTTATCCGATTGGGCAATTGCTTGCTCGGGTGAAGGACGGCTCGACACAATCATCGACCCCTCAATAGCGAGTGCAATCAATCCCAATTCCTTAACGAAGTTCTTTGAGATAGCGGAGAAATGTTTGAACAAAAATGCCGAGGAGAGACCTCCAATGTCAGATGTATGCTGGGGTTTGGAATATGCCCTGCAGCTTCAAAGAGCAGCTACTGAAAGAGTATTGCTAGATGACACTATGACAAATGTTTCCTTGAACATGCCATTGCCTGCTGTTCAGCGTATTCCTTCGCAGACCATTACTGATCAATATTCCAACGATGATTTTCTGAACGCTGACACCGGAGAAGTGTTCTCTCAATTGACATTTGATGATGGCGTAGGGCGGTGATTCTGATTCCACGATTTAGTTCACAGTCGATCAATGTATCATTTTACTTTTTCTTTCATCTGCCTCGGTTTTTCTCTACCTTTGTTTAATCTGACATGTTTTTTCACATTATGAACGCACGATGCTTTATATTTTAAGATGTATATATAAACGAAAATATTCCACTTGATTTTGATGGGTTGTTGAGATTTGAACCTGTAGGCGTGAGCTTGTTGTCACATTGGGTTCTGATACCTTGTACCTTCATGACAACCTCCATCTTTCCTTAGCACATATCAATTTGTTCATACAAGTATTTTGAGCTAATTGACAAAAACTAGGATAATTCCCCACAATTTCTCCTAAATATCTTCCTATAATCAAAAATAAGCTTTGCCAGAAATGAGACAAAGACTACACTTTAGAAAAACAAAGAAATTCTTGGAACTATTTACCTACCCAAGTGGGGATTAGGAAAGGTGGGGTTCTTCATTTGTCCTTACTAAGAATTTTCCTAAAAAGGAGAAAAGTCTACTACTCTTGGCGGCTAAATGAACATCACACAATATTTCCATGTTGTCTATTGATTAATCTATAAATTATCTCTTCATAATGTTCTTGTAAATTTACTACACTTTCATCCTTACAACTTGGAAATGACGGCAAGACTCGAATCGACTCCATCTTAGACTTGGACTTAGATTTCATATCCTCCGACTTTACTTAGACTCCGATTCTCGGACCTTCAGAGGAGTCGGATTATGACAACACTAATTCATAACAATCCTAATAGCATTGCATCGGCATCGACCATATTGTTTAGAGGGTTTTGATAAATATGATAATTGGCGTTATGATAACCGCATCACTCCCTAACTGCGATAGAATTCACATGTTTGGACTATGATTATTGACTAGTATGCTACTTTTCAAGTCAACCCAAGTCACCATAAGATTAGGCCAAACAAATGTGATGGTAGGACACTTAAAGTCACATTACAGCATCCAAAGAAAACAATTTACATTCACATTTCACAATGAAACTAGACCTTAAACATCTCAAATGGAGATGATCAAACCTCCTCATCCCTATCCGCACGCTATGATGCTGCTTCATTCCCACAAAGCTTCTACATCTTTCTCGGTCTTCCAAATTTTCCTACTCTTTTCCCTCTTCTTGTCAGTCTGTGCTGCAGATGTGCAGACAGTGCAGTTATTCATCAACTGTGGCTCCTCCGAAAATGCCACCTACACCGGCCAGACATTTGTTGGAGACGAAAAATCTAACATAGTTAGTATCTCTAGTGATGGACACCACGAAAGCGTTTCACAAAACCTGTCTGGAAGCCTGTATCAAACAGCTAGAGTTTTCAAAAGCTCATCTAGTTATGACTTCAAAATCACACAAAGCGGCTTTTATTTCGTGCGCTTGCATTTTTACGCATTCTCTCCTTCCCTTGCAAATGCAAAATTCAATGTTATAGCATCCGGGCATATGCTCCTATCTGACGTTCCTGGGATGAACTCTACAAACTCTCCCGTAATCAAGGAATTCAATTTCACAATCAATCAACCAGCAACGTTCAGAATCTATTTTGTGCCGAGTCCATCTTCTATAGCTTTCGTTAATGCAATCGAGGTGCTATCCACAAACCCAAACACTACCGAATATGCTATCCCATTTGTAACATCTGCAGGAAACGAGGGAAATTACAAGGGACAGAAATCTGATTTCCTCGAAACTATATACAGGATTAATGTCGGGGGTGGAGAAGTTGAAGGATCGAAGGACACCCTTCGGAGGACATGGATGCCAGATGAAGAGTATCTTATCAACAAGAGCGATGCCTGGAATTGGAGTAAGACCAACAGTGTTGACTTTGAGGACACCGCTGATGAATTTGCCCCACAAGAAGTTTATGAGACAGCAAAAGTATTGAGAAATACTAGCACCGCTCGCAAACTTACTTGGTGTTTTAGTGTGAATAAAAACACCAAGCATTATGTGAGGGTGCATTTCTGTGATATTATAGCTGTTGCAAATGGGAATGTCTTTACTCTTTACCTATATAGTAATTTCAGTGCGGAGATAAGCCTGACCGCTAATACTCCGTTCTACCAGGATTTTGTTGTTGAGTCGGATCATGTAGGAAACATAAGCATTAGTGTAGGACCCAGCAGTGAATCTCCTCAGGATTATCTTTTTCTGAATGGGGTTGAAATTATGCAGGTAAAGAATGAAACTGCTAAAGACCCGCCTGTTATAAACGATCACTTGCATCATACTCTTATAGTTAAGTTGGTTGTATCAGCAGTCAGCCTAATAATTGTTGTGGCAGCTGTTTCTGTCTTCCTTCGACAGAAAAAGATGAGAAAGAAGCATGCTGAAGTATACGAGTGGGGAAATTTGCCTTTGTATGGTGCAACGAGTTCTCACAACAGGGCATCGGATGGCTCATCTTCTCAAGCTACAGCTTACCAGAACCCACATTTAAAGATACCATTTGCTGAGATTAAGAGGGTTACAAACAATTTCGACGAAAAGTTGATCATTGGTGAAGGCGGGTTTGGGAAGGTGTACAAAGGGACACGAAAAGATGGATACAAAGTCGCAGTGAAGCGAGGAAACCAAGAGCATGGCCAAGGAATGGCAGAATTCCAGACAGAGATCATGATTTTGTCAAAAATTCGCCACCGCCATCTACTTTCCTTGATCGGCTACTGCTATGAAGGCAGTGAGATGATATTAGTTTACGAGCTAATGGAAAAGGGAACCCTAAGATACCACCTTTATGACTCAAAAAATAGCTCTACATTGTGTACTCGAGAGGCGCTGTCTTGGAAACAGAGGTTGGAGATCTGCATAGGGGCTGCCGAGGGTATTAAATACCTTCATACAGGAACAAGCACAGGAATCATTCATCGTGATGTCAAGTCTACTAATATATTGCTTGATGAGAATTATGTGGCCAAAGTTGCTGATTTCGGGCTGTCAAGATCGGGATATCGGGAACAAGCTCATATCAGTTTTTCGGGTGTAAAGGGTACACTAGGTTATATGGATCCGGAGTATATCCTGTATTGGCAGCTCACAGAAAAATCTGATGTATACGCTTTTGGGGTGGTTCTGCTTGAAGTACTTTGTGCAAGACCTGTGATAGATCGTGCACTTCCAACAGAGCAAAAATTTTTGGCGGTTTGGGCGATGGATTGCTATGATCGGGGAGAAATACACAAGATTATAGACCCATCTATCGCAAGCCAAATAAATCCAAATTCGTTGACGAAATTCTGTGACATAGCTAAAAGATGCTTGAAAAACGATCCAAAAGAGAGACCTTTAATGTCTGATGTATGTTGGGAATTGAACTATGCTCTGCAGCTTCAGATAAGAGCTGAAAGAGAGTATCTAGATGACAGCACCACAGATGCTTCATTGAATACGACATTACCAGCCGTTCAGCGATTCCCTTCTCGCAGTATTGCTGATGAAGACTCTATCGACTACTCATTCAACGGCAGCATTAGTTCAGTATTGATGCCATAATGTCATTGTTGTATCATATGTATTCATCGCTCGTTTGTCGAGAACTTTGTGGATCAAACGAGCCTTTAACAAGCAGTGGTTAGTCCTCAAGTAGAAATATGTCATATACTGTCACTGATTTAGCAACAGGAAGTTCTCTTTGATTGCCTTTCTGGACCTGATGTCTATCTGTTTACTTACCTACCCCTTTTTTTCGTTCATGGTCTTCTATGCTATCTCAATCTTTGTTTTAGCTATTGTAGTCCCTATGCAGGGAGCAGTGGCGGATCTAGAATAAAAATAAATGATGTCAATCAAGGCACATAATTGTCCATGCCGAGTTTGTCTTATTTTAAACGCAACATATAATGTCATTATTTTACAAATTTTGAAACAAATAACATTCAAAATAAGTATTAATTTTATCATTCACATTGTGGTACATTAATAAAGTTATCAAAAACATCTGATATTATTCCTAGTTCCTACCCCTTAGGATCTCCAAACAACAATACTAATCGATTCTTCTCTATGCAGGGCTCTCACCTTCTAAGGGGGTAAATTGACCGCTTTCCTCTAGTATATTTCCTCTTAAGGGAATACGGGTATGGATTGTCCGTTACATTCCCTCGCCCAGACCCTGTTTTCAAGCGAGATATTGAGTTGATGATGATGATATGATGACTGAATGCTACTAAGACAGGTACCAGAAGGGTAAAGTAATCCTATAATTCCATGTCATATACTGATTTAACATTAAGGACACAAGTCTATCTAAAGTAGCCAGTCTAGACCATCAACCTGACCAATGAATAAATACACTCTTTGGCTAAGGCGACGTGTTAGGAGAATTTTCCCTTAGTTTCCATTATGTGGCAAATGGTATAAATAAATTTGTGTTTATCAGCTAGTCTTTTGAGAAACGTATCTCAAGCCCAGCAAAGATTAATGTCTACTTACCGTATTTTTAATGTTTACTTTCAATATTATAAATGTCTACTTATTTCATTCTTATTGCCTACTTATAATATTTTAAAAATTATTATATAATAAAACGACCCAATGGTCTCTCAAAGAAGCCGTCTCTCACAAGATTAAATCTATATAAATGACCTAAGGTAGATAGAACATTGGGCCAAAATTACATAACCCCAAAATAATTAAATATACTACTAAATTCACTAACACCCTTTTCAACTTGGAGCATGAAGATCACTAATGCTCAACTTGCGAAGAAGAAATGTAAACACTGTGACCTGTTTCTTTGTCTTCCAAGAAATAGGCCAATGTCCAAGAAAAACCAATCATTAAAAAGGTGGTAGTTGGGTATTTTAATTGATTAAATTCATTGTAAAGGTGGTAGTTGAGTATTGGAAATTGGAAAAGTGGGGTATTTAAGTAAAAAAAATAGACAAAAAAGGAAATGGGACAATTGAAGTGAATTGGAAAATGAAACAATTAAATTGTGTTGGATGGAGTTAAAAATATCGTGCATTACACCACATGGGGTTCTACACTACGTTTTCTAATAAAGAAAATTGAATGATTATTTTTGAGTTACAAATTGAGTAATTAGGTTTGTTGTTGGGACAACAAAGGAGTAGAAGAAGGCAAGGTAAATACTTAAAAAAATAATCCTATTTAAGTTAAATGGATTACGGATTATTATATCAGTTATTAGTATTCTTACGATATCGGAATTTTGTTATCATTTTAATTTCCATTGTGTTGATGAATTTTTGATGTAAACCCTTGTTTATGTGATTCTATTTGTGGGTTCAATTGAATGAAGGTAAGCACTAAGTTTGTGCGTTAAATTTCAATTCAATTGAATGTATAGATAATATTTTGATGTTTATAATTTGAATTGAAGTTATTATGAGTTGCATCTTTTAGCTTAAGAGCATTGTTCATCAACTAAGAGTCAAGTTCCTTTTTTTGGGTTACTTTAGGACTGTTTAGGTTTGTTTTGAGCATGATAGGCTGGTTTGGGTTAGTTTTGTGGTGGTTTAAATAAGAATTAAATATAGGGGAAAGCTTGACTGTAGGTGGGGCTGTTTGTTTTGCCTTTGGGTTGCCTTAAGTGGTGTTTCGGGTGGTTTGATTGGGCTGTTTGTTTTGCCTTTGGTTTGCCTTAAGTGGTGTTTCGGGTGGTTTGATTGGGTTGTTGTTGTTGCAGCTCACTTAGTATTGTGGTTAATGCTACTGCTGCTAGCATTCTAGGAATGTGAGGTCCTAATTGTTTTGTCGCTGTGCTGTTGCTGCTGTTATGCTCAGCAAAGCAATGGGTGTTAGGGTGTGTGAGCGTGATTGATTGCTGCTGTACGCGGCTGTTGTCATATGTTCTTGCTACTGTTGTTTTGTCGATGTAGTGTAATTATGCAACAGTGTAGGTGAGTGCAAGGGACCAAGCATGGATTGGGAAGCAAGGGTACTTGGAGTTGTATTATTTTTGTTTGTTAGGTTAGTTGGAGGGAGAGGGTAATAGAACTATGCCTCAGAATATATTAATGTGATTCTTATCATATATTTGATGATGGAGATGGCTACACCAATTGGATTTTGGGTATGAAATGATTTTAGTAACATACCCATGTGATTGTGGGCAAGCATGAGCGTAGTTTCAAATGGTGTGAGGTGCCCTATGGCTGTAAGGGTCTCAAGAGCCTAGGTTGTAGTCTCTCGAGTCAAGTTGTTAAAATCGTGATCTGAATTGTAGAATCGTACGATCACATGGACACATGAGATCTGGATCGGTAGTAGTACAGCTTTAAACTGTAAAATCTGTAGTGGCTTTCAACCTTGGAAGTTAGCCCTATTATTTTAGTTTTTGATTGGTATTTGGTCGTTGCGACCTACTTGGAGATGATTGAGGTGCAATACACCTATTTTGATTTTATTGCTTCCGCGTGGATCTATAAATACAATTTCGTTTGTTTTGGAAAGAAGGTTGAGATTTCTGCTTTATACATGGCTAGGGAGTCCCTTCTTCAAATGGAGCTCGAAATTTCATTTTGGAATTTATTTATTATTATATTTTCTCAAAAAAACTTAGGGTTTACATATATCATGAACAATGTCATTCAAATTATAATATAAACTAATGGTAAATGGAATTCGCTAGTTACAATTATCGGTCATTTGGTATTTTAGGATTTTATGAGAAACTTATAAGAATTATTGTTCATTTGGGATTCAAGGAATCTTGTGAGGAATAAAAGTTGAACTGCAAGATGACAGAAGTTAGAACTTTCACCATAATGAATAGCCTTGTCTCTATTTTATTTGCCATTTTATGAGAAATTCTGGTTTTCTTTTATTGAATGTGTCAATCATCTAAGAAAACAACTATCTGCAAAATGATTTAAAACACGAATGTGTCAATTTTTCAATTATCTTTTGAAGTTCATATGATTTATCTCTTCTCTAAGTGGTTCAGAATGCTGGTTAATCTGAAAATTCATTGCTAAGCTGTGGCTATTTAGCATTTTTATTTTTTTGGTTTGTAAGGTTTCCCTCTTTACCAGGAAACATCACCATCTCCTATGTATTTTCTTGTCCTTATTTTCATGTTTCTTTTGATTAGCCGACATGGAGGAGCGTGTACATGTTATATCTTCGGTAAACGCCCCTGTTCCTGACAACGAAGAAGCTTGTGAACCTTTAGCTTCCAGCAGTAAGTGAAAATGTGAAATGTTGATGTTATGCCAATGATATTTGCGGCTGCTGGTTTTATAGAATCATGGAAAATCTGTGTTTATTTGCTTGTTGCAGAATCTCATGAAGATAACTTGTGTTATAATGGAGGATGGTTGACTGACAATGATGAGGAAGCAGATGAAGCATTTTATTTGGATAGGGAAGGGAAAAGGAGACGTGAAGAATTTTACAACGTATGGATCATTTTGCTAGACTTTTCATTTTTTCTGGTTTCCATGCTCTTCTCATTTCTCAGCTTGTTTATTTATGCTATACTTTCTAATAACTTACTAGGCTGGGTACCGGGATGGTGTAGCAGCTGGACGAAACGATGCTGCTCAAGATGGTTTTAATCAGGGTTTCCAGAAGGCGGTGGTGGCTGGGTACGAATGGGGCATGACAAGGGGTCTTACCAGGTAAAGAGCTTCTATTATAGCTCAACTTGCATGGTCTCTTAAAACTTCTTAACAGCAACTTTCTTTTTGCTCCAATAACCTATCGCCCATTTTTGGTACGTTATATAATTTGTTGTTTTAACCCAAGAAAAGTCAGTCATTCAGATAGTAGTCCTTGAATCTCTTTACGGCCCATTTAGTTAGTGGTACTAAATGGTGGTACTGGGAATGATTTATTGTGTAAAATTTAATCAAAAGTTCCGTGTCATTCCCATGGTAATGAAACTTTGATCACTAAAAAGGTTAATGCATTGGAATGAATTTTATAAAGAAAATGAGATGATTGAAGTTGGACAAGCAGGACCATTAAGGTAGCCAAGAGATTTTCAACCAAAATTACGCTAAGTTTCATTTCAATAACCACCGTTTATTACCACCTACAAAACGGGCCGTTAAGGTACTAATAAAAATGGATCTGGGGTTGTTATTCATGGCGATATAATCCTTGTTGACAATCATTTTTTCTGCAACATTGGTGTAGCGCCTTTGCTCAAATCCCGAAAGAGCTACAGCTAAAACTTGTTGAATCTGAAGAGAAAAGGAAAGAGTTTCTGAACTTGTATGAGGCTGTCGATTCTATTGGCAACGTAGATGCACTAAAAATCTTTTATGATGACATCCAGCGAGGGAGATCAGACAAAAGAAGCAGATCTGCTGAATCTGAATGCTCTATCTGTCCGAATGATTCTGAACATAATGATCTGGAGAGCTACTTTTGGAAGCTGGACTTACTCCTTAATGAGTCTGTGCAACTGAAACTAAACAAAAACCGGGTGCGGGGTGCCTTTCTTTAGGCTTGGATGGAATTTGCATCAATTAGAGTTGAAAGTGTCAATCAAGGAGTGTATTTTCTGCATTGTGCTGCAACGGAAATGTCCATTTTTGGGTTCTGGGATTGGGGTGTATATTTCTAGCTCATAGTATTAACGCGAGCGTTCCATGGAACTGTACACCTGGTTCATTTGTGCTGCTAATTTAATCTCTTTTTCTTTTGAGACCAAGGACACCTTTTACTATATAGAGTTTTCTTTCTAAATAGGATAGCTTATGCCTTACATTGTGTATGAAGGATTTTGGATTTACATAGTTCACTTGTAATTAGCGACTATGAGTAGCGCGTAAAAGCTACGAATTTGTTTTTTCCACTGGACGGGAATGAAAAATTCCTCCTTGGCTGTAATATATCATACCTTTATTTTACATTGAAATTGAATGTACAATTTTGGTTCTTCGTGAACGAGCATTACCTTTCTTTCTACTTTGTTTTTAAGCAAGTTAATAGAAGCTACATGTATAAAAAATTTCCAACGAAGAACAGAAACTGAAGTGCGCGAGCTCAGAACACGCGCAAATATGAGATTAGACAAGATAGAGGGGAGAAACATCTTTCGCACAATCCATCTTATATAAGTTATCCGTAGCACAGCATCCTATTTGGTAGATGCAATGCAGTCACATTAGACGATGTTCAAAGACATTATAATTTACACTACTCATATTTTGGTAGTCGTTAGTACATATCGTAGTATTGTGCATCTGCATAAACAAAGTAGATGAATCCTGTTAAGTAACTTGCACTACTGTTATCTTCATTAAGATTGATTAGCTGCAAGCTTGAGTTGATTTGACATGGGTAAAACTCGCTGAGTTTCTCCTACTCTCATGCTCGGGTTCAGGGAGAACAGCTTCAAAAGCCTCGACAAGTAATGCTACCTTCTTCCTTTGAGCTGGAGCAAGTTTGTTTACCGTCTTCTGTAGAGCATAATCAAGCATCCATTCCTCCGCATTTCTCCTCTTATCGATCTCTTGGTGCTTTAGATCAACCTTTTCTGCTTCTGGGTCAGGTTCGATTTCGAGAAAGTTTGGTCCTCGTGGATTGAACTCTTTCTCGTCCTCAACAATCTTATCTGGTTTCTTGCATCTCATACCTAATTTTAATTTGTTGAAGCTGTCAAGGAGGTCCTGATCGGAATCAGATTCTTCAGCTACCTCATTATCTTGTAAAGAACTTACTTCATTATCCTCTACCGTAGCTGGCTCTTTTATGTCCTTTTCACCTGCACCATGATTAAATTTTTCAAGACAAATCCACAATACAATAACAACAACATTGCCAGAACCTTAATCCCAAAAGATCAGGGTCGGCTTGAAAACATTATCACTAAAACAACGAATATATTCGAGAACAAACTATACCACACAAACTTTTATTTTCATTTATTAGTAGTAAACATTGATATTTGCTAAGATACATCCATCTGCTTTATGTTTGTGTTCTAAATGTATCAGGTATCTTTGCTTAGGAGCCAATAGTACGAGAGATTACCTGTCTGGGTGGACTCGCTATCTGGTAAGGAATCAGCATCACTGAAACATGCAAACTCTACGATTTCATCATGAAAATATGGTGGGAACTCATCCAAGAACTCGTCAAAACTTTTACCCGTCTCCAAACCTGGTATACCTTGATCATCACTGTCATTGGCAGTATAAATTTGCCCTTCTTCCCACTCTAAGTCCGAGTTTTCACAGAAGAACTCATCTAAACTGATGCCAGTACAGCTTCCCTCCTCCAATTTCGTCTCAAATGATGAATGATTTTGAACAGAACTCGGAATATTAGTGTCTTTGCTTTGATCAACACCATACTGGAAATCAATTTCAGAGCACGGTCCATCTGATAAGCTCTCAGAGACTTGTGCAGCATCCTCTTTACCCGGAACATAGATTTCGACAAAGAAATTGTCATGATCATTTCGCTTTTTTGCACCTCTGATTTTACCCTCGAAACGCTTTCCCTTACAACTCTTGATCACCCTCCGCCTTGAACACAGGAAACGCTTCGACGGAGGTGCAGATTTATGGTGATGACCATTGAGAGAACAGTAGTTATAAGAGCAAACTCTAACTACTGAACTCCCTTCAGCTTCACTTGCACCAGGTTTCAATTCAAGGTAACGGGGAAACTTCGAATCTTTTAAGGTTGACGAACAGGTTGATATTCCGGTGTGCTTAAAACTAGGAGACTTTATTAAGGATCCTACCCTCTTAAAACATGATGTTTTGCTTAATGTTTTTGCCTTAGGAATTTCCTCCTTTCTTGCCTCTGAACTTCTTGTACTTTTCATATAATTAGGAATGGTCGTGTTTGGTGTAACAAGACGAGGAGGTTTTCTAGGCTGCCGGACAACTCCATATCTTTCAGGCGATGAAAGAAGGATAATCTCAACGTCTGATCGTGTGATCAGTCGAGATTTGTTCATCCCTATTGCCTTCAAATCATCCCCTTTTTTGTGCACCATTTACAAAGCTATGAAAACCAGGTATTTGGGTTTTGGGGTACCCTTAACCCCTTGGCTTAAGGATATCTGCTGTACAAGGCAAGACAAAGGGAAAGTAGTTGTACTTTATGTTAGTTGTATTTGCAGGTTTTTCCAAGGTTTAGTTTTGTGGTGCTGTTCTTTTTGGCCTGATTTCAACTGTTTTATGATAATAATAACTAGCCCCACTGATTAAAGATTAATGCTTACTTATCATAATTTTAATGTCTATTTATATTATCTTGAATGCTTAATTTTTTTAAAAAAAATATATAATGGGTCCAATGACAAGAATTTGTGTAGTAGTAATGTCAGAGGTGTTCAAAACAGACCCAGTGACCCGATAAACACCCGATTTTTATAACTGAACCCGATTTGACCCGACTTATAATGGATCTACAATCATGTAAAAATCAATGTGAACACAAAACCTCATTTTAAACCGACCCGAAACACCTGACCTGAAATTAACTTGTTAACCTGAATGAACATCTCTAAGTAATGTGTAAGCCAAAGTTGTCAATTTTGAAAGATGCTAAAGGAAAGGAACATTGTGCCGACTTTTGGTAATGGAGTGCTCTTTTACAAAAATAAAATTCCAAGGGGTCCACCATTATTGTATTTTGTTAACTTAAATGGTTGTGTTTATGCATTAAAATTTTAGATACTTGGGGACCTTTGTCTTTCTAGAATTTTCAGTATGATGTGATGTATATGGAAACAATACTTTATATTTTTTTGTGATGAAATTTGTTTCCTAATTTTACTTTTTAATATTTTGTGGATATGGAATTTTTTTTTATTGTGGATTTCTCATTTTAATGTTTTTACAAATTTAAAAATGATATTTTCTCTAATTAGAAAGGAGAATAAAAATAATGGTAGTCTAATAAATGGAGTGTTTTTGATAATTCAAGTTTACCTCTTGACCATGATGTTGAAGTATGTTTTTGATAAGAATTTATTGTGAAATCTTATAAGAATTTTTGATAATTCAAGCATTGAATTTGTGAAATATTGGTAAAAGTACATTATTGACTATGAAGGGACTTTTTTTTTCCTATATTGAAAATTATTTTATTAGGTGTTTATTAGCCATAGCATCTAAATCATTGAATTGTTTATGAATTAAAAATGAGAAATGCTTTCTTATATGGAGATCTTCATAAATAAGTCAATGTATTAAAGCTAGAGGGTGTACCTAAATTATCGAACCTAGTGTATTCCACCAAAGGGACTATGAGTAGGATTTAGGGAGGGAAAGGGCGACAAACCATACCTATAAAGGAGGATGCGACCAAAAAGTCTCTCGATTCTAGAAAACTCCTCAAAAAGAAAGAAACCTACAGATTTGTGTGAAACTGAAAATTGAAAGGTATCATACAACACAAGTTTGACTCATCATAACTATAAAAATGCATAAAAATAATATCAATAAAAGTAACTAGGTAATAAAACGAGTAAAAGATGGTATATAAAATGCAAAAGAACAAGAACACTAAATGGTAAGTGAAAAAGTCGGATCTGGGATGGGTCCAACTACACCCAAATTCAGACCATATTTGTTGGTCCTATTAGGTTTTGATGATGACTTCACTTTAAATAAACAAATATGTTGTAGAGATTGTTTTGTAGGTTATATTTCCGGTTTGTTGAAGTCGTTGATGAAACCTAAAAGACTTGGTCAAAGAATATTGTACGAATCAAAGTTGTCAAGAGAGTCAGATATTGAAGATCACTTAGGACGTCTAAAGTTGATAGAAGGTCTATTGTTCCAAGTTTGATGGTCTGATGAAAATCGCTGATGGAGACAGTACAGTGTTCTCAAGACGTAGGTTTTGGAGAAGTGCGTCGGCTAAATTACGTAGGAATTGTTTTCTACTTTTAGTTGATATGTACGGTCAGTAATTAAGTTATTGCATTATTTGTTAATTGACAAAAATTAAATAACCACCTAAAAATAACATAGGACTAATTAAAAGGATGAGAATAAGTCTCCTTATATCATTCCATGAAAATAGAAAGTTAATTAGGTTTTAATCTAATTAATCTTAATTAACTATTTTTAGCTAAATTCACCTAAAACCAACTGTGGCATATTATGTAACTTCCATATCTAATTATTTCCTTTCCCACATTTAGGAATAAGGGAAATACGGGGAGTTAGGGTTTTGTAGACCCACGCTTAGTCTCATACTCCCTCCTATTCAAGCTAGTAGTCCCATTTGTTTTTGGGCACTATTCACTTAGCCCTCTTAATTTGTATTTTACTCTTAATCTATAAGTTAAAACATAGTCATGTGAGATTTTGTTTGATTCGTCTCAATACAAGGATTATTAATATCAAATTTTCATAATTTTTAATTCAGATTAATTAGAGATATTAAGAGTTAAAATGTTGCCTCGGCAAGTGTGAAAAATTAAATGGAACTAGTAGCTTGAATAGGAGGGAGTATAATATAGAGACTTTTTCAACCGGTTATGTGGGGTGTGCCAAATCGAAAAAATCAAGAGAGATCACCAAAGTAAGAAAAAATATTTATTCTTTCAATTGCCAATTAACTAATAATATTTTTCTTATGCAATATCTTAGATTTTATCCTTCTTAGAGAAAATATTTTGTATGGATTTTTGAGAGATTGTTGTAACTAGACTTAAGGGAAGTCTAGGGAAAAAGAGAAGCTTCCATTGAAGGTGAAAATGAGAAAGAGAAAGAGAAGGAGAAAGAGAAAGATAAAGAGAAGAGAAGTGGCCTAGTTGAGAATTGTTTTATGTAATGTAATTGATTGCCTATAACTTAGTAAGAGAAGTTTAAAATCCCAAGTTGTCGTGGTTTTCCTTCCATTGGGCCTAGAAGTTTTCCACGTAAAATCATTGTCTTATTTATCTTTCTTGCTTTAAGTTTAAGTATTTGTTATTCATTTTATATTCCGCAAAAACAGGGCTAGAATACTTAAACGTACAATACGACAATTCACCCCCCCTCTTGTTGCATTCGCCATCTTTAAGTGTTTCTACAATTTTTTTTACTGGACCCAGATTCATAGGGTCTAAAAAATTTGGACCTAAATTAGAGTCTAGCGGGTCTAGGTTTTGGATCTAGATCCAAAGTAATATTTTGTTTTTTTTCCTTGTAAATTTTTAAAAAATATATTATATAATTTTCGTCAATTTGTATATATTCTTTAGACAATTTCAACTAAGAAGGATCTTCTAATATTTTCTACTAATTGAGCAACCAAATACGTGAAGCTATCCTACATTCAAGTTCTTAAAGTATAGATACAACAATTACATTCCAAATTGCAAGAACCGACAAATTTTTCAAAATATAACAAAGTTCCAAATGAACAATTAAATACACATGATAGCTAATATATAATTTTGAAAATAAGATGTATGAGTCGAATCTGAGTTTCAAATGTGTAGACTCGAACCCTAAGGTCATTGACCTAGATTCGACTTGGACCCATAGGATCCAAGAATAGGTGGATTCAAACCCTTAAATTAGAGTCAAGTTGGGTCTACACTCATAGGTTCCAAGACTATGCTCATTCCTAGCCACAAATCATATGAGAGTGCAAAATTCAATATACAAACTCATCTTCAATATTCCTAGTTTTATAGTCAGATTCAGGATGCTTACGAAGCCATCGCAACATAACCCTAAATGTCCATTCAAATTACCTTTGATATAGAGCTTCTCATTCATTGGTATTTTTTGCACCGTACCATCAAGATCCTTCAAAAATTTTCATTTTAATTGATTCTTCTATCCCCACTTACAGTGCATAGGCCCTTATAACATTTGAAATCTCTTTAACATCAAAAACTTTCGCTCTTAAAATCCTATCATTCTTTCTGCCTACTACATCTTTATATGTTTATTCATCCTTAATAATACTAACTTCATTCCAATTTTTATCTTGTCTTGCACACCCAAATTTATATTCTTGCCTTTCAATTACTATTGTTTCGGCCCGAGAACTTGTAAAACTATCAATGTTCTAAGATCCCAATCAGAACTTAAAACTATTGGTTTTCCTTAACTTCCTATACTTCAACCATATTGTACCGTTCTTGCGCATTCGACACACTCGGACCATATGGCACATCGTTTTTGAACAATGTCCTAGTATAAGTAATATGTTCTTCCTCTTTTGACACCACACTCGGGCAATGTGGTGTTTTGCTCTTGAACTACGACTTGGCAATCTTTTCATAGTTTTCATTACACCTAGGCTTAAAAAGTACAATGCATCGCTGAGTAGGAGACCCCACAAGAATTGATTTTTGGTTCATTATCGTGGGATGTGACCAAGTTTTAACTGAAACTGGTTGTCACTAACAATACACCTTTTCTTTGAAATGCTTTTGAGGAAACAAAAACACAAAACAAGAAATTTTGGAAAAGTTTTCGATCTTTTCATTCAATCATAGAAGACGACAATCGGCCACCTCGAACAATATTCTCCTGGAACGTAGACCACAACACATAAAATAGCAAAACGCTTGTAGATCCTTCAATCAACATTATTATCATCCATAAACTATAGTATGACAAGTACCTCTGCCTGCGGAGCATTTACAGATTGCGAGACAAAATCTAGCATATACAGTGACGCACAACAGCGTATCCTTTCAAGAGAGTATAATGTTGACGAAGATGTACAAGAATCGAAACAGCTAGGGTTTGTTAAGTTTGTAATTGGCAAGTTCATTCGTTCAAAATCTATACTTGCTTGATGGCTACATACAGTAGGACGAGTAAGATGGGTGAAGCGAGAAACACTATGTACAAGAGAGCCTGATTAAAGGCATCTTCCTTCTCTTCCGTGCTCTCGGAAGTATAATTTGGTTTGTCTTCAACGAAAGCTTCAAAATAGCTCTGGTAGCCCGTGTTCTTGGGTTTACCAGTTGGTCTAGTAACTTTCATCATCTCCATGGCCTGGCATATTTGAATTATTCCAATTAATGAACAAATAACAAATAACGCTTGATGACAAATTTTAACAATGAATTTTAATTAAAACCACTTTCATATGTATTGAAGAATAAAGATGCAAGTTATGAAATTTTGTTGGGAATAGAGGTGTTCAACGGGCCGGGGCGGGGCGGGTCAGGTCAAAATTTAAATGTACCAAGTCCGGGCGGGTCATGTCAAATTAAACGTGGCGGAGCGGGTCAAAACCCGTTTAAACGCAACCCACTTTGATTCGTTTTTTTAATGTTCATGTAATAGTTCTTTTATTCTACTTTATGGCCCGTTCGGTCAACCCACCTATGCATATTACATTTATATAAAAATATAAACAAAAGAGGTAAAGTTTTTTTAGCAACGAAGTTCTATAACTATTCGACAAGGCCCGGCCCGACCCTTTACACGAAGGCCCGTTATCGACCTGACCCATTATTGACCCTACCTCCTATCAATGACCCGTTAAATATGACCCGACCCTTGACCCATAGTGTCGACCCGCCCCGTTAAACACCTCTAGTTCTAAAGGTTTTTTTCAGTTCCCTAGAGTTGCTCAATGCTATGACCTCCAAAAGTCACATACAACTCCGCAGGCCATATTTCAGTTTATGTTCTACATGGTGAAGTGTGTAATTAAAACCCATTTTGACAAGAAAGTGTTAAAACACCTTTGAGTAAAGGGAGGGAGTAAAGTGCAAGTTTTCAAGTGTTAAATACATGTTTCAGAAATAAAATTCTCCATCACCACCCACCTAGATATCGTAAAAATCACCTACATAATTGACAGCCATTTCACAACCGATATTCTCAATACGATAAAGACAGTACGACATTTTATAGAACATTCATAAAGATTAAATTTACCTGGAAGCTAAACATGAACTGTCGTGCCTTTTTGCTCACTTCAGCATTAGGGTGTGACTGAAGCTTCTCATACATAGCTCGAGCGTTCTCAGACCTGCACAACAAAGGCCAATATTCAATAAATAAGATATGTAGCAATTTCAAGAGGACTGTCCCCTCTGTATTACACGGGCTTTTCTAACAAATTTTCCTCTAGCACATTTTGGCTGCATATTGGTTCAAGGTGCCTTCCCATTTAAAAATCGATTTTCACTAGCCATAGAAAAAATTGACTTATATTGTAACTGTAAGTAAATCCAGGCGAAGATTAAATCATGGGCTGGAAAACTTTTACAGGTTGATAAAAAATTGGTCAATTCTGTACCACGCAGTATGCAGTTCTGGCGTTAGCTTATTATTCTCCATGAAAACTACGTTGGAAGCCCAGGCTTTTCGTTTTAAAGGCATAATTTTCAGATTTACTTGTAAAGTTTTCAATGGTCATTCCCAACTCCCAAGCTGGTTTAGTTCTATTCCATGAGAATAGGAGGTTTTAGCAAGACAATTCCTAGGTGAGTACGAGTGGACCCTGAAGCTCGTTTATGGGGTTTGCGTGTTTTAGTTCCTTGGTTCAATTGTATGGGATTTTGCCTAAAATGTTTCTTTTAGTTATCAACGAAAAACTTTCTCCAGCAACAAAGATAACATGAGCACCTAGTCAATATATCTTAATTAGATGTTTCCCCCATAATACTTTCAATGATACAAATATCACAAGGTAAAGATGCGAACCCAACAAAGAAATGATACAACTAAAGCGCTAGGGAGTTAAGAGTTTCCAAAACTGCAATACTTGTTTCACCTTTGTGATGTATACCTCAAGGTTCAATCGGAAACAACCTCTTTTTTATTACATGGGTAAAGCTGCATACATGCATCCCCTTAAAACCTCACTTAGGCCGCGGGAGCAAGTGGAGAAATTGAATGTTGTTGCAATGTACACATCGAGCAGCTATTCTGGTCAAAATAATGAAACTGAACTTTTTTTGCTCCTTAAACCTGAACTGATTGCCTTAATTTCTTATGTTACATTAATTTTTTACTTGCTATGCAACTAGACAGAGGAAATAGAAATTGGTGCAATTTCTTGAAACGCACAAAAAGATACAAGAATTAAGACTGTATAACCAAAAGATTACCTAAACAGCAATTCTCAAACAAACCAAAAGACTTATGCAGTATTCTTGGCAAACAAGCTGAATGCTTGACAAAAATGCCGCAATATGATAGAATGTATAGACAATAAGGAGACAGCCTAGCATTGTCTTCAGTATACTATAGCAAGAAATTTACAAGGCTTGGTAGCTTCAACCAAAACCATCATTAGCATATAAGAAGAGCTATTATATAGGTCACATGTCACATGCATTCACAAAGAAACAGAAGTCATCACTTTCAAGAGCATACCTACTAAGTGAATCCTCACAAATTGACCATTGCAAAGCAGCTAAACCATGAAGCTCGGTCTGTAAAAAAAAATCAAAAACTATTAAGAAGCAAAGTGATATGATTGAAATAATTAACTCTACTATAACTTACGTAAAGTCAGACATAGGTAGGATCTAAAAGTGATATGATTGAAATAATTAAACACCATGAGCAGAATGATAAACTACAACATTTTATTTTCCATGTGGAGGATCTAAAAGCATTAGGATCAACTATCAAAAAAAGCAGACTATAAACTACAAAGCTTCCAATATAACAATGATCACTACACAATTTATACACAAACACCTAAACAGTTAGTAAACTAAGAGAAAAATGATAATCATTTTCTCCAACAGGTGATATTCAATGTGGGACTAGAGACTTGAAACTATTCCCTCAGCACTACACCCTCCTATCCCTACTATTTGGGATTTGCACGCTTTCCAATGTGTTGATCCAATCCTTAATATCTTTATTTGTGCGTAATTAAAATTGTAAAAAGTTAATATGAATAAAATTTACATTAAGACGAATCAAACAAAATCTCACTTGAGTATCTTTTAACTAATAGATTAAGTATGAAATGCAAATTAAGAGTAAATGATAAATAATGTCAAATCCCAAATGGGACAATTAGAGCAAGTTAGGAGGGACATGACTTAAGAGTTGCATACTTAGAGAAAGGACTCCCTCAACGATATATGGATATTAATTTGTGCATTAATGTGAAAGATCATATTATGAGCTAAGTAAGATTTTGAAATTTCACTAATTAGAAGAGAAAAATGAGTTTTTGTGGATCATATGCAAATTTATTCTTTGCTTAGTGAAAAATGACACTCTGAATTAACAAAAAGTGTTCTTAGATCTTTGGCATGATGGTTCTGAGAGACAAAAACAGGAAATACAATGAGCAAAGTGAGCAAATAAAGATCATGCTATCTTCAACCCAAGACATCGCATCAAGCTTACATATCCAAGCGTAAGAGTGTCTTCTAGACAATATGAATTTATAAAACATATTTGCTCCATTTTTCCCTTAAAAGTGCAACATTTTCAATTTTTGGTAAGGTTTTTGCTTTCAATGGACATTTGAGCCCACAACCCCTCTTTTACTACCATCTACAAACTTAAGACCACTTCTCCCCTGATTAATCACTCTACAACATTGGCTTATAGCAAGATTGCACTCTCCTAGTTTCTTATTTTGCATGCCAACACCATAGTACTTTTAAATATTGAGTAATTATTGTAAGTTATTATCAAATGACTGAAGGTTTTTATTATCAAATTATTGTAATCTATCATCAAAGGGTAAGCTAAAGAATCCTAGTTTGGTTTTCAGAAAAATAGATGGATAACGGAATGAAACACAAAGTTGAAAAACCAACAATGAAGGCATGATCAAAATAAATGAGAAGTAAAGTAATTCATATAAAATTATATATCAAAAGGTTTACCTGGAAAGCCAACTTATCCATAACTGTTTGATAGAATGGTAGTGCCTCCTTCAACTTTCCAACATCCATCAGTGAGTCACCATTTTTCAATGCCTAAAAGACTACATAACCAAATTAGAGTACAATGGTATCACATGCTATCACACTCAATTCAAGTCAAAGGGATAGAATTATTTTGATTTTATTTTTTTGAAAATAATAAGCAGATATAGAAGTGATAGAAGAATACAATAAACCACAATCAGAATACTTCCACTTTCATTCAAGATTTCCGAGCAATTAAACTCACTCTCAGCAAGGAACAAACTAATTATTTCCTAATTACTTTCAACGAGGAAGACTACTTTGAAATACAAACACTAGATAATTGGTATAGGAATAAAGGAAATGTGCATGGCTAGTGCATCAAACACTAACCTAGTAAAAGCAGTTTATTTCCGTGCTAAAGAAGACTAAAGATTATGCAAAAATTTGTTAGCTATAAGCATACCTTCTCGCATTCTGCTTTTAGCTTTGGATCTATATTTAATCCCATCTTACGCTTATAAGCAGCAATTAATTGTCGGGTGCGAGCTTGTTTAGCAGCTTTGTCTTCTGGAGTTTCAAGTGCTTCTCCAGGGCGAATGTTTCTACCGCCACCAAACTGTAAAAACATAGATGTAATTTAGAAACTGAACATCAAGCAATACATATTAAACAAAAAGAATCAATGTCGAAGGCCTAAGCCATGTAGGGGATACCACTACTTGGGACAATAAGGAGTTAACTAACAAGCTAAATTCCAAAAAAATTCTTTGGTGGACATTTAGAAACACATGTATAACCACAAGGCATAATCATTTAAATTACCAAGCTTTATCACAAACAAAGAAGAGTCCCATCTTTTTCTCCTAGATTTCCTAGTATATCTTTTTTCAATAACATTAAACCGTCAAAATATAAAATAAATATAGAACAAAGAATCAAAAAATTTGTATTTCAGCAAACATAAAGTTAATGATCAAAACATATGAACCATACCACCATTTCTTGTCTATAGTCGAGTTAGAGGCATTAGGTGATACGACAGGAATTATATACCATCAGCAATGCTCTAAACTAGCTGACAAAAATCAGTATTCATATTGAAAATGAATTAAAATTTACCCGTACAGGCCAAAAATTAAGATCTCCAATGAAATGAGCTACATTCACATATAGCATACACAACTCTCCTTTATTACTCGCTTTAACTCTAATATGTGCTACAATTTACTTTTAGATCATCTCAAAACAACATGAAACACTCCATATTTGAGTGAACGTCGAACTATCCCATTTTACTCTTAATGTTACTCTTCACTAAAAATTTCAAATTACACACACGCACACAAAGACAATCATATGGGATGATAGAGGCATAAAAATTAAAACAATTGAGTATATTTAATTTAATGTAATTTCGTAAAATGACTCCTGAACAAATTTGACACACTATACATCAATACATGAAAGCCAAAGGAGGAGGTATATTCATGAAAAGAAACTGCAGCATAAAGCATACCGTTTTGGAAATATTGTTAGGTCTGGGAAACATGCCCCACGTAGAAACTTTTGGCTTATAAAGATCAGAACCTTCTTCTAGCGAAGGCGTCTTTGATTCTGAAGATGCAGCCTTTCCAAATTTGCTGGCATCACCAACAAGAATTTCTACTTCAGGCAAGTCATCGTCGGGAAAAGGGTTTGAAATTGGAACCAAACCAGCGGGTAGTGCCCTGCCCGTCTTCTTATCCGAAAAATTGAGGCCAACAAAATCAATGCTGGAAATTTTAAGATCTCCTTTTTTTTCAGTGTTCTGCTCAATATTTCTACTCCCCGTATTGCTTGCATTTCCTCCTTCAGTTCCTACAGACGAAACGCTTATGAACTCATGACTCAATTCCACAAAGACATATTTAACTTACAATTTCCGAAACTTTCTTAACACCATTCAATCTACAGAAAATGACTTCAAATTTATACCTATCAATTTTGAATCTTCCACAATGCTACTGCTGTTATCTATGACTCCCTTGTTCTTCTTATACTCATTGGCCTTCCCCATTGCGATTCTAACGGCCTCAGGGACCTCCATATCTCCGCCATTCATATCACCTGAGATTTCATCATCAACCATCACTCAAGTCCCATAATTTCTGATCACAGAGCATCCAAGAACATAATAGCAAAGGCATATTTTACAAGTATAACTATGCAACCGCTCAATCTCTTCACTAATATCTATATCACCTACAATCTAATGTTGAAAATATATACATTAACAATTTAACATACTCAAAGTACCTGGTGGGTTTTCATTTTCCACATTGCTAATTACTCCTTTGTTCTCTTTATACTCTTTTGCCTTTTCCATAGCTCTTCTAACCACTTCCGGGATCGCCTTTTCTGCACCATCATCCTCCCCTTAAACCAAACCCCAACGTTAAATGGAAATGGATTTCAAGGCTTTGCACAAAATTGTCCATTAATCAAATGGGTTGTAACATTTTAACCTTGGTTTTCGAAAACCATAACCATCTAAGCTAATTATTTTTTAGGAAGGAACTCCTAGTACATAATTTATCAATGTGCACATACTTACATGAACCAAGAAACAGTTTTTGAAATATGTAGGATCATAGGATAAGGTTGGATACATCCGATTCCTCTTACATAACATCATACAAACTAATATAAACTTGTTCAAATAGATATAAACGAGAGCCACTTAAGCATCAGGAAGGTCTAAAAAATTTGCCCAGTCTTCCATACAAACAAATATAAACTTGTATAAAAATAGATATGAATCACAAAAATAATACTTCCCAATGAAATTTGCATACTAAACATCATTAATAGAATATATATCTACAAAATCAATGAAATTACTCGGAGATTAGAATTACCTGATGAATTCACATTTTCAAGTTTGGATTTGACATCACCCACATTTTCTTTGTTGTTCTGATACTCTCTAGCCTTTTCCATTGCAACCCTAACTGCTTCAGGAACCTCTTTTACATCACCACTTTCATCCCCAGAAACCAATCCATCACTTCCACTAACAATTCCAGCAGATTCAGCAACTGGGTCATTACTAATTTCTTGATTATCATCCAATTGCAATGATTTTTTATACTCTCGAGCTTTCTCAAGCGCAAGTTTAACTCGATTTGGTTTGGGCTCTTCCAAGGTTTGTTCAGACTCATTTGAGGAAATGGGTGTGAAAGAAGATTGATCTTTGGAATTAGTTACAGTAAAAGAAGAGAATTTTGGGGATTTGATTTTAGGGTGAAAAGGAATGATTAATTTAGAGGGTTGAATGGTTTTGGTAGTGTGAAGAGAACACAGCCAAGAAGATTGGCTTAGAGAAGACATGATTAAGCCAAATACAGATCAAAATGAGTTTGTGCCTGTGGGAGCACTTTTACTTTGAGTGGACTATGGAAAAGCTTGGTATTGCTAATGCCAACAAATAATATTCAATGGTTTTTACATAATTGTAGATTTATTTTTAAGTCGGGTCAAATCGGGTCTGTTTATAAAGTGGGATGTCTATCGGGTCATCAGGTCTGTTTTGAACACCTCTAGCTTTGTCATGTACTTTTGTCAACAAATACTATTCAAGCCATCATCACATGCACTCTACAAAATTACAAAGTCTTAAAATCTTAAGTAATCAAGTATCCTACGCAAATTACATAAGTTTCGTATTCCCTACTTGTTCTTCATACTTTGGATAGTAATTATAGAAGCTTCGTATAAACAAATAGTAATGCAAGTCTTCCCTACTTGGTCTTCATACTTTGGATAATTTAACTTTAAATAGTTTGGTTTACTTTAAATAGGTAGTTTCGTATTAATAGGTAGTGTTAAAATATTTAATGTATTTATTATTCCCTACTTGGTCTTCATACTTTGGATAGTAATTACAGAAGCTTCGTATAAGCAAATAGTAATTCAAGTCTTCCCTACTTGGTCTTCATACTTTGGATAAGTTAACTTTAAATAGTTTGGTTTACTTTAAAGAGGTAGTTTCGTATAAATAGGTAGTGTTAACATATTTAATGTATTTATTATGTAAACCGTCCCATTTTAATTCTCCATTACCTCTATAAAATAGTCTAATCCTCTATATAATTTTTCTATCTCTAAAACTACCTTTTTCACACCTTGTAAACAAAAAATAAGGGTTTTCACTAAACAAAAAATAAGGGTTTTCTAGAATAATATTTATTATGAACTTAAGTTTTCGTACTTTTTAAATGTTGGTTTTAAGAGGCGTGAACGCTCTCGAGTTGTAATAATTAGAACTACCTTTTCAAACTTATCTGCTGCTTAGTCTTTATGTCTGGTAGATTATAATAGCACTATTAGAACTCGGTCCGCAAGTTTTGTTTCGCTTTAATCCGTTTTAACTAACCGTTTAACACCCTGGTTTGACTCGGACTGTATTTGGTTCTTCAAAAAGTCTATTTCTCTTTTAAAACGATACGAGTTAAATTACGGTTGTTACAATTGGTATCAAAGCGGGAGTTCTATTTAGTGTTATATATCTAAACCAATGAATTAACGAAGAATAAGTTACGACGAGAGTAAAGGGTAGACATTAAGGGGATGATGTGATCTGTTTGTTGTCTTTAAGTACCTTGTTATGTATGCTTGTGATGGATGACTGATAGAACTTTGTGTATACTTGTGATCATCGGAATTATTATCCTTGTTTTATCTCGGTAATTGATTGCCTTGTTTTTCTTTCTTTGTGAGTCTGGAAGTCGATTATTTCCTTACCCATGGATAAGGGAAAGAAACCAGCAGAAGAGGGAATGAATACCCTAGAGGAACCTTCAGAGGCCTTTGTTAATGCCCCAGTCTGGGCAGAAATTGAGGCTCTGGGTATATTGGGAACGAAAGGAGGGAGAAAGTTATTTAGATTATCAACATCGGATGGAATTGATATACTTGAAATCCAAACAAGTATATGAAAGGTTAATGAATGGGGAGAGGACTGAAAGGACGGAAAGGGAAGAACAACAGTACCCTGACCTTGGCAGGAGGGTCGAACCGGTAGATGTGGTGGGTCGGAATGGATTGGACATTCCGGAGGCTAGTAGAGCTAGAACTAGTACTATTGAGGTAGATGTACCCATAATAGACCCTGACTCGGTATTGGATGTTAATTTTGATGACTTGGTTCCCGAGGAAGATCCTGAGGAGGATCCCGAGGAGGACCCTGAGGAAGAACTTGAGGTAGACTTAGAGGATAATGTCTATGAGGAGCCTAGAGAAATTTTAGAGGTAGATACCCTGAGAGTGGTAGTAGACCCTTATGAGGATATAATGGGAGATGGGTATCATGCTGATGAAGATGATATTATGAGCGATAATGATAGCGATATAATAATTCTAGGGGGTTTTCAAGTGAGGCGAGAAGACCCTATGAGTGAAGAGGAGAGTGAGATCACCATGTTGGAGGAGAGCCTACCTGAGCCGATTTTCGTGGAACTTTTCGATTCCGTGGATCAGCCCGCCCTAAGTGATTCCTTGTCTGTTGGGACTCCATCTGATTCTGATTATGCCTCTGACTCTGCTTCTGTATCTGATTCTGATTCTGATAGCACCTCTGATGATGACTCTGGGGATTCTAATCAATATATGGACACTAGTGGAAAAATCTCTATTTGCTGCGGGCTTTTTATGGGTATGGGCTGCGGTTTTGTCTCGCAACCCTTGGAGTAGCAGCAAATAAAATAAAGTTATTGGCTGCGGACATAATGCCCGCAGCCCTTAACCCATTTTCAAAAAAATTTTTTTTTTTTTTAAATTCGTTTTATACTAACAAAAAATCTAAAAATTAATGAAAGATGAAAAACGAATTCATCTACATCTAAAATTATATGAACAAAATTACAATCAAATCTAAAATAACAAAATCTAAAATTAAGAACAATCAAACGAATTACAATCAAACACTAAAAATTAACAAAATCTGAAATTAAGAACAATCAAACGAATTACAATCACATCTAAAATTAAGAAATCTAAAAACGAAAAAAAGTTACAAAAAACGAAATAAATCTAACAATTTTCGTATACAACCCAGAAAAACGAAAAAAAGTTAAAAAAAAAAACGAAAAAAATAAAAAAAAAACGAAAAAAATTACAAAAAAACGAAAAACTTGCAAAAAAGATGAACTTGTAGATCTTCGTATAATCTTCGTATGAACTTGCAAAGAGATGAACTTGTAGATCAACCCAGATCTTCGTATGAACTAGCAAAAAAGATGAAGATGGTTTGTCTTTAAATAGCACTCCCAGATCTTCATATGAACTTGCAAATCGAAGATGATGAAGGAAAACGGCAAATCAAAGATGATGAAGGAAAACGGCGCCTGATCATCAAGAGGGAGAAAAAGGTTAGGGTTTAGAAGGAAGAGATCTGTTTTTGAGGAAGAAGCTAAGATCTGTTTTTGAGGATGAAGGAAAACGGCGCCATTCAGGATGAAGTCACTACTACAAATCATCACTTGTGCCACTAATTATGCCACGGGAATTCAAAATCCGTGGCAAGTTTTGATCTTGCCACGGGAAAAATAGGTTTCAAGACAATATCACAACCATACCCAAGTTTTTTGCCACAGGTAAATATAATCGTGGCAAAGATGCACTTGTGCCACAAGTTATGTCACGGGTAAATATATACCGTGGCAAACAAACACTTTTGCCACGGGTAAATTAATATCGTGGCAAACAAGCACTTGCGTCACAAATCTTGCCACGGGAAATTTAATTTTTTGTGGCAAACAAAAAGTTGCACCAAAAATTATGTCACAACAAAATATTTATCTGACAAAAAATTTGTGCCACAAATTATGTCTCGGGTAAATACTTATGATGGAAAATAATAAGACTTATAGGCCACGATTAAATAGCTATTGTGTTATTGTGTTATAAATTAGACACCTGAATTTGAATTATTCGCAAGTTTTTATCTTTCCATGGATAATATATTTTAAGAGAAAATTAAAAAAAAAAAAAGTTCACCAATTATTTAAATTTTAAAATCTTTATTCAACTTAATTAGTTCTATATTTCTTAGAAAATAAGTCATTATTTTTCCTTGTCTTTTAATTTAATATAAGAAAAAAAATTCTATAAACAATCATTCAATTTAGACCTTAAACAATAATTTTAGGTAAGATTAATGTATTTTCAACAAAAACAGAGAAAGGTTGTTTCTAACCTATTCCAAGACTTTTCCAATTTTTTAATAAGTGAAAATCAGATCTTATCATCTTCTTAAATTCAAGAACACATGAAAAATGTTTTTTTCAATCTCTAATCGTTATTATACAAAAACACGGAAATTCCGACTGAAAGTTTCTAACTAATTTTCCTGCTGACAAGCGTTAGTTGGAATTTCCGACTAAATTGCTACTAAATCAATTTTAAGTCGGAATTTTAAATTGAAAAAAAAAATGTATAACTAATAATATAGTTATATACGACTAATAATATCGTAATATATTAATAACTGATAAATATTATCTGAGTAATATATATTAATACGAGTAATATTATTCTAACATACAACTAATTTTGTTATATTTAGGAATATTAGTTGACCAAATGAATTTTAATTTTGGCAACTAATTTTTTTCAATTAATTATAATTTTTTTAACTTACTTTTAATAATTTTGTTCAACTAGTTAATAATAATAATAATAATAATAATAATAATAATAATAATAATAATAATAATAATAATAATAATAATAATAATACACTAAGTAGTAGGAGTGTTATTTTATAAGTATAATAACATAATTTAAGTTATCACTAAATAACTTATGGCCTAGTGGTTGGAGTGTTGATATGCCAACTTAAAGGTCTTGTGTTCAAATCCTACCCAAGGCATTTGTGTGGAAGAAATGTTTGATTATAACATTAAATTCATACTACTAGTTGAATGTCCTTGTTACGAGTCTAGTGTATAAATGATTTGTAGTCACGTGTGGTGCGCCTGGTAGACGAATATAATTTACAATGATTCACTTTATGTGACTGAAGAATAATGATTAGCCACGGGTTATGCTTGTGGCAAAATAATATAATTAGCGACGGGATCTACCGTGGCAAGAAAAAGAGTTTTTGCCACAACCATAACTTCCCCGTGGCAACAATCTAGCCACGATCACTTGTGCCACGGTAGTCTCTAACTAAAATTCCCGTGGCTAGATATCATAGCCATGGGAAATTCTTACTTGTGCCACGACTGCTACTGTGGCACAAGTGATGATTTGTAGTAGTCTTGAAGATCTTCGTATAATCTGAAATTAGGGTTTGAGGAAGATCTTTGAGGATGAAGGAAGAAGGAATTTAAGAGAGAGGAAGGAATTTGAGAAAACGGCTATGTGAAGGAATTGCTAATAAGGGTTTCTTAGCGTTTTTTTAGGGTTTTTTTTAGGGAAATGAATGGGCTGCTCGTATTGGGCTGTTTAGGGCTGTGGACATACCCATAAACCGCAGCCCCTTGATTAAATTTTTTTTCCTTAATTTCTTATTTATTTTCGAAAGGTTAAGGGCTGCGGTCACATAAAAAAACCGCAGCCCTTTCTTTATCATACTTTTTGAAACACATTTGGGCTGCGGTTAAGGGTAAAAACCGCAACCTTTATTATTTTTTTTTCAGCTTTTTATTACTCATATTGGCTGCGTGTGCCTAAAAACCGCAGCCAATAGCTTTTTTTCCACTAATGGGAAGATCAGTATCGTGTTGTTGCGTCGCCTTTCTTTGTCTAGCTGTTTATTTTTCTTTTATGAGTATGCAAACATACGAGTGCCTATGTCTAGTTTTGTAGTAATAATATATCACGAATGCTTTTTGTGAGTTGGACAATTTTCTTGTTAGTTATTGGACTATGTGTTTATCAAACAATAATTATGTGGGAGTTTATGCCCAAGTATTTTATTTTGGACTGATATTGCATCTTATATTTATTTTGGATAATGCCTATCCTTGTGATATTGTTTCTTATTTAACTAGTCTAGAGAATTATTTGCTTCAGTTAATTATTGCCCTCATAAGAAGGGAGATTAGAATGTATGAGTTGTGTATAAAAGTTGAACTCTAGTAAATAGAAACGAATAACTATCACTAGTGAAAAAAATGTCATAGGTTGCGCATCAAATGCTGCGGTTCTCAGAATACGCAGCAAATAACAAAAAAAAATTGATAGAAGATTATTTGCTGCGGTTCTTGCTATGACCGCAACAAATGACCTAAAAAAAATTAGAACATTATTATTTGCTGCGGTTTATATTAGTGTCCGCAGCAAACCCTAAACACCTTAAAAACCTAAAAACCCTCAATTATATTAGTGTGTACACAGAGTATATAATGAGCTGCGCCCTTTCTTAACCTAAAAACCCTTTGTCTCTTTCTTCAGTGCCGTTTCTTCTTCTTTATCTCCCTTTCTCTCTTTTCTCTATTTGCTCTCAATTTCGAAAATTAGTGAAAAATATTGAAAACTTACATAAAATTCTAAATAATAAAAAATTATAAATAACCTTCCAGAGCCCAGCTTCAAGTCCATATATCTATTATACCAGCTTCAAGTCCATATTTCTATTATATGTCCCAAATCAAATAGAGCTTGAATCCGTTTTAACTAACTGTTTAACGCCCTGGTTTGACTCGGACTGTATTTTGGTTCTTCAAAAAGTCTATTTCTCTTTTAAAACGATATGAGTTAAATTACGAGATGCTACATCTGCGAAGTTCATAAGTTAATTTACATTCAATAACTTAATGTCATAAATGGAATTTAAAAAAATATCATGCAATGGAAGAGGTATCAATATTCGAATTATTAATTTGTTCTTGTTTTAGATCATCAATCGATATCAAGGATTTTTTTTATTTACATGAACCAGTCATATTTATGTAAATTAAAATGCATTATTAATTTGTTCTTGTTTTAGATTATCCTACTACTTGTTAATTTTTTTGATGAAAAGAAGAAACATGACATGTGCATCAATTTCAATGGTTGAATTATTTATAAATAATTAATAATAAGGATTATTCACAGCAGATGAACAATATGTGATATTATTCTGGACAATTTTTTCATACAAAATATCTATAAAAAACTCATGACAATATGGGAATAATAATTACCGGTGATACCTTATAAATATACTATTTAAATTTGACCAATTTTGAATTACTGAAGTGAAGTCTAATAATAAAATTAAGCTGTAATTTATTGATTTAATTGTTGACATGTATAATTAGATATGCTAATTGTATTTGATTGTATACACAATTTTTTTCAAGTACATATCGAAATTTCATAAAGCTATATTCCAAAAGTCATTGCAAATATATCAAATTTTTTTTAAAATCACTTAAGTAATAAGTTTATCATTAGAATAAAACTTCCTAAATGATAAAAATAATAATCATTACATTATAATCAAAAAATAATTTTAGATAATTTACACTTAATAATTATCAAAAATCATACATAAACAATCCAGAATAATTAAGCAAATCCAATGAAAACTGAAAAATTTAATTGTCAATTTTTTTTTGACTGTTTTATTGTCAATTTTTTAATGCTTAATAGTGCTGCCAAAAGTTGACCCGACCTGCTAACATAACCTGAACCTAACCTGAAATAAGTGGGTTTGAGTTGAGACTTTTGACCCAATTTATTAAAAGGGTCGATCCGACCTAATCATTGTTTATTAAATGAGTTAGATTCAGGTCAAAATTTTGAATTGAAAAAAAATCTGTATAAGTCATTTAATTAAATGTGTTAATTTCGAGTGATTATTACTTTATTACTTTTCTTTACTTGACTGCACATTAAAATTAAACTGCTAATTATTTTTCATCTAATTTTATTTGAAATAGTTAAATAAACATTGACTATTGATTATTAATTCTAAATATATGAAACTATGTATTTATAAAATATCTATCACTTTATTAGATTAACTAATATAAGATGATTGAATATGAGTTGATCATACTTCTATGTTAAAAATTGGTTCAGGTTTACGGTAGTTCATTAAAAATGCGTTCGAGTTAAGTCAATTTTAGCCGGATCAAGTTCTGTTTTGAGCATGATTGGGGTCCGATATGACTCGGGTCAGTCACTGTCAGGTTCTGATTATCTCGGTTAACGGTTATATGTCAGTTATAAAAATATGTTACAGTTCGGGTTCAGTTTTTCCATTTTCAATTATCAACCTGTTTGAGTGCAATTTCGATTTGGCTAATATCGATTCAATAAACCTTTAAAAAAAGAATAGTTCGTCTCATGGGAGACGGTCTATTCTATAGACGGAATCCATGAAGCCCAGCCCAAAATATAACATATTATATTTGGGGTTATAATAAATTATTTTGGGTTATAATAACTTATATTTGAGGTTATAGAATAGTATATTCGAGGTTATAATACCTTACATTTAGGATTATAACATAATATAATTGATATTATAATAAAAAAATCAGTTAAGGGAAAATGGGCTGGCTCAATTTTGTAGTCTATCCTATAGACCGTCTCTTGTGAGATTTTGTGAAAAAAGAAACATATTTTTGGATCAGTTAACTTTCGATTTCGGTTCGGATTTCACACTTGTACTAGGAATTCCCGGCCCGCACCCAAACGTAGGTTTCTAAAACCCTCCTAGTTGACAGAGTTATTCGAGAAGACTATCGATTAGGTATTGTATAGTTCCTTTTTTTTGCTTGTGCCTCCCAACAACAAAAACCCTTTCTTCCAAATCCATCTTTTCGATTTCCCCCTCCAATTTGATAATGGCATCAAATAGTGGAAGAAAAAGGATAGGATCAAGCAGCAACAATGGAGGAGGAGGTGTTCTAGGAAGAGTTTCAAGCACTGTTTCTGAATCAGCCATTTTTCAATACAGCAAACAAACTGCTACCGATGCTGCCTGTGTTACCAAGAAACTCCTTAAAAGTACTGGTAAAGCCGCTTGGATTTTGGGTACTTCTTTTTTGGTCATTGCTCTTCCTCTTATAATCGAGCTTGAACGTGATGGTCAGTTGGAAGCCATGGAACTTCAACAGGCTAGCCTTCTTGGTACTCCTCCTTCATCGGGCAAGAATTATTGATTTTGGGGTTTTAATTTCTCGGTCTTTTTTTGGGGAATTTTGCTGTCTTGGTTTTAATTGTATCGCGGAATTATCACATATGGATTGTTAATGGGTTTTCCTTTATATACATGCTAGTACTGTTTTGTTATGGGATAATAAAGCAATTGGACCTAATATGTCGAATCTTGGTGAAGTCCCTCCCTTCCCCCTTTTTTTGACTTCTTTTCATTTCAGTTGCAGGGTTTAACCTGGAGTTCTAGGATTTTCTGATATTTTTATGGGTTTGATGAGATTATGAATGACAATTTTTATGCTATGATTATGCAATCTAGTATTTATTGTTATTATTGTGGTGATATGCTATAGTTACTCGTGATTAGTATTTAGTTGTATTGCCTTCTGTGTATCTGGTGATTGAGGACTATAGTATTAAGGTGTCTTGGAGTCTAGAGAACTCGGCTGTTTTTTACTTCTTGGACTATAATTGGGAAGGTGTATCACTTGTTAGAATGGCTAATCATCCTCAGTGATATAGCACTCTTGTTGGAACACTGGAAGTTTAATGCTAAGATGTTAATAGGTTGAGGGTGACCTCTTTTGTGAAGGACAAACAAAGGAAAGTGTTTGTGTATCTATTTAGGAGTCGTTTTGGGAAAGTTGATTAGGGCACCTGGTTCTTTGCTCATCTTGATCACGACCGAGTGTTCTATTGTTTGTGTTGCTTGTTATTAAGTTGGATTAACACTATGTTTGGATAACAATTTTGGAGATAAAAAAATGAAAACGAAGGGGTTTATTGGGAAGGGAAAGGAAGGGAAGAGAAATAAAAGCGAAGAAACTCTTGTTTATGTAGGAGGGAAGGGAAGGAAGGCAAAGGACGGGAAATAAGAGTTCTCCCTTCAAGTCTTTCTAACTTTAGAAAGATTGATACTTTAACAAAAAAACTTTCATTCAATCCCTCTAAATTCCTCCCCTTTAATACCCTTTCTTACCATTTTGTTATTTAAACAAGGGATCCCTTATCCCTCCAAATCCCTTCCCTTTCTTTCCCTTCTCTTGTTATGTCATTTAGGGTTTTGGTTCCTTTTTTTTATTATGGAATATCAATGCAATTGAACCTCATGGGTTGAATCTTAGTGATGTTTTGTCTTTTTGTATAATAAGTGCTATGATTCGAGTTGGTAGGTAGGTTCATCATTCAGGAGTTGTAAAATTTTATGAACTTTTAATGGATTTGATGAGATTGTACAACAACAATAATGTTTGAGTAATCTCAAAAGATTTTTGAACCTGAATGTCTATTTTTGATGAGATGGTGAATGTCAATTTTCATGCTATGAGTATGACATCCTAGTTCTTTGCAAATTTATGATGACATCCAGCGGAATGAAGCTAAATTGTTGAATCCGAATCCTCTATACATCTAGTGCTTAGAGAACATAATAATTTGGTGTGTTACTAACCAAATTTTGAGGTCTTTTTGGTTATCTTCTGTCTATGTTTCGAATGGAATAATAGCCAATTTCTATCTCAGTGTACGGTCATGTGATTACTTGTTACCGTAGATTCTGCTAGCAATTGTGTAGGGGTGAGCTCCTGATAGAGTAATTTATTGGACTTGGGTATCCATCAAATTGATTAGTCGCGTGTAGCTTGTAGCTTGTAGCTTGCTTTTGATGTGATTAGTGTTTATTTGTTTGGCGTTCTGTTAATTAGTTCGGGTGATAGAAATTTAGCAACCATTGTTATGTTGAAGAGTTAAAGACTATGGAATTGTTATGTGAAATTTGTATTCTGAACATCTGTAAGTGTTTGTTAGTTGTAACAAAAACCAGTACTCAGTCCTCGCAGCTCTGCATCTTTCCTTCTACTTCTCTTTCTCATCTTTAATTGCTCGAATACGATCAAGCTTCACTGTATGAATTTAGGGATTTGAGGGTTTTATTTTTCTGGGAAATTTCTGGCCAAAAATTGTGATTCAGCCTCCAACTACTTTGAAGATAAATTCTTGAGAGAGTAAATGATGGGCCTTTTTGCTTTGCCCTTCAATTTTTGGAAATACACCAAATTTGCTCATTCACTAAAATTACCTCTAGCTATTATTTAACTCTGTGTATTGAGATACTTAGCCTTGAATACTTTGCATATTATTTTCTAACGATTATTTTGAGCCAATGAGCAATAGTTAGGGATTACAAGGTTAAGTATTTCAATATTTGAGAGTAAGAGGGTTAAATAATTATTAGAGAATATTTTGAGTATTTATAAATTTTTATTTACAATTCAGTGGTCAAGATTTTAATTTAGTAAAATTTTTTTAAAAAATAATGGTACTCGTTGATGTATAATTTCTTTTTTAATCCAATGAATTACTTTTCATCAATATATCAAATAATAGGAAAAGGAAACAAATTTTACAGTTTCCTTCGTGTTTTCTTTTGATAGTTAAGACTTAAGATCATACAATGAAGAGCAATTCTTGTATGAGATCAATTAAAGTGACTCTTATAAACAGTGAAGGTGAGTTAATTTTTGAGTTGTTAGCCTAATTTATAACTGTTACATTGTAAAATAGTTCATCATCATCCTACTCAGTGTGTCCCGCACATAAAAACTATGTTCAGGATCTGGGGAGGGAAGAACGAAAGCAACTCATACCCATAAAGAAAAGCACAACCAAAGGAGTCCCCCGGCTAAAGAAAGTTGAAGATGTTCCTGCAACGTGGGAGCTTAAAAAACGCATATAGACTACTTAAAAATAGAAACAATTAAAAAAACTAAAACATGAAGACAAAAATACCAATAATAATAAAAGAAACGTATGAAAGCAAGAAAACAAGAACACTAATACGTAATCTAAGAGGGGATCAGTAGTCTAAAAGATGGGTATGATGCCTCCAACTACCTTTATCCCTAGTCAGGTCCTTGGAGAGGTTTTAACTTATACAGGTCAACTTTTATTTGCTCATCCCAATTTCTCATGGGTCTTCCTCGACTCCTCTTGCCCTTTACTATAATGCTTTCAACCACCCTCATGGAGGCGTCGAAAGTCTTTCTCTACACATGTCCAAACCACCTTAATTGATTTTTACGCATTTTTCTAGAAATAGGGACAACCCCTAGTTTTGTCTCTAGACTCTTAATTCATAATTCGATCCATCAAAGTGCACCCACACATCCACCTCAGCATATGCATTTCTGTGACTTCCATCTTATGTTCAAAAATCTTATTTACGGTCCAATTTCCTGTCCCATATAGCAAAACCGGTTTGATTGCCACCCGGTAGAATTTTCCCTTTAACTTACTTGGGAACTTACTATCACATAGCACCGCGGTGGCTGATCGCCACTTGAGCCGACCCGCTTGGATACGATGATTTACATCTCCGTCAATCTCCCCATCTCTTTGAATGATCGATACCAAATATATGTACTTGGTCATACTTTTAACAACTTCTTCACCAATAGACACATTTGACCCTCCTACCGGTGATATCCAGCTAAAGTCGCAACACAAACACTCGGTCTTCGTACGACTAATGCGCAACCCTACACGGTAAAATAGTCTTACATGGAAATTTTCAAACAATTAATAACAATGACACTTAATATTACCATTACGCATTATCCATTTCTTTTTAGTTCTATTTCTCTTCTTGTACCAAACACCCCTAACGTATCTATCGTGTCATGGTGTTTGAGAATTTTGTTGTTTTCATTTCTTTCAATGTTAGATTTCATAAAATTGGCTATTTTCAAAGTAAGATTTTAGATTTGATTCTCACATAACTTTGCTGTTTTCTCAGCCCATTTAATAATATAAAAAGTTAAATTGTATGAATAGTGTTTCAATTTGTCTAGAAGATGGATTAGTTGTTAGAATAGTCGTTGATCCTTAAGTGGTATAATAGGACTAATTTTTGGGTATTGTATAGATCATTTCTTCTTGACTGACTGGTCTTTTGATTGTTAAGTCAGGTTGAATGCATTTGCATATTGCAATTGCTGTCATTGTTTTTGGTAAATTACACTTACACACCTTTTTATTTGAGTGTTTGAACAACCATGTATATTCCTCTTGGTTTGCCTATTGAAGAAATTCCAAACTATGATCAACCTTTGAACTTTGATGACATCATTGTACCTGTATATTCCGCTCATAGGAAACTATAATCATGGTTTGGGGAGGGAAGAAAGATAACATTCCATACCCATAAAGGAGAATGCGGTCAAAAAGTCCCTCGGCTCGCGAAAGATCCTTAGAAAAGAGGTTATTGCAACAAAAAGGACTGAGTGAAAGCTTGGCCCCTTAAACAAAGAAATAAAAAAAATAAAAATAATTAGGTAAAAAAACGAGTGAAAGAATAAACTGTAAAAACCAAACAACATGAACGCCGATAAATAGTCGAGAGAGTATGACGCCTCCAACTATCCTATCCCAATTTTTTTTTTAGAAAGGGCAGTGCCTTCACGTGCGGTCACAGACGGGCATGTGGGTCCTAAACATGAATCCTAAAAATTAAACAATAGTTGGTAATTTATTTGAATTTAATTACTTGAATGGTGGAGATTGAAAGCAATTTATAGTTTGAATCTACTTTGTTTTTCTTCTTGTATGAAAGGAAGAAAGCAAGAGTCAAGGAGCCTTGAATTTAGGATACCAAGGAGCATCACACAATCTTATGATTACGAGAACAATTACTTTAAATCTCACAATTACCGATAAGTCAATCATAATTCGTTTTTTTCAATTTGCAGGAAACAAAGAACATCAATGTATTATACGTATTAACCAATATTTAACATCCTTGAAATCAAAAGATTCATACATATTTTAGTTTAATTCTTTATATATGAATTCCCTAATCCCTTATTAAACAGAAACTTATATTTTTTTCTGCTATAATTCACACTTTCAAAGGATTACATACAAGTAAATACTAAATTTTTTCATCATTTACACCTATCTAATCTACTACACAATGAATAAGAATATTGCACATCTTTTTCTATTTTTTTTACTACACAATGAATAGCTCCAGATCCTGTCCATAGTTCTCTATGAGCGGGATATACTGGTAGGATGATGATGATGACGACTTTGTCAAAAATAGCTTGATTGTTCTTGTAACAGTTCAAGTTGTGCCAATAACTTAGCCACCAATGGTCTCAAACAAGAATCTTCTCTTTGAGCGAGATCGATCAATACTACTTGAGCTGAACCTCCATACTCGACTCTATACCTATTGATCCTAAACACTCTCTCCAAGATCCATATAGCTTTTTCCTTGGCTTTTACGCTTCCTACTTCTAACACCCGAATTAAAGCCTCCACTCCACCCGAGATTTTTGCTATAAAATTACTTCCATCTTCCCAAATTTCGTCTTGCAAGAGTGTGCATATTGCATTTAGCACTGCTTCATCAGCCTCTCTCTCGCAACCTTCTAAGACGCTAATCAAAGGAGGAATAGCACCCGCTTTTACTAGGCAGAAGTTTCTTTTAAGGGTGCAATACGATCTGTGTACTTGACAAAATCCCTCTGTAGTCGGAGAAGGAACACAATAACCCCATCGAGAAGTACTAAACCTTCTCGAAGAAAGTGTATTTTGAGACAATTGAGAAAGAGATGTTGCAACTTCGGACTTGGATTTGATAGACCCATTTGAAAGGATCTTCACTAGAATTGGTATAACTCCCATTACAGCTGCATAGACTTGCAATTTCTGATCAGATGGTACTGTAAACCTAACAAAAATACCCGCGACACTCTCTTGTAACCGCTTTGTTGCAGTACTTAAACTTGAAAAGTTCGACGAGCCCATTAAAGAGACTAACATTGGTAGTAGATTTTCCCTTTTGAGTTTTTCGGTTGCCTTTTTGTCTGACAGCGGAATGTTGCACAACAAGCCAACAGCAGCTGCCTTTTCAGCTTCTGACGATGTAGATGCGATGATATTCACAATGATTGGAAGGTAATTTTCTTCGATGGATATATTCTTCGAGATGGTGCATAGTAAAGTTAAGGCAGCCGTTCTAATTTTAATGTCGGTTTCATTGATGAAATTTAGTAATAGTTGCACTGCTCCGTTTTCACTCATTCGACTTCTAGCTTCAGAAGCATTTGGTTGGGAAAGGATGTTGTTTAAAGCTACAAGGATATTGCATTTGATCTTCGGACTCGACAAGTTTATCAAGGAGAAAAGCTGTTCGGGCAAATCTCTATGCTCGAGAATAGAATCCGATGAAGATATTGTTGCGAGGATAGCTGATGCAGGTTCCCGAAGGCTCATAAGCGAGGAAGTGACCGAGAAAAGGAGCTGAAGCAGAGGAGGGAGGATACCAGAAGTAAGTATGTGTGCTATGTTTTTGGTGGAAAGGGATAAATTTTTTAAAGCATTTAAGGCCGAAAGCTTTGCTTCGAGTTTTCCCATCTTGAACATGAGTACTAAGGGTCTGATTGCATCGTCTTCTCCTAGCGACACTCGGGCTTTTTCAGTCAATACCATCCTTGAAAGTGCTGTTGCCATTAAGATTTTGCTCATTTCTGAACCTGCAAGGATACATAATTTTTAGTATGACTGATATTTTTACTTTTCTGAACAATTCAATCTAAGCCAGGGCCTAACTAGGCCATGAGCCGGGTCTAGTTTGATCATACAAGAAACCCGACCAACTACTCGAATGGAGACTCAATTTTTCCTGAATTTCGAGTCTGATGACTTTACCTACTACGCTAGCTGACTCCACAAAACGTTCGTTGTTATAATTATTTTGCAATGTTTTGTTGGTGCTTTAGTTTGATCAATGTAATTGACAGTTAATCTTTCGAGCGGGATTGTCTGTCACCTTCCTCTAATTCTCGCTTTAAAGGGAGAACGAGTATGGATTGTCCGTCACATTCCCTCACCAAGACCCTGTTTTCGAGCGGGATATTGGGTTGTTGATGATGATGATTTGGTCCAAGAAATTAATCTCAGGATGCAGTAAAGCAGAAAAGTAGCTATATCCCAGCCCACTTCCCCAAAAGCAAGAGTTTAATTCAAATCCAAGGACATTTCCCTGGGCTTCATTTGAAAGAAAGGTATCAATCAAAAGATCCTCAAAAAGTAAAGTTAAACAATAAAACTCATTAAACAAACTAACTAGGCCACAATATAGAGGTGTAAAACATGCCTTTTTTAAAAGAAATGTGCTTCACTACTTGCTTTATCTACTAACTTTGTCAAAGCTATTGACCACATGAATATGATCGAGTATATAACAGATTTTAGAGCTTCGTCTTTTCTTGATATGATATCAGAAAGCCAAAGTGATAAAGAGGTACGGGTTTGAATCTAATCCACCCCATATTTCAAAATGAAACATTTAGCTTTATGTATGAGCCGAGCATGCACTGCATCTGCATCTAAACTTTTCGCCAAAAGGTCTCCGGTGTAAGGGAGCGTTAACGATCAACATAAGCTTTTAGTTGAATTTGAAAAAATAAAGGAAATGAATACCTTCTTTAAGGTGTTGGATCAAAGGATGAAAATAGCCAGCCTCAGCCATAAGAAGAGCATTTTGAGTATTACATGAAAGAGCAGCTAAGAGCTTCCCTGCATCATTTGATGATATTGGATCATTACCATTTAAGGTAGCTACCAACATAATAATACAACCTTGGATTCTCCCAATTCTTCGTCGAACCGAAGAAAGCTGAGAGAGATCCATCAACAACCCTACTGCTTCTCTTCTTTCCATCTCATCTCTTGCTAATGACTTCACCAATGTTGTTAAACAGTTCAAGTCTCCCATACTTTCCTGTTCATTTAATCACCACTAAATTTTATCAAAATTCCAAACTTAAATTTGTTATCCACATCAAAACAAAAACTCGTCATATTTGATTAATTTAGGTTCGTACACAAGATGCACACAAGAAAACAGTTGACTGCATACAAACTCGATGAGGTTTCATCATAAAACCAATTTGAAATTGGAGGAATAGCCAATCAAGTTTAATAATTTTTTGATGTCTGATCACAAGTGGGTTATTTTCCAATAATATTCTCGTGAAAATTTTGAATCTTGAGTGACATTCTTTCTGATAAGTCTAAGAAAAGTTCAAAAAAAAATGTGATCCTTTGACTAGTTCAAAGAAACATTACCAAAGCACTAGTTAAAATTGCAGATGATGATTGCTATAAAGAGTTCGTTGAAGACAATCTCTTTGTTCTAAAAGGGTATAATTAGATGCATCCGAATCTTTCAAACCCGGTCTAATGGAATGTTGTTGTATTGAAAATGAAAAAGAAAATTGATAAAATGAGGAAGTAATACCTTGATTTGAGGATTCTCAAGTGCAATGCTTCTTAACACCTTAATGATTCCTAACCTTTCAATACATTTGCTAGAACCCAATCTATTAAACAAAATGGGAATAATCCCTTCATCACAAATCCACTCACAATTAAGAATTTGATCCCTAATTAAAACCTCTAATCCCAAAAGAGCATTCTTAAACTCATCATCATTCCCATACTTAAGTTGTAATGCAACATCCTCCCTTTCCATTCTCATAGGCATATGATCATGACAACAAATATGATCATGATCATGATCACTAGCATCATTGATCTCTTCAACAATCTCCCTACTAATACTCCCACTAGAAGAACAAGAATGATCAAACTTAGCATTCATCATTTGTTGATGCAAAATCCCAAGTTTATCCTTCAAATCTAAGGACACCCCAATACTAGCAAACAATAAAAGGCCTAAAGAACGGCCGAGATCATGAGTAAGTTGTTGAATAATAGAAAAACGATGATCATCTGAATGAACACCTCTGTTTATAATCCAATTTCTAGCTCTTTGAAGTTGAGCTTCTAAGGAAGCAATAGCAGACCTTATAGTACAAGTATCCATGATCTTCTTATCTTGTCTAAGAGTATCTAAGATAGGCGAAAGCTTTTCGACATAAATGGCGAATTCGCTTAAAGCTTCAGTGTCATTTTCTGAGTCTTTGGCTAATGAAGCTACTTCATCAGCTGATGCAACAACCTCTATAACTACCTCTGAAAAACTCTTTGTATTCTCCATTTTTGCTTCTTTAATCTTCTTCATTTTCCTTTTATTATACTCCTTTTATTTGGGTTAATCAATGAATAATTGTCTTGACTTGAGGAAGGAGAAGGAAATAATGGTCCTCTGTTTAAGTAGTTACTTAATGTTGACTGTTGTGGCCATGAAATGAGATGGAAGGCTAACAAAGGACCCACCTTTTGTGGACTCTTATTTCCCAACTTTGTTCACACACTATATATTTCCTTAAAGGAAGTATGAGTATGGATTGTTTGTCATCTTATCTTACCCAGATCCTGTCTTTGAGCGGGATATTGGAGATGATGATGATGATGAACTATAAAAGTTAATATTATGAAAGTATGCGATTAGACAATTCAAATTAACAACATCTTGAATAAATTTTTCTTACATATTGGCTGCAATATATAAAATAAGATTGAACGATTAATAGTTTCGATTAATGTCGTCATCATCATCAACATCATGAACAACAACCCAATATCCCGCTCGAAAATAGGGTCTGGGTGAGGGAGTTTGATGGACAATTCAAACCTGACTTGAGGAAAGCGGTCGATTAGTGTAATGTAACAAATATTTTAGAGCGAAGGAGTTATTTATCAAAATTAATTTTATTATTTTATTAGATGGACGGAAAATAGTTAATTAATAGATTCAAAAAGATTAGTCAAAAATAAAGTTAGCTTGACTACACATTTGGTATTTGGTTATTAAATAATGGTATTAAAATTAACTTTCAACATTATTTTTAGGATCAATTCCCAACAACAGCCACCAACTTTAGTCATTTTCATTTAAACAGCCGCGAACTTCGTTTATCCCCAACAACAGCCACCAACTTACAAAATGTGACATCGAAACAGCCACTTTACCGGATGACCTGCTAATTGACCCTTGACCATGCCTAATGACCTTTGACTTTACCTAAATTTCACTAATTAAACCTAATTACCCAATTATCCCTAATTAAACCCTTCTTCCCCAACCTTTTTCTAACCCACCTCAATCACCTCCATTTCTCCCCTTCACCACCACCACCACCGCCATTAAAACTCTATCTGGGTTTTAGAAAAGTGTTTCAGGTTTATCTAATGGCCGACATTTTTGACCTCCATGAATCTTCTTCACCACTTCCATTTTCAGTGAGATTCAATCACAACCGTCAATTTGTTTTCCTCAACAAAGTGATGAACTTTTTAATTTCATGTTAGAAAAAGAAAATGAATACTTTCTCCAAAATGATTACTTAAATAGATTAAGATGTGGGGAATTAGACTTAAGTGTTCGTATTGAGGCTTTGGATTGGATTTTCAAGGTTGGTCTTTTTTGGTCTTTAGTAAGATTTCACTAAAATTCCAATCTTTTACTTGCTTAATGATATAATTGATAAAAATTTCTGGGTTTTTAGTAATATTAATTGGGTGTAAAACGAAAACCCAGAGGTCTAAAAATTTCTGGGTTTGAAGCTTGGTTTCATAGAAAACCCATGAAAGGAGCATTCAAATTTAATGTTATTTTTAACAAATGGGTAACTAAGAATTCTGGGTTTTGTTACTTTTTTCAAGTAATGAAATGTATTAATATTTTCCTTTTGTGGGCATTGAGTTAATTCTCTTTTCTGTAAATTTTAATTAATTGATTTTCTGCATTACCTGAAAAGGCCAAAGGTCTACAAATTGATGGGGTTAAGGATATTGTAGCAGTAGCTTCAGGTAAAGGTGGAGTTGGCAAGTCAACTACTGCAGGTATTACTTTCATTGTTGTGTTGAAATCTTTGAATTGGGTTGAATGAATGGGTGATTTTGGATTTTAAAAGCTGAAACCTTGAAGTGATTATTTGTGTTGTTACTTGCTAGTAATTGAATGGTTGATGTGATTGAGGTGGTGGTAGTGGTGGTGGTGGTGGTGGTGAAGGGGAGAAATGGAGGTGATTGAGATGGGTTAGAAAAAGGTTGGGGAAGAAGGGTTTAATTAGGGATAATTGGGTAATTAGGTTTAATTAGTGAAATTAAGGTAAAGTCAAAGGTCATTAGGCATGGTCAAGGGTCAATTAGCAGGTCATCCGGTAAAGTGGCTGTTTCGATGTCACATTTTGTAAGTTGGTGGCTGTTGTTGGGGATAAATGAAGTTCGCGGCTGTTTAAATGAAAATGACTAAAGTTGGTGGCTGTTGTTGGGGATTGATCCTTATTTTTATGAAATATATTCTTTGTGGTCTTTAAAAAAGCTTTTATTTGTTATTTTGGGTACTCTATTATTGTTCTCATAAAGAATTTTTATATATATCACAAATCTTGGATAAAAATCATCTTATTGATCCTCATTTTAATATTCTAATAATAATTATGGTACACATGTATTTTTCGCTAACTTGATTTTAATATTCTTATATTTTTTATGGTCTCCACATGTTTCTCACCAAATTTATAAATACATTTATTTTATACCTTGATAATATAAAAATTGCATAATTAGAGAAATGTAAGGGGTTGTGGTCTGAAGTTTCTTTTATTATTGCATACTAAAAAATAATCATTTGGGATCAAAGATATGACTTAAACATTACAATTGTGTGTGAGTTCAAAACTTTGTCATGTGTCGGTCAATCAAAATAAATCGATAATATATCAGTCAATTTAATTTATAACTAAATTTTTTATCTATTTGTTGAAACATAGATATATAGAATTTTGTTCGATTTGTTTCAATGTAAATTTTATTAGTATTAACAATTTATATTTTTTTATTATACCCAATTAAATATCTTAATGATTAAAATAATGCTTTGTCATGTGTAAAAGAAATAAATAAAAACTTAGTATGGAAAGAGTAATATTTTTTAAAAAGTAAATTATAAGACCAAAATTATATAATGCTATATTTTAATGGGTAATTTGGTGATTTTTTTTTAAAAAAAATTTTAGTAGATTACATTACCCATTATAAAATATTTACTAATAGATATGTATTTTTCACATACTTTCACGCACATTATTTTTAGGAAAAATTACCTAGAATAATCCAACCTATTTGTGATATTTTCTATAATAATCTCACCTATTGATTAACCATAAATAATCCCAACCTTGAGGGGTACTTTCCTATAGTTAACGCGACGACCAGATGACTTGCTATATCAAGTTTTCCTTTTTCGAAAAAAAATATAAATTGAAAGAAAATATCAAAAAAATATTAAAAAATTTATGTTTTTTTTATTTAGAATGGTTTATGTAAATTTTCAAAATTTTTCTCTAATTTTAATTATTTTTCAGTTTATTTTTTTGGTGAATTACCTACAATATCAGGTTATCGAGTTACCCAAGTTTACTCCAGGCAAATACCCCTTAAAGTTGAGATTATTCATGATTAATCAATAGGTGGGATTATTGTAGGAAAACCATGAAAATATTAGATTATTATAGGTAATTTTTCCTATTTTTAAAGGTCTCCATTTAAATTATCAATAAATAAGGTTTTGGCTCACATATTTTAGGTTGGTAGTACATTTATATTTTTTATGCCCTTGTGACTATGTCTATTAAGTTTCTTTTCAAGTGTCTTATTTGCTTTTTGTTACTATTTATTAATTACTCTTAATTTTTACTCAAAATATAGTCAAATAAGATTTTTTTGTTTGAATCGTCTCCACAAAGGTTTATTTTTAAAACTCACATAAGGTTTATTAATATCTAGTTTTTCATAACTTTTAATTATACAGAATTATAGCTATTAAGTATAAATTAGTGCACTAGAAAACATGAAAAAAAAAACAAATCAAACATAGAAAATATTACTTTTGTAAAAGTAAATAAGTAATCACAATTACTCACAAATTCTTACTTGGGACTCTCAAAAACTCAGTCTAATTCTAAATATATATTGTTACAACTCTAAATATAGATTTGGGCTGGATTTTTGAAAGTCATCTATACAAAAAACGGTCTCTCAAAAAAGCATTTAATAAGTAATACATGCTGCAATTGATACGAGACGCAATTCTAATTTAATTTAATTTAATTAGCCCACTAAACACATCATAAGAAGAATAAGATGTAGAGTCTAATAGAAACGAGTAAAATCCATTATTGTCGTGAAGTTGGCGGCAATGTTGGAAGACCAAGTCTTGGTCTGCTACTTGACTGACTTGTCTTTATCGCAGCCATGCCATACTGTATTCCCATTTCCCATTAGCTTATTGCTCTTTTTATTTTTACTTCCTCCGTTCCATAATACTTGTTACATTTCACTTTTTTACACAATCCAATGCACACTTTTGATCATTAATATCTTAAACTACACTTATCTAAAAATTATAAAAATTTAATATTATGAAACTATGCGGTTAGACGATTCAAACAAGATCCCACTTGACTATATTTTTACTTACACATTAGTCGTAATATGTAAAATAAGCTTGAACGATGAATAATGCACAAAAATGAAATGTAACGAGTATTTCGGAACGGAGGAAGTATATTGCATTTACAACTGTCCTTCCCAATATATCTCTCTATTTTTTAAACCCAATCGAAATTGATGGGAAATCTGTTCCAAAATTATTGAATTGTGGGGTCGGCCCTAGATATTTTGGGCTCAAGCATATTGAAACTCTTTTTCTTTGCATTTTATAGTCTATATGGACATTCTATTACTCCTAATTTTGCTTTTTTGACATGGGATCCTAGGCGACGATCCCTCTTGCACACCTTTAGGGCTAGCCCTGATCATAATCTAAAAATTTTGACCTGTTACCTAAAATGATCCGAATCAAAAGTACTAGATACACCAGAGCAAACTCCAATATAGCACTAACTCAAGCATTTAGATCCATTTTTCAAAATTTTGTCAATTTTTTAAATTTTACCTCATTGTTTTTAATCAGAACGTATTACTCCCTCCTATTCAAAATAAATGTTCACTTTCCTTATTTGGTAAAGTCTCTTTACTTGTCCACTTTCTATTTTTGGCAAAACTTTTTACCTAAATACCCCCAACTATCCCAACTTATACTTCTATGATTTAATAATACCCCACCTACCACCTTTTCAATTATTATAATCACTTAAAATACCCCACTACCACCTTTTCAATTATTATAATCACTTAAAATACCCCACTACTACCCCACTACCATTTTTTCTTAAAATTCGATCCAAACCCAAAGTAGACACTTTAATTGAATAGGAGGGAGTATATTTTTAGTTGATTTTTGAGATGATATTTCTTTGTTCAAACTTTAATAGTTATATCTAGATATATTTTTATAAGAAAATATTAATTATAGAAAAGAAATAATAATATAGTATAAAATCAACCCGAATAAATTGTTTAACATTTAGTGTATATTAATCCTAAGAAATATAACTAAGTACCAAAAATACTATTGGTACAAAGTGTAGCAAAAATACAAGGTCCAAGGAGGTTCAAAAGGAAAGACAAAAAGGCAAAACAGGAACCGAGTCAGCTACTAAAGTCGACTCGGCTTTCCTGTGGGTCAAAGCCACAATTGAGTCGGTTTTAGATTTCGACATCGCCTTGTTTGCCTTTTCGTCATCTTTGAATTAAGAGCATTGTATTCCTTCTTTTGCTCCATCGTAATTGTGATGTTATAATGGCTTATGGCCTTATGGGGAGGAATAATGCTAATGAATACCTTAATTAAAATGCTATTGGTGGATGATCATCAATGGTGATTAAGTGAGCCATGACCCTTAAGCATACTAAAACTGTATAAATAGGGGTCATGGAAAAGGATGTAATACACACCAAATTTCTGAATTACTTTTCTATCCTTACTTTTGTTAGAAATAATAATACGAACCTTTGTATATGGCAATGGATTCCTTGCTTTGAATAACCATGAAATGAACACCATAATGAAGATTAGTTTGCGACGATAAACATCGCTCGGAAATCTTGATATAGATTGAAGGCGACATCGATACTTTCCTTTTGTGATATTTCCCCCACAAAGGTACTTGGGTTATGAGATCGGAAATTCACAAAGGGATACAATCAATCACATCAACCGATTAGTACATATCGATTGAACTAAACGACTTTGTGTTTTTGTAGAGATCGAAATCAGAAAAACTATAAAAGAGTTGATCACTCTCCTTTACGTTTCAAGAGAATAAGAGAAAGACGACAGAATTTTGATTCTAACAAGTAATATCATATCCATGTACTCACTCTTATTTATAGAGTTGAAATGTCACATGGTTTCATCCAAACCATACATCAATTGATGATGTAACACATTCATTCATAACAACACATCAGTTCATGAAACATAACTTTGTTTCATGAACAATCACTTTGTTTCATGAACAATCACTTTGTTTCACAAAACAACTTTCAGAAACTTTCTGACTCGAAAATCTCTAAGTGCTCGAACGAGCATCCAAAGTGCTCGAACGAGCAAACACCAAAAACATCATACAGAAGGTTCAGAAACATTCTGCCAGACCCACGAGCCCGTGCTCGAACGAGCCACAAAGTGCTCGAACGAGCAGTATCTTGCTCGAACGAGCATGTTGCTCTGGTCACTTGTTTTGGTTTCGTTGTTACGTTCTTGCTTAGTATATGTAATACATGTTCTAAGCCTTGGATAATATCCAACAATCCTCCCCCATTTAGAGCCTTTAGGACATTTCTTTCTCAATCTCTAAAACTGATTTCAAAATCACATTCCATGCATCAATGCTAATGTCCCTGCGGATTGAATTAACACCTAGTACAACACACTTAACAAATGATCGTGAAATAATGATGTCCCTGCGGATTGAATCATATAACACATCTGATCATTTAAAGATGAAGTACGCATAGAACAAATAACACATTGTCATTTCTTGACACATTATAACGGCCGTGTCCATATCTATTCATAAGTTTATCATAGCCGATACGCTAATCTTGACTACTTGAAGCGGCCACACTTCAAACTTATATAGTATAAAATATCCCCGTGAATGGATATCACCAAGAGCTCTTCTACTCTTGGCCTTGAGAACTTTAAAGGGACGACTACCTCGCTTAATCACGGTCCAAAGCAACGATGGGTCACTATAACTTGTTGCTTACAAAATCCAAAATAATTACACCACATTGAATTCAGACACAACGTTAATCATGCGTGAATTGGGCTTTCTTATTGAATTTAAGTTAGCGTAATCCGATTGCAATTGACGCTTATTCAATTGAATCCTTACTCATGGCTTTAGTAAAGCCAAATTGAACTTTAGTGTTCACATAATCAAGAGTTATGACCCCATTAACGATAAATCCTTGCACTAGGCTGTGCCTAAGAGCAATATGACAGAATTTAGCGTTATACACTTGACTATAATCCTTTCGCCAATGCCATTCTGCAATCCGTATGAATTGCCACCGGTGATATAGGCATTGGTAATATCGGTATCTCAAACATAAGATCCCTTAACCATTCCGCTTCCTTTCCTGCAGATGCTAGCACTATAAACTCGGAAGCCATAGTGGAACAACAATGCATGTTTGTTTCTTGGAAGACCATGAAATGGCTCCTCCCCCATAAACAAATACCCAACCACTTGTCGAAGATTATCTTCTTCATTCGTGATTTAACTTGCATTAGAATAACCCTCTCAAACTTGGAGGTTCTCCACTATAAGTGATACCACAATTCATAGTATCCTTAAAGTATTTAATACTAAGTAAACCTACTCCACTTTGCTACCGCAAAGACAATATCCGGTCTTGTACAAGTCATCGCATATATTAGCGATCTAATAACTTTTGAATACGCTAATTGCGCAACTGGTTCCTTTTCATGTCACGAATTTTGACATGTTGTTCCACATGGGTCCACATTTGGAATTTCATCAAACATGTTGAAACTTTTTAAGTACTTTCTCATTGTAATGAGATTAACTTAACTTGATTCCATTTCCGTCTCTTATGATCTTTATACCTAAGATCACATCGACCTCCCCCATATCCTTCATTTGGAATGAACTTGACAAAAATCTTTTGTCTCTTGAACCCATACTAAATCAGTACCAAATATGAGCATATCATCAACGTAGAGACAAATAATGATTCGCTCCGTTGCCTTGCCCATCAAATTTGCTATAAATGCAATCATCGTCTAGATTCAATTTGAATCCAAAGGACAAAACATTTCATCAAACTTTTGATGCTATTGTTTTGGTGTTTGTTATACTTTGTATAACAACTTAACAAGTTTACACACCTTGTTCTCATGTCCTTTGAAAACGAACCCTTCGGGTCGTTTCATAACTTGAGTAATTCACTCACATTATTACAAACTAGTAATAATCAATCAATTATATAAATATTATGGAATCTATTTACCACAATCTTCATTTTATACTTTAAGTATAAAATACATTATCATACTACTAGATAATTTCATGTTTTAAAGGACACAACTTTATAAGTAAATACTTATAATGCCTCTTATAGTTATTAAAATAAATCAATTTGTCACATATAATTTATGAATAAATTATATACATCATCCACTAATTCATATGGACCAAATAAACATACCAACATATTATTTTAAACTAGTAATAATAATTTGAGTTATAATCATTATGGAATTTTAATCACCATAAAACATAATTTACAAAATCTTATGCAAATTAATTTATTCTCTTAGTTAGAATATACCAATTTATTTCATAACTATTTTCATAAGTAATGATAAAAGCAACCATTTAATTATAATTTCAACATTGTTGAATTATACATAATAATTTAAACTTAATTATTACAAATAATGGTCCAACCATATTAAACTTGAATTTAATATGTTCCATATACACAAATATGTATATCCACATGACATAAAATTCATACCCCTTAATCTTAGTTATAATATAACTAGATTGACTTGGGTAATAACATAACACTTTTAAGAATGCCAAAATAAATCATTACGTACCCCTTAATATTATTTTATAATAAACTTGGGTAAACAAAATTATATGTCAATTTAATTCTTATCTCATTTTATGAGATACTTGACATAAGTCAATTAAAACATCACTTACTTATATGTAGTTATTACAAAATAACTACCATAACTAACCACAAAATGGTTCCATCAATTAAATTGATACAATTTATATTATCCATACATGGAATATTAAGATCAACATATAAATTCCGAAATATAAAATTACATGTTTACACTTATAATTCAAGAAACATAACATATCAAACATGTTATAAAATGTCATAACCAAAACATACAAATGCTTTAAATCAATAATAAGACATAGTATACAAAACATCTATATTTGCAATGATATACGAAATAGAAAGAAATAACCACCAAATTTGATCAATAAATTTGATCAATATCCGAAAAACGTATTGCACAAAATTATAGAATAACAAACTTAGCACTTTGATCATCAACATATGATAATACATAGACAATGCGTAACTATTAGCAATTTTATTTATATATAATAAAACTTAAACATAGTGGTATTTTATATTTCATGTTACAAAATATATATATCATCAAAGTATCATGAATAAAACCATCCTTTAATCAAAACACATATTTTATATATACTTGGCAATTTTAATTTATATATAAATCTTAACCATTGTAGTACTTTTATTCCATACTACAAAAACTTTATTGCCCTTTTAATTAACCATGATGATCACATGAATAAATTTTTTTCTCTTTTCTTAATTATTAAATTACTAGTATAAAAACCTGTGCATGCACGGAATTTTTAGAATTAATACATCAAAAATTTAAAATAATATAATTAATGTATGTTTATAATATACATATTAATTTGACATTTTTTAAATTATGGCATTTGATTAAAAATAATGTAACAATTTAATAATATAATATTAGATTTGAGAAATAATGCAATTACTTATGTAAAATAAGACAATTATATATATAATATAAAATTGTAAAACAAATCAATTAAAAACAATAATAAAGATATCTACATTAGAGAATTTATCCCATAAATTTTATTAACCCAAAATGACAAACTTTTCAATAAAATCAGCCATCCTGCATTTATTAGGTAAAAAATTATTTTGGTAAATATTTTTGAGACCTTGATTGGTATATTTGTATATTAGGTAAGAATAAAAATTTCTGTATGATTCCCCAAAATTATTGTCAAGTTAGAAATTTTATTAATCCAAAATGACAAACTTTTGAATAAAATCAGCCATCTTGCATTTATTAGGTAACAAAATTATTGTGGGAAATAATTTAGAGACCTTGTGATTGAAATATTGTGGTAAATATTTTAGGTAAGAACATCTGTCAAATTTTATTAACCCAAAATGACAAACTTTTGAATAAAATCAGCAATCCTGCATTTATTAGGTAAAAAATTATTTTGGTAAATATTTTTGAGACCTTGATTGGTATATTTGTATATTAGGTAAGAATAAAAATTTTTGTAAGATTTCCCAAAATTATTGTCACGTTATAAATTTATTAACCCAAAATGACAAACTTTTGAATAAAATCAGCAGACTTGCATTAACTTTTTAATAAAACAGCAGACTTGCATTAATTAGATAAAATCTTCCACCTAGCTTAAAACCAATTGGAAAATGACAAATGGCAGTCCATCCCTTAGGCTGACATTTGTCATTTCCCAACAATTTTAATATTATGTATGATGCATTAATTAGATAAAATCTTCCACCTAGCTTAAAACCAATTGGAAAATGACAAATGGCAGTCCATCCCTTAGGCTGACATTTGTCATTTCCCAACAATTTTAATATTATGTATGATATGATGTATGATTAAGAAACAACACTTTATGATTTCCATCATAAATTTTCATCATCAAAATAACACATACCCACTTCTCTAGATCATATCTTTGTAAAATACTATTACCCACATGCTTTACTTCAAATTAACATAAATTCGAACACATGTATATATGATCATCTAAAAGAAGATTTAAATGTATGTAAATACTTTCTCACAATTTTAAACACAAAAATATAAAACATAATTTATGATAAATAAATTACATGAAAGAAAACTTACTTGTTTTCCATGATACTCTAATTCTTACTCCCTCCTATTCCCCCCATTAGTCCCATTTGACTAAGCACCATTTTTTAGGTGGGTCAAAATGGGACCACTTGAATAGGAGAGAGTGTGTTAATTAGTGAATTGTTAATTGCTAATTGCTAATTGCTAATTGTTAATTGCTAATGCTCTATTATCATCAAACTCAGAATTTTTAACAAACAAAGTTAAGAAAAACAACAAAGTAAAAAAAAAAAAAACACAGATTTTGCATCAAATTCAGAAAGCAACCAACAAAGTAAAAAAAAAACATTAAACCAGATTTTGAAGAAGAAAGAACATAATCTCCAACAACAAAATCAAACACACCAAAGTGAATATCTACAAAGAACATAAACAAAGAAAACAAAAAAAGAACATAAACTCACCAAAATCAAGATCTACAAAGAAAATAAGAAAAAAAAATCAAAATCTACAAAAAACATAAACCTACTAAAATCACTCAAGAACAAAAAGACAAGAACGAAATCAGAAAAAACAAACCAAAAAATCGAACACACAACCGGCAAAAATCGAACAAAAATAGCACGCACATGGAAAAAGTAGTAAAAACAAACCCAGATGTACCAAGATTTCGAAGAACAAAGCCACAAAATCGAAAAACTTTCCGTCAAAAATCGAAGAAGCAACCGACAAAATGGACGAACAAACCCACAAAATCAAAGAACACACCCACAAAATCGAAGATCTGGCCCACAAATTTGTCTCAGGAAAAGGAGTTAAGGTGTTTGATTCAGTCAAGATGAAGACTCAAGTGGATGAACAAAGGAAATTTCAAGAAGTGAAAAGTGCCGTAAAATTAAGAACAAGAGTGAATTTCTAGACCCTATTTGATAGAGTTTATTTGATAGAGTTTATGGGTGGGTAGGTTAAAGTTAGTAATGATTTTTATTAAGATTAGTAAGAGTTATTTGATAGAGTTTAATGTGGGTATATTTGTAAAATAAAAATGTGAGTAAGGGTAAAAAAGTAAAAAATACTTACTAAAAATGGAAATAGGACTAATGGGTTGAATAGGAGGGAGTATTAAATATACTCATAAAAATGAATATTTCATTTGCCTTCATCAAAATACCATATTGAAAACTTTTTCAATTTCATGAAGTTTAATGTGAGATCCTTAACGCTTGCCATGATCAAAGAAGATATCACAAAAGATTGTTAGAAATAATAATGTGAACCTTTGTATATGGCAATGGATTCCTTGCTTTGAATAACCATGAAATGAACACCATAATGAAGATTAGTTTGCAACGATAAACATCGATCGGAAATCTTGATATAGATTGAAGGCGACATCGATACTTTCCTTTTGTGATATTTTCCCCACAAAGGTACTTGGGTTATGAGACCGGAAATTCACAAAGGGATACAATCAATCACATCAACCGATTAGTACATATCGATTGAACTAAACGACTTTGTGTTTTTGTAGAGATCGAAATCAGAAAAACTATAAAAGAGTTGATCACTCTCCTTTACGTTTCAAGAGAATAAGAGAAAGACGACAGAATTTTGATTCTAACAAGTAATATCATATCCATGTACTCACTCTTATTTATAGAGTTGAAATGTCACATGGTTTCATCCAAACCATACATCAATTGATGATGTAACACATTCATTCATAACAACACATCAGTTCATGAAACATAACTTTGTTTCATGAACAATCACTTTGTTTCATGAACAATCACTTTGTTTCACAAAACAACTTCCAGAAACTTTCTGACTCGAAAATCTCTAAGTGCTCGAACGAGCATCCAAAGTGCTCGAACGAGCAAACACCAAAAACATCATACAGAAGGTTCAGAAACATTCTGCCAGACCCACGAGCCCGTGCTCGAACGAGCCACAAAGTGCTCGAACGAGCAGTATCTTGCTCGAACGAGCATGCTCAAGCACGAACGAGCATGTTGCTCTGGTCACTTGTTTTGGTTTCGTTGTTACGTTCTTGCTTAGTATATGTAATACATGTTCTAAGCCTTGGATAATGTCCTACATGCTCTAAATATCCAACAACTTTCTCTCTTGTGTTCTTTCAAAAGAGTTATAAATTTTTGTTAAAATTCCCAAGTTTATATCACCAAAACACTTTGTTATTAAGTGATATAACCTAAGTACTAAGAGTGCATTGTGTTGTTTGTTTCTCGTTGTAAATTTCCAAATCTAAACCCAAATATCTTTATATCAGGATAAGAGAGGAAATAAGAAAGACAAAAAAACAAGAATTTTATTGATGCAAGTAAAATGTAACCAATACAGAAATGTGAGCATTAAGTTTGTTCTTTTTTTTTTGTTGTTAAATGATAATCTCATTCCTAATTTGATACTCTATTATTAATTTTATGTTTTTTTTATTTTGTTTAAGTTATTGTCTTCCTTTAGTTGTGTTGCTTTTATTTATTGCGCCATTGACAACAAGTATTAAGTTTCTGGTCAACAGTCTTCGTTACAAAAGCATTTTCAAGTTCTTTTATATTCCTTTTCAGCACTTCTCTCAACAATCCATTTGTGAGGCACAATTGAATTGCTCTAGAATTATATTCCTTTCATTTCGTATCAGTCATGCTCATAGGGCTATTTGATGTCTTTTGTACTCCATACTCTTTGATCATCTTGACTTTCCATAGACCAAAGTCCTAATTCCTATCAATATTTCAATGTCAAGTTTCATTGTACCTATGACTCCTCATTCAAATTAAACAAGATTAAAGAATATTGATGAATAGCATATAATAATCGAATTATAAAATATGGAAAAAACACAAATCAAAGTACAATCAACAACACTAAAAATTTATCGTGGTGATTACGTCCTTCCCGGTCTAATATATTTATTGATTGAAGTTGCTATGTTTCTAAGAACTTCAATGGAGAATTACAATAGTGAATCTAGAGTTGAAGAGACATAGGATAAGAGGTAAGGAATAAAGGATTACGAGAGATATTACTCAAGAATGAATCGCATACTTAAAAACTAATGTGATTACGTCCATCAATCAGTAACATGAAACATATAACCAAAACAGAGCTGAACATACGAGATCGAGTCGAATTTTAATTGGCCAGCCAGAAAGTCAAGTCAGCTTTTAATTCCAAACTCTAATACTTGAACGCATACAAAGGCGAGTGGGCTTATCTTTTATCTCCAAAAGAACAAAATTGTCCTAATTTTATCAATTAATGGTACCCGTTAGCTCCCTTATGTTAGGCCTCATACTTGTTAAAAAAAATGTTCTTTAAGACTAAGCTTTGGAGGTAATTTTCAAGAGACATGAGAAGTGCCCCAAAGACACTCCAGGATACACTTCATGTGAGATACGATCTCACATCGATAAAATAATGGATTGTGGACTTGTATGTATATTGGGTGAGCTAATCCTCCTATTACCATATAGTTTAGGGAAATAATGAATCCAAGTGTATGTGTAAGTCAACACAAGTGGGTCACGGCCTATAAATAGTAACATGTTAGAGTATATAAATTATATATTCTAACACGCTCCCTCACACGAGAGTCCTTTGGGCTAGAAGTGTGGATGCAGTACATGTCCTCCTCATACATGGTGCTAAATATTCCACTTTAAATGAGGGATGATTGAGATTCGAACCTGTAACCTCTTGATACGTTGGCTTCTGATACCATATCAAGAAACCAATTCAACCAACAGCTTAAGCTTATGGTTGAGGCCCCAATATTATATATTTTATACTCTAACATAATGGTCGCGATCGCAATAACGAAATATTGAGGGTAATGAGGAGTGATGCGGTATTATAACACTCAAATACTGGTTGAAACCATATCACAAAAGATGGTTTTTTACCCCTTTACAACGCAGAAAATATCAATTTGTTTATTATAAAGGAAAAATTACCCAGAATAATACGACCTTTTACTGATTTCCCAAGAATAATACGAACTTTCAATTAACCACCAATAATACGAATTTTGACATGCATTTTCCGCTGGCATATATGACCAGTTTATAACCAGTAGTACAGTTCTTTTTTTGACCGTTGCTCAGCAGGTTTCATCTCGTATTATTGGTGGTTAATTGAAAGTTCGTACTACCGGTTGAAACTTGCTGAGCAACGGTCAAAAAAAGACCTAAACTACCGGTTATAAATAGGTCATGTATGCCTGCGGAAAATGCATGTCAAAGTTCGTATTATTGGTGGTTAATTGAAAGTTCGAATTATTCTTGAAAAATCAGTGAAAGGTCGTATTATTTTGGGTAATTTTTCCTATTATAAAAACCTTTAACCCTTGTTTTTACATGCATGTACAACAAATAGTCCTCTAAAAACACAAAAATTTCGTTATTTTAGACTCAAGACTTTAAAATCAATTGTAAACCATACTATTCTTGAGCTGAGTAAAGTACATAATACTAACTACACTCTACTTAAAGATTAAAAAAAGCCTTAAAAAGTTAATAATTAGACTACTTTAAAAAACGTAAATTAACTGCATCAACAAACATTTGCTTCTTGTTTATGCAAACTTCAAATAAATCACTCACTTTATTTCCCTTTTTTATCTATATATATAATCCATACACTATGTACTAAAACCAATTAATTCTATCACTATTTTATTCCCTCCTTTAATTTTATATAATAAATAATAAAAATTAAAAAAATGGGTGAAATAATATCACCAATTTTACTTATTCCTAAAGGTTATTGTCATCATAAAAAATTATTAATTTTGGTAATTTATATTTTAATAATTAAAAACCAGTTAGTTAAAGGTGATCAAGATGGGTGTTCAGTGATAGTAGCTAAAGATGGAACAGGAAGTTATTGGAGTATAAATGAAGCAGTAATGGGTGCTCCATCGTATAGTAATACACCGTATTATGTATGTATACGGTCAGGAGTATACATGGAGAATGTATTTGTACGAAGAGATAAAACTAATTTGGTTTTTATTGGTGATGGTTCAAGTTTTACTAAGATTACTGCTAGTAGACATGCTCCTGATTTTCCCACCTCTTTCTCTGCTACTCTTTGTGAGTTTTTTTTTTTTTTTTTTTTTTTTTTTTTTTTTTTTTTTTAATTTCGACTTATTTGGGTTATCGGATTAATTTTGGATTAGGTGTTCTAGTCGGTTCAAGATTGAATCTTATGTTCTTATTGGTTTTTAGGTAATTTTAAATTCATTTTAAAGTTAGGTCTTGTCTAATTTAATTACTAAATATTATATCGTTAGTTCTGTTTTAAACACCTTTAGTTTTAACAGGCATAATAATACACATTTTATATTGGTAATATCGTAGTTATTCATAAGTAAAAATTTATAAAAGCTAATTTATTAGAAAGTACTCCATCCTATTCACTATTTTTGTCTCATTTGATTTTTTGATGCTATATATTCATCCATCACCCTTAATTTGTATTGTGTACATCTATAACTAATTAACTATTACTAAAACAAAACACTGCTGACATCATTGGTTTTATGACTATTTTTTTATCTTTGACTTTATTACTCACATTATTTAGTTTAATAGAAAATCAATATATAATATTTCTTTTTTCAATTTTTTATAATTTTTTATTTTATTAAATGAGTACTCCAATTATTTAGCGTATTGGATATTTTGAGATTGTTAAGACATAATATAGCTTAATTTTAATATGTTTCAGGTTGTGACTATTTTTATGTAAGCTAAATCAATTATATTTTTCATTACAAAAACTATTTTTTTCGTTTGAACTTTCATAAAATTTTACATATTTTTGTGTTGAATTTGATTTTGAAATGTGTTATCAATAGTTTAATACTTTATATAAATTAATGTAATTTATGTCGAAAAATTTAACAAAACCGTGCATTGCACGGGCATTATCTAGTAATCTATAAGTTAAAGCATAGTCAAGTAGAATCTTCTTTGATTCGCTTTGATGTAAATTTTATTAAAATAAATAATTTATAAGTAAATGCAATTTGAGATATTTGTAATTAAATATGCGCAAACGTGTGTATTTTTTATTATTGTCTCATTTGATTTTTACATGTTTGTCAATCCACATATTTAATTGCAAATATTTCAAATTGTGTTTGATTATAAAATATTAATTTTGATAAAATAAATCGAAGCGAATTAAACAAGATTTTACTTGACTATACTTTAACTTATAGATTATATATGTACAATATACAAATTAAGGGTGATCTATTAATAAATAGCGTAAAATAATCAAATGGATCGAGTATTAGTTACAGGGCCGTCTCGTTCATTTTTGGGCCCTAGAGCAAAAGATAAAAATGGGCCCCTAAAAACTTAAGACATAACGCATAATATAATACATTTTTTGTTTTTTATTGTTAATATTTAATCTACTTTACAAAAAAACACTAAAAACCTCATATTATTTAGCAAAAAAATGTAAGTTATATATAAATTTGATTCAAATTAATATCACTTATATACATAAAAATTAGTTTTTTGGGCCCTAAAAAACACGGGGCGCTGGGCGGTTGCCCACTTTGCCCTTGCCAATCGACGGCCCTGATTAGTTAGTCTATTATAAGTCTATATATAAGTGCGAATTAATGTTCCTTTTGATTATATGTTTAAACTGATGGGTTTACAATTACATATGGTAGATGTGGAAGGAGATGGATTTATAGCAAAATACATAACATTTGAGAATACAGCAGGGCCAGAACATGGACAAGCAGTAGCTGTTCTAAACATGTCTAATCACTCAATTTTCTACCACTGCACATTTCTTGGGTACACAGATACCTTATTTGCCAAACAATTTCTCCAATTCTATCGAGAATGTGATATTTACGGTACAAGAGACTTTATATTTGGTGATGCAGCCGCTATTTTTCAAAATTGTAACTTGTATGCTCGTCTACCAAACAATGTCATTATTTTCACTGCACAAGGTAGGAAAAGGCCTGGTCGAAACACTGCATTTACGATCCAAAATTGCTCGATTACAATGGATCCGACCCTAACTTCTTCACTTAAGACTTCGATTCGAGGATTTCTTGGTCGACCTTGGTTTAGTTATTCAAGGGTGATGGTTATGGAGTCGTATTTGGATAGTATTATTGATCCTCTTGGATGGTTTAGTTGGGCTAAGGATCCGATTAATCGGTTGAGTTATCGAGAGTTTAGGAACTGGGGGCCTGGATCTTATACACAATCAAGGGTTCATTGGAGTGGTTTTAAAGCTGTGACTTGGGCTAATGAAGCTAAACCTTTTACTGCTTCTAAGTTGATTGATGGAGATGCTTGGATTCCAAAGACTGGAGTTCCTTATTATGGTAGTTTTGCAACCAATGTATGGTAAAATATTTACAGCTCGTATGGTAGATGGCAATAAACGATTTTAATAGCTGTGACTTGGCTATCTTGAAGACTCTGCATTGCTATTGGAACATGTGGTGTTAGACTATTAGGTGGTAATGGAAATTTGTAAGCAAAAAATCTTTTTTGTGATCAAATTACCATGGAGATGACATGAAACTATTGATAAAATTTTACGCTATAAATCTTTCTCTTTAGCTCTATTTAATACCATTAACCAAACGAGCCAATAGAGTATGTGTTTTGATATGTGATCTTCACTTCTTTTCAGTTATTATGAGTGTATATTAGGTTTGGGTTTGATTGATTGTACTTGTATCAAACAATAATATTTTATTATTTTGATGTCGTTCGGGATTTTTAACTAGACATGATTTGATGGATCAATTGTACGCAATTATACAATTTTTATTAACAAAGTTATTTTTGATTTACTCTTCACTAGGTATTTTCCCACGCTATGCAGGTGATTATAAAACTATTTTTTAAAAAGTATATAATATTAATTAATTAGGATATCATTGTTAAATTAATACAAATGTTATTTGAACAATTATATCTATAAAGTTCTAACATAACCAAAAAATATCAATTAATTATATATAATACAAAAGATCTTCAATTTATGTTTAAGTTTTATCAAAAAAAACCAAATTATTAATATTTTTAATCAAAAACATTTACTAACCCTTGAAAAAAAGTGATACTTAAAACAAAAGCTACTTATATGCTTACTAAACTTGATCAACATCATAACAACATATATTTGATTATTATGACATTCATAATTACACAACATGTCAACATGAAAATAAATTAAACATCATCTTCATCAATATCTTCTTTCTCTTTGCTTCCATTTCATCTCTACTCAACTCTTCAAAATTTGATCTCAATTTATAAACCTTATAACTTATTGCATCCCACATCCACATTCATAAAATTTCTGAGATAAAATTGCATATTCACATAGCAACAAAACAAAAATTCATATTTCTCTCCAGTTTCATCTCAATTTTCATATTAATTGAAATAATCAATAAACTCAACTCTTAAAACACCATCTACTCAATCTTAAGTATGTGGGATGCACTAAATAAATTAAAATTCTAATCATATAAATAATGCAAGCTATATATGTGGAACTAACAAAAAATCTTAAAGTTTTGTCTTTTCATCTTCAATATTACTAAATTTAATAGACAAAAAGTTTTATTTTCTAGGATATGTATGTTTATACAAAGAAGGATAAATTAAATTGATGAAGAGTTGAAGACTAAGAGTTTCAATATAATTAAATTTAATTGGTATATAAGAGTTTCAATAAAAAAAGACATAGGAAAATGAAAATTGTTAACAAAAAAGCTTAAAGTGTTGTCTTTTCATCTTAATTAAAAAACAATTTTAAAGACAAAGAGTTTTATTTTCTAGGATATGTATGTTTATACAAAGAAAGATGAATTAAACTGATAAAGACTAAGAGTTTCAATATAATTAAATTTAATTGATATATAAGTGTTTCAATACAAAAAAGAAATAGATAAATGAAAATTGTATTGTGGACTGAAAGTTAGGAATTTTAATCATTTGCCACGTATCACTTTAAATTATACTCCCTCTAATCATCATAATCATCATAAACTATACTAGTCACAAATTATACTAAAACAATAAACTATTGTGACACATGTCACTACCACAACGCATGTTTTCCCGCCCATATCATGCATTCAATTCAATTTGTGTAAATTTATTTTAGGCATTTATTTTTTCAGAATTCAAATTATTATTAGAAATATTTGTAGTTGACTAAACATTAGTTAATTGCCTTCAATTCGACCCATATCATCCATTCTAGATATAAAAAAATGTAGAATATAGATTGTAAACTTCAATAACTTTAGCATCTATAAATTAAAATTATGCAAAATAATTAAGAGTCAATAGTATATTAATTTAATATACATACTTGATATATCATAAGTATATTACCGAAAGGTACTTTACTACCTTCTACAACTATGTCTCTAATTTAAAAATGATATTTTTTTCGTTACTTTTGACAAATTTAGGTTTCACTTTTATACATTTGTTACATTATATTATATTGGTTTTACAATTTTAGTTCATATTAATTTTAGTTCATAATAATTCCGCCCATATCATACATTCTTCATATAAAAAGATTTTGAATATAGATTATAATTTTCCATAACTTTAGCATCTAAAATCCAAAATTAGTAAAAGGCATAAAAAAGTCTTTCTTAATTATGTTTTTTGGGGTTAAATAAGCAAGTTTACCAATTTAATTATTTTATATTATGTCTATCAAATTTAGGTAATCAATTGATTTATTAATTCAAAAACAATTAGTTTAAAGACAGTATTAAATTTTATAAAAATTGTGATAAGCTTTGAAAACCTAACTCACTGTCCACTTATAAGAAGTGATAAGTGCAATTATTTGCACTTATCGCTTACATTTCTATGCTCCTTTTCGATTTTTAGAGGCGGTTTAAGGTCGTTTTGTGTGTTTTCACTCCACTTCGGTGCTCCATGGTCAAATTATAGGAAAATGGGTGAATTATGCCGTCTTGGGTGTTATTGTGGGTTTTCCGTGCTAATCATAAAATCGTCATACTTGAAGTTTGAAGAAGAAATACATATTATATATGACTTTGCTTCAGCAAAAAGAAATTATTAGTGAGTAGCGGAATGGAATCGAGCTTCTACATTGACATTCAATTACCCCAATATTATAATGCGGCTTTTAATTCGAAAAATCAAATAGAAGCAACATTACCTTTTATTGGGAGTATAAAATACAAAACTTATAAGATGGATATCTCAATTTATAGACAGCAGTCACTTTTCAAGTCTCAATAACATTTTGATTTTTGAAATAATTTTTTGTTTTCAACACTCAATATTATACTACAAGGCAGTCACACGCATACTTCCTCCTCATAATTCTTCACTCCATTTTTCTGATTTAAAACCTCCATACACTGTGCCGTCAGCTTCCAGCCCTCCACACACCGCACAGAGGCCCCTTACAATTATTACAATTGCCCATAAATAAGTTTCTTGCTATATTACAATTATTACAATTACCCATAAATAAAAGTTCCTAGGAAATGGTATTATTCTAATTTGTTTCGTTGCCAAAAAATCTTAAATTTCTAGGAATTATGAAATCTAAGGACAGTTAATATCTATGAGACATAGGAATTAGATTACCATATACCCCGTTAGTCATTAACAATTCCCATGAATTACTTCTAAGGAAATGAAAACACCTATTGTCAAACAAACAATATAATATTAAGTAATTCCTAGGAAATTGACAAAGAAAGTAAATTCCAATGAATTACAATTTCCCATAGAAATTAAATTTCAATGTCAACCAACCTACTCCTAAATGTACATTCAATCAGTCCAATAAAAATTATCTCACCATAACTATATCATTTGATTTTTTTTTTTAAATTTTCGATACACAATTATTTTATTTTTCCTTTTTTAGCATGGGCTAAATGAAGTATGGAAAACTCGGCCCATCATATAATAGACCCAATGAAAACTCGGCCCATCAAATCTTCATCCGTTTTCGACATTAGAGTACAGACAGGCAAAAACCCTTTTTCTCTCTCTCACTCTCTAAATTTCTTATTCTATTGTTTTGTCTTTTAATTTGATTATTATAATCGGTTAGGGTTTATTGAAACCATTTTCTTTGACTCTCTTTGGGATAACTCAATCAAATCTTCATCTCTCTCTAAATTTCTTATTTTATGGTTTTGTCTTTAATTTGATTCTAATCGGTTAATTGAAACCAATTTCTTTTAAAAACAACAAAATCAGTTAAGATTGTTGTAATGTTTTATAATCTGATTGAAGATGCCCTCTGTATAACCTAAACATTGAAACTTTTGAAGATATTTTTGAAGAAGAAGTACTCTTTGCCTTTTTCATCCAGAAAATCATATGTAAGTTCACTTTTATCTTTTTGTTTTTTGGTTGCTAAAAAATAAAAATTGTTTATCATTGTTAATACTCAAAAACAAATAAAAATTGTTTATCATTGTTTTATGCTAATGAAGTGTGTTTGGTTACTGTGTTTTTGATAGTCATATGAGTTATGTTAATATATAGAAATTTAAGAATAAGAGATTTAGTTAACACTCAAAAGTTTGAAAACATCTAATTCAAATATGAGATTTAATTAATACACAATGATGAAAAAAAGCATGATTTTGGTCAGGTAAGATGATTTATTTGTGGGTAATTGTAATAATTGTAATATAGCAAGAAACTTATTTATGGGCAATTGTAATAATTGTAGCTAGTCAACCAAGAATACTTCTCTGAATACTAATTCGTGTAGTAATTGTAATATGACAATAAACATATTTGAAGGCAATTGTAATAATTGTGATAAATACGCTGAATAATTATTTAGATAAGTGCTTTCGGCGGGAAACAAATCATTGTGGTAGTGACATGTGTCACATTAACATTTTGTTTTAGTATAGTTTATGATGATGATTGAAACCTGAGTAGATTAAAACCCAGAAAGATTGGGTTTTTTTTTTTAATAAAGATTTGGTTTGTTGATCAGAAAAATCCAGAAAAGATTGAAACTTGAGGAGATTAAAACGGTGGTTTAATAATGTGAAATCATATTAGTTAATCATAGCTAAGTGGGTATTCGCTAATTTGGGGCAGTAGATTTTGGTAGTTGGATTATTATTAGAGATGAAGAGAGACAAAATGAGAGGTGGTATATGGTAACATAACGTGGCCTTAGAACTTAGAAGAGAAGGGATGCTTAAAGGATAGAGGCCATAAAAAAGGAATTGAAGGTTCTGAATGTGGTAGCAAGAGTACAATAGACAAGAGCAAGCATTATTAGCACTTAGCAGACAGTAGTAGAGGAGTGAAGGATTGACATTCCAAGCACCAAGGCTTTGGACTTTTGTGTTATTTTGATGATTATAGTATATAGCTCATAGATTTAATTCAAATTAGATGATGGAATATGGTCAATTAAAGTTAAAATTGTGAATTTGTGATCTATTTGTTTGATAGTTCAAAGGTTGTATTATAGTTGAATTAATTAAAGTTTATTATCTAAATTAGTTTGATAGTTTAATCGCGATTAATAAATGTATTTACAGTTCAATCGCGATTAATTAGTTTGACATCACTTTTTTTAAGGATCCGCAATTGTCTTCAAAATTATTTAGTAGAAATAATTTAGAAACAAACTCATGTTTGTTAAGACACTTATATTATATAAGCACCCTAAAATTTAGAAGTTTTAACATATTAATTTTAATACTAAAAAATGATTCGCCTATTCTTTCTTTCTTGGTATCAAGAGCATATTTTCTTGTCATCGGAAAAGTATCGATTATAACCACCACCATGAAATCCGACAAAAATTCATATTCAGTCAAACTACTCTTCAATTTTCATTTATTAAATCTCTTAGGAGAAGAGTATGTAGATGAATAAATCATTGTCGTCATTGATGGGGTAAAGAAGATTGTTTCAAATGCTAAAAATAAAATAGAGCGCGAAAAAAGTTAATTCACCATCTATGGAGACATCCAAATCTTTAAGAACGAACGGGAAAGTAGTAAGGTTGCTCCAAACATAAATAAATCTTTTATTATCAACTTTAAAAGGAATATTATCGGAAAAATTGAAAGAACCACTAATGAGGTAAATTCTTGCTTTGAAAAATATGAGGAAAATGTGGGTTAAGAGGAAAATAGGAGAGCATGAGTAGTTAATTGAGATAAGGTGTGATGGAAAAAGTCACAAAAAGAAGTATATAAAGCTACAAACAAAATTTGAACCTAAAATTCACAATTCCTTATCCTAAAAAAGTTGAAACATGGGATATGTGTAGTAACTCAAATCATTCGGATATGTATAAAGCCCAACTGGAATCCAAATCTTATAACTGAAATTGGGCAACTTCGCTATGGAAAAACTAAAGAAAACTGGATTATTGATCACAAAGCTACTGTTACTATGCCCTATGAACTAGTAGATATTTATCCCGTACACTTGAAAACTTGGCTTTTAGTGTATGGTCGTCGGTCAAAACTCGAGAATGAATTTGATTATATGTGGTGCTTGGGTCTTGGAATGGGGTTTCTTTCGAGGTATGGGGAAACAAAGATGTGGATGCAAGGTTCATGCATGAGTGATACTTTGGTGATTGCCGTGATTCTTCAAGGCCGGTGAGTGGTAACTCTAGTAAGGCCCGGGGCGAAATCATAGGGTTATCAGGGTAGCCACTAAACAACATATATTTTTTTCAACTATTAGATAAAACAAGAGAAAAAGTTATGCTATGTTCTTTTTGTTTGTCCACTTTACTTTTTGCATTTCTAAGTAGATAGTTGGTAAAGTGTTCTTGATGATACCCAAGCATTCTATATTGGAATCCCTCATGAGCCATCCCTTTTTATTTTTTAATTGTAGCTGTTTTGAAATTTTAGCCGTAGCAAATGTACATACTCCTACGCAACCCACATCCAAATTTTCATTCCTAACTACCAAAATAGAACTTACTCCTTGTCTCCACCGAACCCGGTCATCGCCTCATCGGGCACCTTAAAACTTCTCCCTTTCTGTGCAGCCTCCCCTTATTAGGTCATCATTCCACTCATTTATCCCCTGCTTCTCTGGGGGTACAGCCATAGTACAATCTTTCAGCGTTTCAATTAGGTATATTTTTTGTCTACTTGTTTTATTAATTTTTCTTTTGATTGAATTTGTTTCTATTTCTTTTAATTTATCCATTGATGTATTGGACCTAATTTTTCAGTCTTCTGGAAGAATTTATTAGTCGCAAAATCGACAAAGGGGAAGACGAGAAAAGCAACTACAAATTTCTTGAAATCAACAAAGAAGATTGTTGGAATCCTAGCTGGGTAAGGTTAGTATTTTTCTTTAATATGAAGAAATTCTAGGGTTATGTAATACAGATTAATTGTAGGACATTGCCGTTTTTAGCTCAATTGTCAGGGTGTAGCTCGCATTAGTTTTTTTAACATTTTCATTTCCAGTTCAAATTATAGACTTGGAGTTGATTGCAGTGCTTGAAATGTAGTTAATATCTATAAGAAAATATTTTATTAGAATTCACACTGTACCAGTATGTTTTATGCTCTATTTCTATTAAAAAATTTGATAATTGATAATTTGATTATTTGATATCCTTGTTAATCTACTGTCTATGGTGCTAAATGTTGAATCGTGTTTTCAACTTTTGATTATTCGATATCCTTGTAATCTACTGTCTATGGTGCTAAATGTTCAATTGTGTTTTCGACGAGTATAAGTAATGAATTGAATACTTCTTTAAATTTGCGCAATCTCCATACTTGGTCAATTTTTTAATTATTGAACATTTAAATAAATGGCAGCATATTAAATAAATGGCCACCAACACCACAAGCTCCATTTCAGTATCGTCTTCGTCCTCCTCATTGTTCCCGAGCACTCGAAGTTATCTGCCCACTTTGGTTCAATCCCAGAATTGTTTGTTTTTAAGGAACAATTTCACCTCGAACAAATCGATTAAAGGAAGTTCGACTTTCCGGATCATGGCTGTTTCATTGGCCCCAAAAACTCAAGAGAAAGCTTCACTCTCCTCCTTCCTTGATCAGAAAGAGAGCGGGTTTCTTCATTTTGTCAAGTACCATGGACTCGGAAATGACTTTATATTGGTAGGCAATGCCCCCTTTCTCTTGCTTGGTGATTGTCTTATTGAGTGATTTGAATTATCCTTTCTCCATTTCTTCTGTTAAGAAGTTTGCTCAATTTTCCATCTAATTATGTAGTTTGTGTGAATTAGGTTGACAATAGGGACTCAATAGAGCCCAAAGTAACTCCTGAGCAAGCAGTGAAGCTATGTGATCGGAATTTTGGTGTGGGTGCTGATGGGGTGATCTTTGCAATGCCTGGAACTAATGGTACTGATTATACTATGAGAATTTTTAATTCTGATGGAAGCGAGCCAGAGGTGGGTTTCTTTCTATGAAAAATTTTGTTCTCATAAAAGTGTGATTAGCATGAATTTAAGTATTGTGTTGATGTATGAGTGCAAGGGTTTGATGTTTTTGGTGTACGTTTGTTTTTTCAACCCACAAAATTAAATTCACCATGATAATGTTAACCATCCATCAAATTATTCCTTTTCTTGAATGGGATATATATAAAACTTTTTTTATGACATAATGTTGCTTCATTTTAGTTGTTCCAAGCGTCTAGGATAGGTTTCATCTGAAAAAACTATAAAAAAGTAGCTCAAGTTGTTAGTCTCATATATTATTGAATTTAATTTAGAACTTTTTACTTTTTCTAGATGTGTGGCAATGGAGTGAGATGCTTTGCTAGATTCATTGCTGAGCTTGAGAACTTACAAGGAAGGCATAGGTATTTGCTACTTTTTTGACACAATTTTCCCTTAAAACTCCATATAACAATTTAGTGGTATCCATAACATGCTTACTGGCCATGTAGAAATTTGAGGATTAGTTGTTTGATGTCTGTGATATTCATTGTTGGTACCAAAAATTTCATGCTTATGAAGATTGGTAGAGTTCTGAATCTTGATTTCTGTACTCTGCTGATCTAAATAGTTGTTATGTTGCTCTCTTCCTTTGTGACTATCAAGTACAATTCAACTCAAGCTTTAAAATATCTTTTACTCATTGAGAATGATGGACCTTGCATTTGAATTAATCATAAAAACTTCCTTTGTTTTCTCATTTACTCCCACATTAGTGTGTGTGCGCATCATCATTAACCTTACCCATCTAATAACAAAGAGGTTGTTTCCGATTACAAACATCATATGCAACTTCACATAAATAGTAATCACAAATTTCTTTACTTTATAATGTAGTCCATTATAATCAATAAATTATAAATCATTGGCTCTATCGAGAATGGGCATGTTTGTTAATACTGCTCCATACCTCGAATTTTGAGATTAATGCTTTGAAGTTACCGATAGTGGTGGTTTTGGGGAGAAAAAAACGAGCAGGGTTCCCTCCTAGTTCAATAGAAGATTAATGCATATTTATTGCTCCATGATTAATGAGAATAAAGGTCAGATGATCATTTTATTCATAATATTATTATTGCGTTCATTCTTATGGTTGCTAGATTTTAGGTATTGTCTATTAAACACTAATTTCATCTTTGTTTTACTCTACTGACTGTCTTGTCTTTTCCTATGCTCTGTTTCAGTTTTACTGTCCATACTGGTGCTGGTTTAATTGTCCCTGAAATTCAAGATGATGGACAGGTACATTCCATTGCTTCCACCTCCTTAATTGTTATCCATGTCAATGTTTTTTACCTTATTACCCACCGCAACTTAATTGGTAGTGGTTGCAATGTTTAATTCATATTTGTCCATCCTTGATGAAGCAATAAAATTATAAATGGTCATTAAATCATGTGCACTTGTTATTTATAGTAATCAAGGGTTAGTCAGAATTAATCTTGTGTTTAGAAAGGTAAGATTTGAAACCACTTGATGACATTTGTGTAATTGAATGTTTAAGCTATACTATGAAACAATTATAAGTTCTACACATGTATATTAATATAGTAGGTTCTTAATACTTTTTAATCCCTTGTTCCCTTTGAAATTGACAAATTTCCATTTAAATCTTTCTCCTTTCGCCCCTATGAACCTAAAACACTTTCTATCTACATCGTTCCTAGAACTTCTCTACATTTTCTTTTTTTGGCTGTGATCCCACATTCTCTCTTTAATCTCATCCATAAACTGATTATCTTTCTTTATCCCTTTTTCCCACCCATATATTTCTTTTATTCACTTTTTTGGTCTTGTTCTCTAACTAAATATCTATAAACTAACTATGTCTTACATCTAAATAAGAGGAGAGAAATACATATCTATAGAACCCTATTAGTAATACAATCACATCTTTGAGGTTCTACTTGTAGATATGGTTGTAAATCATACATAATGATTCGTAAAATTTTTACATTTATGCATACAATGAGATGAGTTGGTTCTCAAATGTTAGCGTATACTTTCAATAAACCTAATTGTAATAATGCAACTTAATTTATAAAGTTGTTTTAATATGCCAGTATCAATAGTTCTGATAGTTAGAACAATCACTAGAATTTATTGCCCGTTTTGTAGATATATAAATATATACCCTAATGGCTCGTTTGGTTATTGGTACTAAATAGTGGTAATGAGAATGATTTATAGTTAAAATTTCATCAAAACTTTCATGTTATTCCCATGGTAATGAAACTTTGATCACAAAAGAGTTTTTGTGTTCACAAATTTTCATTACCACCTAATACCACATCTCCCATTGGTAATGCATTGGAATGAATTTTATGAACAAAATGAGATGATTGAATGTTGTCAAGCATGGCCATCAAGATGCCAAGAGATTTTTCAACCAAAATTATACTAGTTTTTTTATTCCCATTACCACGATATATTACCACTTACCAAACGAGCCGTAAAATTATAGGCTAGGTTTACTCTGGTGTCCTGGAATTTGACAATTATGAATGTTCATAATTTGTGCAAAATTGTCTCTTTTTTAAACATGTCAGCTTTTCATTTATAAGGCCTTTGCTTGGTGTATTTCAGGTTAAAGTTGATATGGGTGAGCCAATACTTACAGCAGCTGATGTACCCACAAAACTACCTGCAAACAAGGATCCTGCTGTAGTTAAATCAGATCTAGTGGTTGATGGAGAAACCTGGGTTGTCACTTGTGTGAGCATGGGAAATCCTCATTGTGTTACTTTTGGAAGGAAAGGAGAGCAGGTATTGCTTTATTTGTAATGTAAAGTTACATACCGATTGTGTGCAAGTTAGAATGCAATCTGTTGAAGAGATTAGTCTGGAATCATGTCTGTCATTGTGGAATTGTAGATCTGTGGTTCACCATTTTTCGGTCTTGTACACAAATGGTTACTCTCTTTGATGCTGTCGTGAACACTAAGATACTTGATAGTTGACATTTACTTGAAGTTTCTTTTGGCTTCAGTCCCTCTACTAAATTTGGATATCTACTATTTCTCCATAATCTTTAGGAATTGGTAAAATCCAAATCAATTTGGAATAACCCCTTCCACCTTGTTGCAAAGAGAAGATTGAAAGGAAAATTTCTTTCTCTTTTGGTCTCTGTGAATTACGGCGAGAGGAAAGTTGTGTGAAAGGAAATAATTTCACATGTTAGCTGTTGATTTGCTTTTGTTTGCTTTTCCTGTTGGATTTTGCTTGTTTTCATGGGTGTACTTTTGACTTTTTATGTTCCATGACCAAACAGAACTTGGTGGTTGATCAAATAAACTTGGCTGACATTGGTCCAAAATTTGAGCACCATGACGTTTTTCCAGCACGAACCAACACTGGTGAGTATCATTTTTTTGTTAATTCTGGTTGAAAGTCTCTTGGCTATCGAGGATCGTGAATATTCCTAAAACAATTGTATTGATCTTGCAGAATTTGTTCAAGTTTTCTCTCGATCACACCTTAAGATGCGTGTTTGGGAACGAGGAGCAGGTTTGCCATTAATTCTTAATATATTTTTGAAAGAAGTGTTTTTATCTAATTATCAGTACGACACCCGTTAGACTTAGTCCACGTACATGTGAAACTTTTTGTTTGTTTGGCTTTCAGGGGCTACTTTAGCCTGTGGAACCGGAGCTTGTGCAGTTGTGGTTGCTGCAGTGCTTGAAGGCCGAGCTGAGAGGGTAAAATCTACTCTCTTTATTTATTTATTTTTTACGCTTTTGGGTATTCGGTATTCCTTTCTTTGAGCTTTATCAGTTTCTTGTTACCAATACTACTAGACATGGTTCTTATGGCTGAATGTTTACCACCGTTTTTTGGTTCATAATAGAACTGCACCGTCGATCTTCCTGGAGGACCATTGGAGATTGAATGGAGGGAGGAAGACAACCATATCTATATGACAGGCCCAGCCGAAGTTGCATTTTATGGATCTGCCCCACTCTAATTTCTTCTGAAGCAAATTTAGCTTTCGGTCTAACATTTTATCGGCGCTTGTATTTTTTTTTGAAAGAATCTAATAATTCATTGATAACATCTAAAATAGAGTAACAATCGATTCAAATATTGGCGCATGTATTTAATGTTGACAAAATTACTGAAATATTTTGTTGTATGTTTTGAATTCAATGATAAAGCATCTGTATGAGGAGAAGATTTAGGGTTCGACCCCTACTGGGCGCCGGTATCTATTGGGGGGTTTATTGACTGCGCACATCTCTCTTTACTCCCTCCTTGGGAGTACGGGTATGATTTGTCCGCATCTTTCAAGAAAAACAAAAACCCCTCATTCAGACCCTGCTTTGTGCGGGATACCGGAAAGGTTCTTCACGTTTACCTTTTGTATTCAATGACCATAATTGGTCCGAAGGCATTGGAATATAGACTAAGTTTTGTTTCATTCTGATAATATCTTTGTAGTTACTCGGTTCCATTTCCATTTTGATTTTACAATTAGTTTCAAATGCTCTCATTCATTAGCGTAACGTAGCTTTTTTTTTAAACAATTATTCAACATTCAACTTCATTTTAATTTTTATTAAACATTCAACTTCATTTTAATTAATGAAACTACTAGTTTTTCAATTTAAAATTGGGAAATTATCAATGGTGCCCCTGTGTTTTTACCTTTTATCAATGGTCTACAATCTTTTTTTTTTCCAATAGCACCCCTGAGGTTTGACGTTAACTCACGCCGTGACACTTTTAACGATTTTCCGTTAAGTTGCCGTTAAGTTTTTTAAAAAACAAACCATGGTTTGTATATGTTTAACTCAATGAGTTTGGCTCCTGTTTTTCCCTCCTCGACATTTCTCTCTGGTCTTCATCATCATCTTCAACTCCTTGCTTGACGCCATTTTTGTGGAATTTCTTCATCTGTGCTGCTTGATTTGACGCTGGTAAGTACTCGATTTGCCCTAACTTTTCTTTCTGTACATGCAACTACATGTTCTTTGTTGTTTTGTGCCCTAAATGTCGACTGTAATGGTAGAATATTTCGGTTATTTTGTTCGTTAAATGTGGTAGTTTTAGGGTTTTTTCGTTGAATTATGGTTTTTGTTGATGTTCTGGTTGTTTTTGTGTAACAGTAAACCCTAGAAATTAGGGCTTTTTTGAATTTTGAAAGTTGGGTGCAATTTATGAATGTTGATGGTTTTTTTTGGTTTTTTTGTTGATAGATTGTAAATGGATGACTGTGTGTTGTTGAAGTTTGTATATAAGGGTACTGAGACTGAAGTTTTTATTGAGGATGTAGACTTAGTAAACTTGCTTGACATGATCATAGACTATTGGGACAAAGCAGAGTCTATGGGTCATTTGATGACTAAGCATCCTAGTTTCAGTTATGTGTATATGAAGAAAAACATTCAGATTGTTGATGATAAGACACTGGTTGAGATGTTTAGTAGGAATAGAGGAGTTGAAACTATTGTGATCAAAGTTGGAGAATCAAAACCTAGTGTATTGTTAGATAATGCTAGGAGACTTAGGGAAACCCTTAAGGAAAATGCAAGGAAGAAAGAGTTGGAGGCTGAAATGGCTAGGAATAAACCTGTGTCATCTGATGATGGGGATGATGATGATGTTGTGATGATAATTCCAACCCCTAGTCTACCCCAAGAGAAGTTGAATGTAAATGTTGATGATGATTTAAACCTCACTGGACTTGATGAACATGTTGATGATCCTTTAAACCTCACTGGTTTTGATGAACATGTTGATGATGATGTTGGTGTGCAAGTTGATGAAATGGTAGTTGATGATATTGATGAGCATGTTGATGATATGGTTGTTGATGATGTGGTACTTGATGATATGGCTGTTGAAGATGTTGTAGTTGATGATATGGCTGTTGATGATGTGGTTCTTGATGATGTTATAGTTGATGAGCATGTTGATGAACCTGACCCCCTTCCAACCCCAACACTGCCTGTTGAACCTGATCCCATTCCAACCCCATTACTGGCTGATGATGTTGACCCCCTTCCAACCCCAACACAGCTTGATGATCCTGATCCCATTCCAACCCCTTTACAGAATGTGAAGCCTAAGACACCAAACAAAAAGAAGGGTTACTGGAGACCCAAACTTCCTGTCCTAAGACCTAGGAAGAAACCAGTGGAGACCATAGTGTTGGAGAGTCCACCATCTCCTGGTGACATCAATGATGTCATTCTTGAAAACGCGGAGTTTTTGAATGAGATGAATGAAGAAGTACAGGAGGAGATTGAGGAGGGTAACATTGAGGAGGAACCGACCCCCAAGAAGCCAACCAAAAGAACCCCAACCAAAAAAACCCCAACCAAAAGAACCCCAACCAAATCCCCCATGCAATCAAACAAAAAAACTGTGAGGAGGAACCAACCCCCAAGAAGCCAACCAAAAGAACCCCAACCCAAACCCCAACCTAAACAAACCCCAACCAAAACACCAAAGACAACTATAACCAAAAGAATTCCTAAGAGTACTTTGAGGAGGAAGGGTATAAAGCAAGTGGTTACTAGAAGGTCTCCAAGGCTAGTTGAATTAACTAAAGAAAAAGAAGGTGTTGCATCTACTTCTGGACACATACCTTTAGAGAGTGAGGATGAATCCTTTATTCCATCAGTGCACACAAGTGAGAGTGACAGTGACAGTGTGTCACTGATTGACAGTGAGGAGGAGATTGCAGTTGAGGATATTGATGTTGTTGATGATTCATTTGACCCTTATGATGGTCCAGTGTGGGATGATCATTGTGATACATTTGATAGTTACTTGAATAAGTTGTATAGGAATGGACAATTGTTTGAAGAAAGCACATTTGGCAACATACAAATTAGAGAGTGGCAGTTGTTTACTGATAGGCAACACATGAAAGATGTGATTAGGAATTATTGCATTCAGTCTGGGTTTTCTTTAGTGATTGATAAGTCTGATAAGCGTAGGTATACAGTTAGATGTAGTGATGCTAATTGTGATTGGAGGTTACATGCATCTATTCTCCCTGATGGTATTACTTGGGCAATCAAAAAAATTACAAATTCTGAGCATACATGTTTGGGACTAGAAACAAAAAACAGTATGGTCACTGTTAAATGGGCATGCAATGCACTGCTTGAAGATATCAGAGCTAACAATGACATCCCAGGTAAAGCCTTGAATGAGTAGTTGTGGTCCAAATATGGTGTTGAGATGGCTCAAGCTGGGTTGTACAGAGTTAGAAACATGGCTTTGAATATCATCAATGGGGGACATGATACATCATATGGTTTTCTCCCATCTTATTGTGAAATCATCAAGGAAACTAATGAAGGTTCTCATGCCAACTGTGCTTGGTATCCCAATACTCATCTTGAGTATCCTTTGGTTTTTAAGAGCATTTTCATTTCGTTCAAGGCATCATTGGATGGCCTTTTTGCTGGGTGTAGGAGTTTGATAGGGGTTGATGGGTGTCATCTTAAGGGGAATTATGGAGGAGTGTTGTTATCTGCAATTGCCCTAGATGGGAATAATGAAATTTTTCCAATAGCATGGGCTATTGTATCAAGTGAGGATGAAGAAAGTTGGAAGTTTTTCATATGGCATCTCAAACATGCCCTTGAACCAAGTCAAAGAGGAGACAATTGGTGCATCATCTCAGACAGGCAGAAGGTATATACTACTTTTCCAATCAATTTTTTTGTTTTTGTTTGTTTTTTTGACTAACACAACTTATTGTGCAAATACAGGGCATTGATAAAGCCATAACTGATTTATGGCCTAAGGTGCAAAGGAGGTATTGTTGCAAGCACCTTAGTGCCAATTGGAAGAAGGTGTTTCCTGGTCCAAAGTTGTGGCAGCTATTCTGGTTGGCATGTGGGGCTTTCTCCACATTCACCTTTGGAAAGGCTATGAAGGAGCTTGACAAGGAAAACAAAGCAGCAAGGGCATGGCTAGCTGAGTTGGGTCCACAAGAAAGGTGGACAAAGCATAAATTTGATATAAACTTGAAGTGTGACATGAACAAGACTAATTTTGTTGAATCTTTTAATGCAACCCTAGGAACTGATAGGTGCAAGCCAGTGTTAACTTTGTTAGAGGGGATTAGCAGGGTCACAATGGTTAGGTTGGCAAGTAGGAGGCAAAAATGTGAGGCTTGGGACAAAGTGTGTCCAAACATTGTGAAGAGAGTGCAACAATTGTGTAATGATAGTAGGTCATGTAGGCTTTCATGTCAAGTGTAGGTGAATATGAAGTCATGGAGGGAAAGTCTGCACTTGCTGTTTCTTTGAACAACCACACATGCCTTTGCAATGTGTGGCAATTGACAGGTATACCATGTAAGCATGCAATGCGTGCTATACTACATGAGGGTCTAGATCCCCATTCCTTTGTCCATGAATGTTATTCAGTTGAAAGATACAAGATGGCTTATGGTGAAAGCATTAAGCCTATTCCTGATCAAGACAAGTGGCCAGCTTCAGATTCTCCTTCCATACTGCCACCACTCATTAAAAGAGGGGTTGGAAGGCCTTGTAGAAACAGAAGGCGAGCTGAGGATGAAGCAAGGAAGGGCAAACGTAGCAAGACAGTGACTTGTGGAAAATGTGGGGAATTTGGACACAACAAGTCCACTTGCAAAGGAGGGGCAACTAAGAAGCAAAGGCTACAAAAACAGCCTGATGAAGCATCAACATCGAAGCTCAATAAGAAGACAGTGCCAAAATCGAAGGCCTCACAGAAGGGCAAGGGCAAAGTGCACAGTTGAATACTATGAAAATTTAACTTTTGTATGAACTTTAACTTATGTATGAAAATTATCTAACTTTTGTATTAACTTTTGTATGAACTTTTGTATGAACTTTTGTAATTACATAAGAAGTAATATATTATGAAGACATGTGTTTACTAAAATCCCATTTCATTTCATTGCTTAATAATTCATACAACATTACATAATTTAGGGCTTAATAATAGCCCTAATTGAAAAAGATACATAATTTAGGGCTTAATAAAAGCCACAACCAACAATAACAACAAAATAATTACAACATACTTCATGAAATTAGCAACCCTAACTAATCCATCAACCTTATCAGACAACCCTAAAACAGTAGCTTTCAGTTCCCTTAATTCTTCCATATTAATGGCATCAGGAGCAGGACCTTGAGCATCTGCAAGTGTAGCTTCATGAAGATTTTCCTTCAAATCATAAGAATATCCCCACTCGAATGCTTGACAAGATATGCATTTGTAGTAGATTCTTCCAAGATTTGTCACTGAACCCGAAACCCTAACATCATAAAATTTGGAGGGATCACAGTCGCATTTCTTCAACCGTACCCAGCTATCACCAGCTTCGACCCTAGGAATGGCCTGGTGTCTTTTGGAGGTACCGGAGTACACCTTGCCGCAAAAAGAAGAGTTCTTGGATGAGGTAGCAGCCATGGATGGAAGGAGAGAGAAGAAGCTAAGAGAGAAGAAGGATGATTATCGTTTTTCTGAAATGCAAATGAAGAAGAAGCAAACATGGTATATAAACATGATACATTAACCATGGTTGAGTTAAAAACTAAACTTAACGTCAACATAACAGAAAAACTACCAAAAGTGTCACGGTTGTGACTTTGTCTGAACCTCAGGGGTGCTATTGGAAAAAAAAAAAGATTGTAGACCATTGATAAAAGGCAAAAACACAGGGGCACCATTGATAATTTCCCTTTAAAATTTAGACTCTTATTTTAGTTTTTCATAATTTTAGTGAATGATAAAATTGACTAAAACATCATTATACCAATTAGCAAATGTTTTAATATAGATATTATCCAAAAATATTTTTAAAAAGAAAGGTCATTTTTACATGCAAAAACTATTTTTATTAATCAAAGTTGAATTTTTATTGTTTTGAATTCAATTTATTTTTACAGAAAATTAAAAGTTGAAGGTCTCACATATATGATCAAATGTCCTTTCTTTTACTATTCATCATTTACTCTTATATTGTATATTTTATTTTCAATCTGTCATGGACAAGTTCCAGCTCCCTTTGACTAAGTCAGGAAATTAGCTCAGTCTTTGACTACATATCGGTCAAGTCCAGTCAAGGTACGACTTTCCAACTTCCAGCAATGTAACCGCCAAGCAATTACTTCATAACTGCCATCTCCAGTCAAAGTAACCGTCATGGTTACCATGATCGGGATCCTCAACTTCCATGTTCCCCACTCCCCCTACAGAGGTAACCACCATCTGATGGGTATAAAAGGAGTGCGTTAGACGAAATCGGGACCCTAAGCTTTATGATCATCCCGAAACTCTGTCAAAATACATACTCACCATACTCATCCACCGTCATTACATACAACTACCTCACTCAGGTGATAAACAACCACTTAAAACACCTTTACCTATTCATTCTTAGTCATTATTCATTACTTTTTCCCTATTACACCATCTGACTTGAGCGTCGGAGAGGGTTTCCGGGAAAACCCCCCGGGCTAGGCTGACTTGTTATTGTGTAGGACAAACGTGCCGCTTTCAGGAGGTGTCGCTTCACAACTTGACCGACGTTTGACTACTATACGACTTCTACTTCAGGTATCTCACGTGCCTCTCATACTTCAACCGTTTCATATTCGAAACAGTTTGGCGCCGTCTGTGGGGACATAACATAAAAGCTATGGCCCCGAAGAGAGTACCAACGCAAACCGCCACAGTGCACAGCACAGACACAGACACGTCCGCGGGACAGGCCAACAATCAGGCCGTGACTCGCCGTGATCTGGACATGCTGGCACAAAGTCTTACCACGGCATTTGCTGAACAACTTCGTGCTGCGCTCAGCACCACCACTGCCCACCACAACCAGCAAGCCTTGGACAATATGGCTGAACAAATCGAGAATTTGAGGCAAAGGATAGATTCCCCCCCTTCATCGAAACCCGCTGATTCTCAAAGGGAGGAAACTTCTCAAAGGCGTGACTCGAAAAAGCAAGACGATCAAGAGACAATGGTTTCAAGATCCAGCCACAAAAACTGGAAGAAGAAGGAAAAAGCCCGTCGCCAGAAAAGTTCATCTTTCCAAGGTGAATCAAGGACACCAACACAAGATGCAAGGGATTATCTCAATCAGAAACGATCCCGACACTCTGAAAGTACCCAAGCAATGATCGATAGGAAGCGTGAGGAGAGGAAGGCGCAACGACTTTCTGAATCTGGCCATTCACAAAGTTCTGTTAGGCCTCCTATTCCGGCGCAGGAGGAAGTTAGCCTCGGAGGACCCCAAGATGCTCCTGTAGTGCTGAACTCCCCCCTATCAGCGGAAATATTGGCGACTCCCAATCCGGCCAAGATTAAGGTACCCTCTATGACTCCTTTTGATGGTACCACATGCCCAGAAGAACATATCGTGGCCTACAAAAATTTGATGTTGCTGTACACCACCAATCAAGCCCTACTGTGCAAGTTCTTCCCAACTACTCTAAGTGGAATTGCTCTTGGTTGGTACACCTCCTTATCATCGGGGACAATTCACACTTTCGCGCAGTTGGAAACCAAATTTGTTAATCATTTTGTTGCTTCCAAAAGGCAAGAGAAAACAAACTTCCATCTACTAAGTGTGGTACAACAGGAAGGGGAGTCTATCGCCTCTTATCTTAAGAAGTTCCAGGAAGCTGTCTTGGAAGTCACGGATTTGGAAGACTCCGTGGCTCTTAATGCCTTGATCAATGGTATGCGAACTCCCAAATTGAAATTCCAGCTTGTGGAACATCAGGTGAGGAGTTACTCTGAGGCCATGAGACAATGCCAAAGTTATGTTACTGCCTCAGAAATATGCCACGCTCATGATTCCAAGAAGAGGAAGAGCGACAAAAGGGAAGGTCTCCCACCAAAAGTGCCACGGGATGATCGACCCTCGAGAAGGGACAGAGGCTATCATCACCGTTCCCACGGTCATCCTTCTGACATGGGACCACCTCGACAAAGGCAGGTTTATACAACGGAAGAAGCCGGAGGAAAGCATATCAGGGACGGAGGAGAAGATCCTCGCTTTAACAGCAACAGGCGGGATATCTTCTACGCTGTCCAGGATGCACTTCCAGCACCTCCGCCTACCACTACACCTTCAAACCGCCGCAACTATGATCTGTACTGCGATTACCATCGAGAATACGGCCACACCCTAGAGCAGTGCAGAGAATTGAAGCGTGTTCTGTATCAGATGGCTGAAGAAGGAAAGCTAAGCCGGTTCTTGAAGAAAGATTATTCCTCCCGTGGCAGTGAAAGGTCGTATCGCTCAAGGCCTAAGTCTCGAAAGGAGGAAGACAAGAAAGAAGCCTCAAATGATACCAGAGGAGTTATAAACATGATAGTTGGGGGCTTCAATGAAGAATACCCCTCAATCAGAGCCGCCAAAGATAGTGTACACACCTTAATGAAGGGCCCTCCAAAAGCGCCTTCTAAAGGCCCAGTGATGAAATTTGATTCTACTCTATCAGAACCACTTCAATCACCTCACACTGATCCTCTGGTAGTGGCACTTAAGATTGGCCAAATGGTTGTTAAGCGAGTCCTGGTGGACACCGGCAGTACGGCGGACCTTGTCACCATGGACTGCTTAAAACAAATGAAGTTCGAAGAGAAACACTTGCAACCCTTTGATAAACCTCTTGTTGGTTTTGGAGGCAGCCAAGTTGTTCCCTTGGGAACTATCACACTTCCAGTAAGAATAGGAGAAAAAGACGGATGCAGAACATTGCCCATCCGCTTCACCGTGGTGGATCTCAATTTCCCGTACAATGCCATTATGGGACTACCGCTCATCAACAAAATCAAAGCAATTATATCTCCACATCAACTCCTGTTGCAGTTTGAACAGGATGATGGAAAAGTCGGAATCCTGAGAGGGGATCAAAAGGCGGCACGTCAATGCCTCATTAACTGCTTGAAGCATGACGGTGCCCCTGGAGCACCCCCCAAAAGGAAAAGAGATGAAGAACCTCAGTCAGTTATGAGTGTTTATCTGGATAATCTCAATGTCCAGGAGAAACCTCAACCCTTGGAACAGTTTGAAGAAGTTCCAATGTTCGATGGAAAGAAAATTAAAGTAGGAAAGGTCCTACCTGAATCCGTGAGGAGTGACATACTTGCGGTTATTGCTGAATTCCGGGACATCTTTGCCTTCACTGTGGAAGAGATGCCTGGCATACCGCCTGAAGTCATGTGCCACAAACTTGACATTAAACCAGGACATAAGCCCGTCAAACAAAAGCTACGACATCAGGGCAAGGAAAGAATCGAAGCAGCCAAAGCAGAAGTGGCAAAGTTGCTAAATGCAGGCTTCATAAAGGAATGCCAATATTCTGAATGGCTATCCAATGTGGTGCTTGTTAAGAAACCCAATGGCAAATGGAGAATGTGTGTTGACTTCACAGATCTCATAAAGCCTGTCCAAAGGATGACTACCCTTTACCGAAGATTGATCGACTCGTAGACTCCACAGCAGGTCATGCACTTCTCAGCTTCATGGATGCTAATGCGGGATATCATCAAATCCCCTTGGCACTAAAAGATCAGCCCCATACGGCCTTCATAACAAATGCTGGGGTATATTGTTACAAAGTCATGCCTTTTGGACTAAAAAACGCAGGGGCAACATATCAACGAATGGTGAATAAAGTCTTCAACTCTCAAATTGGCCGGAATTTGGAGGTTTATGTTGATGACATGATCACCAAGAGCAAAGAAGCCCAAGATCATGCTGCTGATCTCAGAGAAACCTTCCTAACCCTCCGTAACCATCAAATGCGTCTTAATCCTGATAAGTGCGTATTTGGGGTGACAGGGGGGAAGTGTCTTGGTTTTCTGGTAGATCAAAGAGGGATTGAGGCTAATCCTGATAAAATTCAAGCAATCTTGACAATGAGATCCCCCAAAACCGTCAAAGAAGTTCAAAAGCTAACGGGATGTGTAGCTGCCCTAGGGAGATTCATGTCAAAATCAGCGGATAAATGTTCGCCCTTCTTCAGGACCCTCAAACAAACCAAGTTCGAGTGGACCGAAGAGGCTGAAGCGGCATTTGATAAGCTGAAAGCCTACCTTGCTTCTCTCCCAAAGTTGGTTTCCCCCATGGAAGGGGAAACCTTGATCTTGTATGTCTCCATATCAGAATACTCAGTCTCTGGAGTCCTGATAGCAGAAAGGGAAAAGACACAACTTCCCGTATACTACATCAGTCACGCATTCCGTGGCTCCGAGGGCAACTACAGTGAAGTAGAAAAAGTACTACTGGCCGTTGTCATGGCAAGTAGGAAACTCAAACCCTACTTCCAATCTCATCAGATCCGTGTCAGAACAAATCAGCCCCTCAAGAAAATTCTGGAAGGGAGAAATCAATCAAGCCGTATCTCCGATTGGGCTAATCAATTGGCAGACTTTGGAATAGAGTATGAACCACGTACCTCCATCAAAGCTCAAGCTTTAGCAGACTTCATTGCTGAAAGCACAGGACCAACTCCCTCGGATCCCAATCAAGAGTGGAAGTTGTATGTTGATGGTTCATCCACCAAGGTCGCCAGTGGTGCCGGGATACTGATCATATCATCTGCCGGTGCAAGGTTGGAAAGAGCAATAAGATTTGAATTTACTGCTTCCAACAATGAAGCAGAATATGAGGCCCTGATCTTGGGGCTAACCATCTGCTACGAGTCCGGGGCAAAAAGCTTGTCAGCATTCTCTGATTCCCAGTTGATCGTGGAACAAGTGAAAGGCGAGTTTGAGGCAAAAGACGAGGCCATGAAGATGTACTTAGCCAAGGTGAAGGGATTAGTGGAAAAGTTCGAAAAATTTTCACTATCCCACATACCTCGCTCTGAAAATGCCCAAGCAGACTCTTTGGCCAGGTTAGCTAGCTCCGCGGAATCAAATCAGCCAAGGGACATTGTGTGGGAAGTTCTCCCTAACCCCAGCATAAGTGTCATGGTACATGTGATAGACAGATCAACAACATGGATGGAACCTTTGGTCAAATACTTTGAAAATCAAGCTCTCCCTGACGATGAGAACGAGGCTAAACAGCTTCAACAGAAAAGCAAATGGTTCGAATATTTGGATGGCACACTATACAAAAAGTCATACACCCATCCCCTTCTAAAATGTGTTACCCCAGAAGAAGGAAACTACATTCTGCGGGAAATTCATGAAGGAGGATGTGGGATTCATCAAGGAATTCGAACTGTGGTAAGCAAAGTACTTAGAAGTGGGTATTACTGGCCAACCTTGAGGCAAGATGCTGAAAACTTGATACGAAAATGCTCAAAGTGCCAATTCTTCTCAAAAGTATCCAGAAAACCCTCAAGCTTCCTCACCACCATGCAGTCAGTGCTGCCCTTTGACAAGTGGGGTATGGACTTACTTGGTCCATTTCCCCCTGCCAAGGGGCAAAGAAAATTCATTATTGTGGCTATTGATTATTTCTCCAAGTATGTTGAAGCAGAACCACTTAGCACTATCTCTGAGAAACAAGTTTGTCAGTTCCTCTGGAGAAACATTATCACCAGGTATGGCATCCCACGGGTAATAATCACTGACAATGGCAGACAATTTATAGGCCGTGGAACCGTAGAATATTGTGAACAATTCAACATCCAACTCCGGTTCAGCTCAGTGTCCAGACCTCAAACAAATGGGCAGGTTGAATCAGCCAACAAGGAGATACTTAATGGGATCAAAAAGAAGATTGAAGGAGCAAAGGGATCTTGGGATGAAGAACTGCCAGGCATCCTCTGGGCCAGCCGCACAACCGTGAAGGAATCAACAAGGCATACCCCCTTTTCACTCGTCTTTGGTTCAGAAGCTGTCTTACCAGTGGAAATAGGAATACCCTCCACAAGGGTAACTTATTATTCACATTCTGAAAATGATGAGGGGAAAAGGGTGAATCTTGATTTACTTCCGGAGACCCGTGGCAATGCACTCCTTAGATCGATTGCTCAAAAACAAAAGATGACTCGTCAATTCAACAGACATGTCAAAACAAGGCTTCTCAAATTTGGAGACTGGGTCCTACGTAAAGTGGAAGCAACAGGGAAGCATACAGAAAAGGGTAAATTGGGGGCCAACTGGGACGGTCCATTCAAAATAACTCATGCTATCAAGAACAACACCTTTGAATTAGAAGACTCCGCGGGAAAGAAGTTGAAAAGGCCGTGGCATGTAGACCATTTGAAGAAATATTTCATTTAACAAGTCTGGCAAGGGGCATACATCGTACATCGTAATACTAGCAGATCTTTATTTTAGTTCAGTTCATTCTCAGTTTCATTTTTCAAGTTAAGTTCAGTTCATGTAATCAACATTGCACAATTAAGCGGTACCACGGTTTGCTGGTACTTTGTCAATCAAGCGGTACCACGGTTTGCTGGTACTTTGTCAATTTAAGCGGTACTATCTGGGTTAATGGTACTTTGTCAATTTTCAATTTTCAATCTAATTATGTTCAAACTTGCATTTATTTCCACCTAGTCAAAGGTGAAGCGGTATCTATTTGATACTTAGTCAATTTTCCACCTAGTCAAAGGTGAAGCGGTATCTATTTGATACTTAGTCATTTTTCCACCTGATCAACGGTGAAGCGGTATCTTGTTGATACTTGGTCAATTTTCAATTTTCAGATAATTTTCAGACAATCACAAGTTAAATTAAAAGTTAAAAGCACAAATTGGAAATTGCAAGACTTGTCAAACAAAATATATATTTACAAATGATGTTTGGATTACAAATGTTCCGCTACAAAAATATTAATTACAAAACCCGGGGGAAAGGGAGAAACTAAGCTAAGTTGGAGGTGGCTCCTGCTGCTGTTCCGTAGACGCTGGTTGATCCGGCTCAGGCTGCTGCGGAGAGGGGGTGAAGCTGAAGAGTTCTTCAATATCAGGCAAGGGCTCTTCCCCCGCCAGCTCGGCAGACAGTCCTTGGAGAGTCTCCCTCTTTGATGTTAGAATCTTCAACAAATTTGAAGATTCAGATTGGAGATCAGTAAGGGTAGACCTCTCCGGAGCCTTTGGAAAAGGAGGATAGCAGACCGGGATCTTTTCAAGATCTAACTTCAAAGCTCTTTTCTCCCGGTCTGGATCCATCTTTTTGAGCCATTCTTTCCGCTCTTCCTCATCTTCAGCCACGGCTTTCGTTAAGACTTCAGATTCTTTGTTGAGAACCTCCTTCAGATTGGCCGTGGCTTCGTCATGGCTTTCAGTGGCCAGCTCGTTTAATTGGTTGACGTCAATGCCCATTTTCTGAGCCGCCAGCCTGAATTTCTCCGCCTGAACCAGCGCCCCAGTTTTCATCATCTCCACTGACAGCTCATTCAGAATGGGAACCACCTCCGGCGAGTCTAGCCAACGGCGAGCAATGTATGAGGTGCGCTCAGACCGCATCTTGTACACCTTAGCCGCATCAAGGACCCTTTCGAAGCGGTCCATGTCTCCCATCACAGTTTTTATTACTTGCTCGTTTTCCGAGACAAGTTTATCGTATTGATCTAACATCCGGGCCACCTCTTGATGAATTTTGGTAGCCAGCCCGGATGCCTGTTCGAGGGACTGACCAGCTACGTCCTTAATGCGGCCTCTCCATTTTTCGGCCTGGGCTAGACGCCCCTTGAGCTCCTCGCACTTTGCCAGCTTCTCCCTCAGCCCCGGGAGACCGGCCAAATCCTGCTTCAACCGCTCAATCTCAAGTGCTTGAGCTTCAGTCTTGGCAGATAGGCGGTCATTTTCAGCCGCCAGTGACCGCTGCACGATCAACTCAAACTCAGCCCGGAGTAGAGCCTGTAAGAGAAAAATGAGTTAGAAAAATTAAACTATAAAAAACTCTAATCTTACAGGAAATCACTTACGTCGGCAGCAGAGGCGCGGGATTGTTCAGCCCGCTCAACCGGGGATAAGGAGTTTAAATATTCCCTGTCCCTATCGCTCACCAGATTTCTGGAGGCACGGTTGATACGGACGTTTAGGTCTTCACGACCCAATTCAACAAAAACCACATCGTCCCGGTGTGGACGAATGCGGCGTTGGTAGACCCTCTCGAAAGCATCGAGAGATCCTTCAGCCGCTTCCTCGGCTACAGTTTTCCCCTTCTGTGCAGGGGTATATTTAGGTTGGGGCTGTGATGGGCCAACCCCTGCAGCAGCTGCTCCTGCTGGCCTATGTTCAGCAATAGGCACAGCACTTTGTATGGTGTTCGACCCTTGGGTCGAACTGTCACTATCAATGTTAACCTCCACCGGCTCAGCAATATCAGCCGGTTTCACGGGTTCTTCTTTCTTCTTCTTCCGCTGCTCATCAGCTGGAGACTTAGCCTTTCTTTTGGCTGTAGTCTTTTTCTTCTTAGGCGCAGGTTCACCCCGTTCCACGTGAGACGGAACAGGGGCTTGTTTCCTCTGCTCCAAGAGGACCCGGGCTTCCGCCTCAGTGGGTGCTTTGTCGACACCAGTCATTTTGGTGCTGCCATTCTGCAAAGGAAGATTATGTTAAACAAGTTCAGAAAGTGTACAAAACCCAAAAGAAACCAAATTACCTTTGGTGAACGGGGCAGAGGGGTCGGATCTGCGGCCCTCTGGGCCAAGCTGTTGGACATAGCCATAAGATTGAATTTACCCATCAGTGTTTTCTGTTTTTGGGCCAATTCTTCTCTAGCAACGCCTGCAAAAATCAAAGACAGTCAGACCGCAAATTGTTATCACGGACACACATGAAACAAAAAAAACACTTACGTTTATGAATCTTAAGGCTTATTTCGAAAGCCGAAAAAAGCAACTCTAAGTTAAGGTGGCTCCTTTGAGGAATCCAGTTATCTTGTTTATTTACCGGGGCATTTAGTTGCACCACGGTTGTCTGGGCATACTCAATTATCACCGCTTCTTCAACTGTACATTGCGGGACATTGTTATTAAATTCGTTGATCCTTGGGTTTATATCAAAGGAAGTCTTGAAATTCCAAGGCTCCGAGCTGTACAAATATGCAAATCTTGTCCGGTAACCCTTTTGATTATCCGGGAGGTCTCCTACTAGTTTGTAACCCTTCCTATGGGCTAATGTGATCCACCCGGCGCCATGATCCTCTGAGGAACATAACCTGGCCCGGAATATATACCTAAAGGCTGTAAGTGAAGGTTTTATCTTCAAAACCTTGCATACTATCAAAAATGCCGTAATACACCCCCAAGCGTTTGGGTATACTTCAGCTACGGTGACGTTCAAAAATGAAAGTAACTCTCTAATGAAAGGGTGGAGGGGGAACCGTAACCCTAGCTCAAAAGCCGCAAAATACACAGCAATACAGTTAGGTGGGGGAAACCTAACAGTCTCTAAGTTTGCTGGCCTTATAATGTTAATGTTATCTGGAAGGCCCCATTCTTCTGCCAGTTCCTCCCGGGCAGTATCCAACTTGTGCCGGGTCTTTGAATCGATAAAATAATTCAAAGGCCCCCCATGTTTGATGTAGAAAGGAGGAGGCTTCGGGGCACCGCTCTTCCGCCCAGACGATTCTTTGTCTTGCTCCATGTTAGTATCTACAATCAAGAATCCGTCCAGTTCAGGGTTTATTTTTGTTAGATAATGGGGAGGGAAAGCTACATCTACTTCCCACGGAGCAGGGTACTTTATTTCCGGCGGATAAAACGGTTCAACAGAAGATGGAGTATCACTTCTGACCGGGGTATATACCGGATCAATAAAAACAGAGTTCCAACTCGACTCCTCGTCCTCATCTATGTTTATATCAACATGGGTCTCCCGGTGTTCCGAGGTCGCGGTCACACTCGTGTCTAATAATTTATTATCCATATTCCGGGAAAAACAAATAAGTTATACAAATTTTATTTGAGATTAAGAGTATATGCATAAGGGTTGAGGATTATTTGCACAGTCAAATCAAGAACATATTGAAGATCAAGAACACATTGAAGATATTAAGGGATTTATTCAAGAACACCAAGAACAAATTGAAGATCAAGAGAAAAATTAAGATCTTCAAACAAAATTCAATCAAAAATCAATATTCAATCGAGAATTTTGAGGAAATTTAAGGAATACCTTGTTTGTGTTCTTGAGATCTGTCAGAAAATCGAAAAATTGTTGATTGTCAGAGCGTCTCTCTCTAGCTTTCTCTCTCTAAAAAGGAATTTGTAAGAATTCAAGTCAAACAAGTAACCTTAGTTTGACTCACCAACTACCATTTATAGGGCCAATAAATGCTCAACTATTAAGCTACTATTCATGTTAGAAATTCATCTTTGGAAAGCAAGGGATTCTGTCCGTCTGAATAACTCATTCGGACCCTGTTTTGAGCCCAAAAAGGATTTTGGGGCTAAAATATTCTAAGTACAGATTATCATATCTGTCCGTCTGAATAACTCATTCGGACCCTGTTTTGAGCCCAAAAAGGATTTTGGGGCCAAAATATTCTAAGTACAGATTATCATATCTGTCCGTCTGAATAACTCATTCGGACCCTGTTTTGAGCCCAAAAAGGATTTTGGGGCTGAAATATTCCAAGTATAGAATATCACGTCTGTCCGTCTGAATAACTCATTCGGACCCTATTTTGAGCCCAAAAAGGATTTTGTGGCTAAAATATTCTAAGTGTCGAAGGGAAATTCCGTGGCATCAGGAATTTCATTCGGACCCTGTTTTTAGCCCAAGGATGGTCTTGGGGCTGAAATATTCCAAGTATAGAATATCACGTCTGTCCGTCTGAATAACTCATTCGGACCCTATTTTGAGCCCAAAAAGGATTTTGTGGCTAAAATATTCTAAGTGTCGAAGGGAAATTCCGTGGCATCAGGAATTTCATTCGGACCCTATTTTTAGCCCAAGGATGGTCTTGGGGCTGAAATATTCTAAGTAAATCTTCAAACGTGTCGCAGTACCGTTGCACCGTGATATAAGTTTTCTTACTCATTCGGACCCTGTTCTTGGGTTGTGGGCCCTTAGGAATTTTGTCAGCCGGACAAAAAGCTACGCTGGTTCACGGTACCACTGTTCCACGGTACCACGGAAAGACATCTAAAATTTCATCTTTTTCCGCATAAAGCAAAAAACGAAGTTTGATTCTCAACCTCCTTTCATCCTTCATGCGTGGGGCTAAATGTCATGGACAAGTTCCAGCTCCCTTTGACTAAGTCAGGAAATTAGCTCAGTCTTTGACTACATATCGGTCAAGTCCAGTCAAGGTACGACTTTCCAACTTCCAGCAATGTAACCGCCAAGCAATTACTTCATAACTGCCATCTCCAGTCAAAGTAACCGTCATGGTTACCATGATCGGGATCCTCAACTTCCATGTTCCCCACTCCCCCTACAGAGGTAACCACCATCTGATGGGTATAAAAGGAGTGCGTTAGACGAAATCGGGACCCTAAGCTTTATGATCATCCCGAAACTCTGTCAAAATACATACTCACCATACTCATCCACCGTCATTACATACAACTACCTCACTCAGGTGATAAACAACCACTTAAAACACCTTTACCTATTCATTCTTAGTCATTATTCATTACTTTTTCCTTATTACACCATCTGACTTGAGCGTCGGAGAGGGTTTCCGGGAAAACCCCCCGGGCTAGGCTGACTTGTTATTGTGTAGGACAAACGTGCCGCTTTCAGGAGGTGTCGCTTCACAACTTGACCGACGTTTGACTACTATACGACTTCTACTTCAGGTATCTCACGTGCCTCTCATACTTCAACCGTTTCATATTCGAAACACAATCTATAAAATATAATAATCAAGTGTACAACTTAATTAAGTTGGAATTCGTTTGATTCGTTCATTTCAATATAATTAATATCAACTTGGAGTATAATTTTAAATCAAACATAATTAGAGATGTTTTGAAATTTGATCAGAATATGTGCGATTATCATTTATTTATCTAATATAGTTTTCGATTGCTTTACTTATTCATATCGATTCTTGTTACCTACCACTAATGGAAATACATAATGCAAAAACAAGGATTTTGGTAGGGGTGAAAGTTCGGTCTGCGGTTTGGTCTTTTACCAAAACCAAATCAGACCATATTTAATTCGGTCTCCAAATTTTTAGACCATCACCAAACCAAATTAATTTCCAGACCAAACCAAATCGAACCGCAATTTAAAATGGTAGACCGCACCGAACCGAATTGGACCGAATTAGACCGAATTTTTAATTTGGGCCGAATAATTAATAAATGATTAAGAAATAGAAAAACAACCAATTAATAATGATAGACATAATGTCTTACAAAGTCTTAAATAAACTCTTACAAAACACTAAATAAAGTCTTGCCAAATATAAAGAAAGTCATCCCAAATCAATAAACAAATTAACTAAATAATAATGCATCATTTCAAAAAAACTAAATAATAATACAAATTCCAATGCAATTACAAAATATTCATTAATCGTCAATTTCAACTGTTTCAGGAATCATCGCTTCTTTTTCATCAACAATTGACATTTTGATTAACTCTACAAGTTATGAAAAACAAACAATTAGAATTTGAAAAACAAACAAAAAATTTACATGTGATATATTGAAACTAAATAAATAAATAAATAAATAAAAGTTACCTTCTTCAATTTGCTCTACTTCTTCCATGTGTTCTTCAATACACATCGGGATAGGAGATCTATACTGAAAGATCTAAAAACGAAACCAAACAGAAAACCAAATATATACAGAAAACTAAAGATCTAAACCAAAGATCTAAACCAAATATATACAGAAAACCAAAGATCTAAACCAAATATATACAGAAAACCAAAGATCTAAACACAATAATCGACAATAAACACACAAACCAAACGAAATAAACAGAAAACCAAATATATACACACAATACTCTAGAAAATAAACAGAAAACCAAAAAAACGAAAAAAAAATTCATAGATCTAAACGAAAATAAACAGAAAAGCTTAGGGTTTGAAACACACATTACTAATATACGAAAATATACACACAATAAAAATCAAAGATATAAAAAACGAAAATAAAAATCAAAGATATAAAAAACGAAAATAAAAATCAAAGAAAGACTTACTTGCCGGCAGTTGGGAGGGCGGCGTGAGGGCGGCGTGAGGACGGTGGCGGTGCAGGCGTGCCTTTGAGAGAGAGATGGTAGAATACTAGAATGGGAGAGGTCGAGAGGAGAGGGTTTTGAGAATTGAGATGAAAATGAAATAACTGGAAAAATGAAAATGAAAGACTAAGAGTGTTAGAGTGAGAGTGAGGACGGCGGGGGGTAGGGTTAACTGGGTTCTTTCCTTGTATTAGTTTATTTTATTTTTTTTTTTTAATTTTTTTATTAATGGGCTGGGCTAATGTATTATGTATATTTAATGGGCTATACCTATATATAATTTTTTTAAAAAATTCGGTCTGCGGTCTGGAATTGCGGTTTGCGGTTTATGAAAATCCCAAACCTAATCCAAACCTTAATATTTCGGTTTGTGATTTTTCAAACCTAATCCAAACCAAATTAAAAAAACACCAAACCATATTTGTTATTCGGTTTGGTCTGGTTCGATTTGCGGTTTTAATCCGAATAAGTTTCACCCCTAGATTTTGGTGTAGCAATACTTACTTAAAATGCATCCGAAAATGATAAAGGTAATTTAAATGAACAATTGATGTTAAATGTTTCATTTTATGTATTAATCAAAAGGTGAGATTTTTACATGAGTGTAACTAATTTTAACTAATTAAAATTTATTGTAATTGATTTTAAGAAATTCAAATCAATTTTTATCAGTTAAATCTGAAAACTATTGATTAAAAATGTTTTTAGTGAATTCTACTTTTTTAAGGTAGATGAAATGGAGTGTTATTTATTTTTCTTTGAAGAACCCAATTTTATTAGGATAGTATTGTTAAAAATAATTTATAGCAATGGTATTTTAAAAATTTGGATACATTTATCTCTATTACATTAAAAAAAATGCTTAAGCCAACACTATTCACCATTGTTCATTTTGCTTTCTATGTGATTTAATAGGAAGCGATGTAGGAAGGAAATAAGAATAATGCGGAATTATATTTATAGGTTATAAATACTGTGTTTTCCGTATTAATTTCTGAAGAATTACATGGCTGAATATATACACATATACTCGAACTAATCTAGGAAGGAAATAAGAGAAAATTACATCATTTCCTAAATTACAATATTCTAAGAATAAAAAATATACTGTAAATAAACTACTGATTTCCTACACCTATTTTTGAATTCAATCATTAATAGTTTAAGCAAGTTATAAATAATAAGGATAAGAACAAGAGTATAATTCATAATACTCCCTCCGTTCCTTTTTGTTTTTCCAGTTTACTAAAACGGGTAGTTTTATAAGTTTTTCCACTTTCGAATACTTTCCATTTGTGGAAAGTTTTCATCCCACTTTTACCCCTTAAAACCCCACTTTTCTTACTTCACACTAGTATTTAATTATTTTCTCTCTTATACTTTCAATACAATCATTACATTACAATATTATTTAATTATTTTTTCTCTCATACCTTCCAATACAATCATTACTTTCCACTACTATATAATTAAAATAATACCCATTATCATCAAAGATTCTATTTTTCTTAATCTCGGTGAAAAACTCAAATAGGAACATCAAAAAGGAACGGAGGGAGTATGTTATTTTTATGGGATGCTTTTATGCATTTAGTGGTTTTACTACCGTTTAGGATTTGCTTCATCTTATTTATATGTCTAATTGCTTGTGTTGTTGCATTGAAGAAAGACAATGCAATTTAAAATTGAACATGTTTTAAGTAAGGATAAGAAATTTAGATTTGAATTAGAAAAAATAAAAGCTATAATAATATCCAGTATCAATGTAATAATAATTTTAAGGTAATTGAAAGTTTCATCGATTTTTGTTGACGTGTTGATTAGCTGCAATGTAGGCATGTTAACACAATATTAATTTAATGGAACTTATTGATGTTCTTGTACTTCTCAACAAAATGATTAATGCTTTGTTTTAATTAGATTTTGTAGTATAAACTAGATGCTAGAATTTAATATTTAAGTACACTTCTTTTACAACTTTGCAACATTTTGAAATTCTTATATTTTCAAGCGTATAATAATTGAAATACTCGCTACATTTTGATTTTGTGTACTATTTATCGTTCAAGTTTATTTTATATATTGCGATTAATGTGTAATTAAAAATATAGTCAAGTGGGATCTTGTTTAGATTATCTAATCGCATACTTTCATAACATTAACTTTTTAATTTTTTTTTTAGTTTTATATGATTCAACATATAAATAACAAAATAACGCATTGGAATGCGTAAAAAGTGAAGTATAGCAAGTATAATGGAAGTATGGAACGGAGGAAGTATATAAAACAATATTGTACTTCATCCTATTCACCCAATGTGTCCCCTTTGACTTTTCACCATTTTTTAGGTGATCAAATGAGACCATATGTGAAAGAAAAAGTAGTATTTTTAAATTTTAGTAGGTGTAAAAATGGACTAGTATGTATAAAGCTGTGAAAAAAAGTTTCATAAGAGTAAATTGGTAAAGTTAACATAATAAAATAGAAATGAGATATTTAAAATGATTTGACCAAATAAAGAAATGAGACACTTAAACTGAATAAGAAAGAATAAAATTTAATAATGTAACTTAGAGGACCGCGTGCATGCTACCCACAACTAGTAAGATCACTCCAATTAGTGTGAAAATTTTCTTTGAGTGGAAATTTTGTGAGATTTTTACTCCCATTAGTGAAAACCATGCAAATGTTCTTAAAAACTCTATAAGTGAGTGAAAATTTTTGGAACTTTCTCACAAGAGCCCCACCATTCAAAACAAATTTTAGAATAAAAATTAAGAGAGTAAAAGGAAGAAATAAAGTATAAAAAAGTAGAAAAGAGAAATACTGATAAAATTTTTTGTGTTTTTTCTCATCAAATGGATACATTAAATTAGTAAATATTTTCTCAAAAAAATTAATATGGTAGAAATAAGTGAATAAGTCACCATTGAAATTTGAAAGTGATCAAAGAACCATATTTGAAACAAATTTCTGATAAAAAAAAAGAAGGAAAAATTGTCGGGAATAATCCGAACTATTGACAAACTGCTGTGAATAATCCCAACTATTGATTATTTATGAATAATCTCACCTTTACAGTTTATTTGCTCGTGGCACCCCCAAACGAAATTTAACCTATTGTAACAGGTTTTATTGATTGTTTACAGGTCATCTTCTCCATTATCTTTTTATAAAACCCAGCCAGAGATTTCAAATTCTGCTCCATTGTTCTTCTTCCACTTCTTCCATTTTGTTCTTCCTTCTTCCATTTTGTTCTTCGTTCTTCACCTTTTTCCATAAAATTCGAAGAAGACCTAAATTCGTCATTGAATTTCGACAATAAACCCTAATTTTTTGAGGAATTGCAGTTGATGGTGGTGGAAGATGGTGACAAATTTTGAAGGTTGATGATTTCGAATGAAGATGGTGCTGCAAATTTTCGAAATTTTGAAGGAGAGGGGAAGATGGTGAGACAGGAATAAAGATTGGTGAGTGTTTGTTTATTTTATGGAAAATGAAAATTAAAAGAAGATGAAAAATGAAACTCCAACCTACAATAGCAGGTAATAGATGTGTTGGGGGTGCTACGAGCAAAAAAACTAGAAATGTTGGATTATTCATAAATAATCAATAGTTGGGATTATTCACAGCGGTTTGTCAATTATTCGAATTATTCCCGACAATTTTTCCAAAAAAAAAACCCCGGTTAAATAGAGGTGAGTCACATATAAGAACATTTCCCGCCCCAAAGCAGAGGCACGTAACCCTTAATACATAGTACTCCTATACAGAGTGGCAAATGGCAATCAAACATCTTCATTCTGCACTCTGTAACACCGCATCGCTCCGCTTTCTCTCCATTACTCCATCAGTTTTCTGCAAACCCTTGGCATGCAAATCAGCAAAAACAATACTATTACTCCATCAATACCACCCATCTGCGCCGGCGCCGCCACCGCCACACGAGCCTCCAACCCACCGTCAACCTCCACAGCATCAAACAAATATCAATTCAAGTAAATACTTTTTTTCTTTCTTTGCCTAAGTGTTTTAAATTTGTTTGATTGTTATAAATGTATTGGAATGTTGATTGTTAAATATTAACTGTTGAATCAAGATTGATGATTATGTTAGAGACTAGAGTATAATATGTAAAAGGCTTAACTATCAACTTAAACTTTTAGGTTACTTAGCTTGGTCAGAGCCGGTAAATAGCTAGCGTGTTACTTGATTACGCATGGAATTTTAACGTTGTCAAGAAATGAACTCAACTAAAAGTTTAAGTTAGATAGTTCAGGCGCCAAGATATGTATACATTACCCCAATCCCAAACCACATTTGTTAATCAATTTAGGTGTTTTTGCTTAATAAATGGTAAATTTATAAATTTTGTTTCTTAATTTGTTGGAATTTATTGGAGCTTTTGATCGATTTTAGTAATTTAATTCTATAATTGATTTAGGTGATTGCTCGCAGCCGGCTGTCGTTACTCGTGCCTTGTAAGTACCTCTGTGTGCCTGTGCCGTCTATAAGGAAATTAGGAAAGACATGTTTTTAAGATTGATTAATTGAATCACTTGTTTGCTACTGAATAAATTTTTTTTATATTTTTAATTACTTGTTTTCTTAGATTTTTAGTTTTTTGTCATTTCTTTCTTCTTGATTGATCTGCTTGTCTTTTTGATTATTTGTTTCTGGTTACATTCTTGTTGGTTACTTTGTTTTCTAATTTGTTTGTGAAAGGAGAGGCAAAGACCTCACTCTAGGATCACTAAATTAAGATATAAATGTGTGTTTGTGTTGTGTCAAGTATAGGAATCAAATCATGCAATATGATGATGAATGACAATAATAAATTAAAAAAAAAAGTAAATAATCAAGACAAAGAATTTAAGGTGGTTCACCAATCATGGGCTACATCCACCTTCTAGCCTAGGATTAATATTATTTGTTTATAGGAGAGAATATAAACTTGAAGGAATTACAATGGAGTATTAATGTGGGAAGAGAGGAGCTTAAAATAGGGAGTATTCTTGAGCAAGTAAAGTAGCTCTCTAATGAGACTTTTGGCTGCACTATTAAAGGCCTAAGACAATATTATTTTTAGTAGACCCAAGTGTGAAAAAGGGGCAGCAATAGAAAATAAACAAAAACCAGCAAGCTGCCGCAATAGAAAATAAACAAAAACCAGCCAGCTGCAGCAAGCAGGTTCTCGAAGATCACAGAAACATTCGCTCGACCTGCTAATGGTCGAGCTTGGGGTTGTGCATGAGTCGAGCAACACAGCCAGCAGCTTCTCCTGCACTTCTTTCCTTTTTCGTGTATGATACGGTCTCCAATACTCTTGCACATTGATCTTGGCTCTGGATACTTGCACTCTTATGCTTCACCTGTAAAGATTTACTACCCATAGAATCCTGTACTAATAATTTCCATACAAAACAAATCACAAACATGTGATATGTCCTCTTCTAACCCACACTAATTAAAAGTGATTACTTACCTTAATCATGATTTGATTACTTGGTGAACATAAGTCACCCATAATCATAACAGTTTGTGCCTGTGTCATTCTTGTTGGTTACTACGAACTTACGAGTTGCCTTACTATTTCTACATTAGGGTGCAGATGATATCTTGAGCAGTTACACATCTGGGCCCCTAACACAAAAAGACGCTTCACAAGTTCCTTTTTTTAATTTATCTTCTAATTTTTAAAAAAGATGATAGCAGTTGTCCAGATTTAGGATTGAATTTTTAAATTTTTTAACTACTTTGGGTTGAACTTATTAATTTTTTAGAATTGAATTTTTATATTTTTTTATTTCTTGGTTTATTTTTTGGTGATGTTTTGTCATGGTTTTGATCCTTAGTTTGCCTTATTTTTTAAATCAAGACCGAGTTGTGCAATAAGATATCTGATGAGTTTTTATATGATACTGTTGTAACTTATTTTGAAAGTGATTTGTTTCAAAATTTATCAAAATGATGACATTATGCATTGTTTTTAAAATATGAAAACTCGGCGTGGACAATTACCATATGTAAAATATTGTTAAAAGTAATTTTTATTTTTTTATTTAAATTGTTGACAGCCGCCACTTACTACCATGACTCCTCAAGGTCTTGCAACTTCTGCAGCGATTAATATTGGTTTAGCAATGGCGGTTCTCTGCATTTTCTCCATTCTTAAGAAGCAACCTTCAAATGCCTTCATATACTACGCTCGTCGTCTCTCTCAACAACAACATGATATTCTTCACAATTTTGATCGATTCTCTTTTCGCCGCCTCTTGCCATCCGTTTCTTGGATTGCTCGTGCTCTTCGTGTTCCCGAGGACGATATTCTTTGCAATTTTGGTCTTGATGCTCTTATCATCATCCGCCTCTTCAAATTTGGGTATTTTTCCTCAATCTTATATCGCTACTTACTCTTTATTTATTTGACATTGATTTTTTTTCTTTTTTTGGATGTATTCTTTTGGTTTTTATTAGTTGTAATCCTAGTTATCCAATGCACTGTTAAAACCTAAAGTATGTTTTTTTAATTGAAAATTGTGGAAGTTGATATTCTAAAGCGAAATTCCATGTACTAACCTCGAGTTTTTGATTTTTCCATGTGATCAACAAATGTTATTTTATCTACGTGGTAACTTTAATCTTCTAACTTTTCCACTTGGTAGACAAAATCTAAGGTTTTTGTTAAAATTATGTTATTATTATCCATCATAACGACATTTTTTCATAAAAACAAATGTCCCGTTCAATCTTAAAGGACACTTTTTTGAAAAATCTGTTCGAAATCAGTATTAACTTAACCCATTATACATTTTGTCTACCGTATGAAAAAGTCGAATTTAAAAAATGTTCGTCTACCGCATGGAAAAGTCGAAAATTTAAGATTAACACATGGAATTTCTCTATCATAAATGTTGGGTGTAACTCGAAATCACCTCATGCGTGTGCTTAAGGCAGAGTATGCAGTGAAGAAGGTGAACATGGTTTTGTATCAACTATGAGCTTGCCATGCATCAATGGTTTAAGTGTTGCTTGAAGCCCGCAAAGAAATAAAGATGTGACTATTGCATTTACCTTGGGCGCTCGAACTAAGCGCCCTCGGTACCTTGTCTGCAAGTCTTATATAAACCCAAATTTAAACCTTTCAGCAGGTTATTGCCTCTTTAGATGTTGACAACATGCTCGTTTGAGAATCTTTCAGATGACTTAATTGAGATTCATACATCATTTTAGTCTTTGAGATGAGTTTGACCAATAAAGGGATTCTACTATTCTAGTGTAACAGAAAACAATTTTTCGAGGAAACTTATTTTCCATGAATATTAATTTTTAATGGAAAATGCAAATAACTTTTTTATGGAAAGAAGGGGAAATGAAGATGCTAGAATGTGAGACCGAGGTAATGGAAAAGAAAAACCTCTGCACTAGTTTTTTCATTTTAGATATCTTGTCAAACCATATAGCGGGAAATGAGGAAACCTATTTTTCTTATACATGAAGTTAAACACCTCGTAAAACTAAAAAGAAACAACCAAAAAAATAGAGGGATTATGTATCTTGTTAAATACAGAAATAATCGAATGACTATACTATCTTGAATGAGTCTTGTTGACTCCTGTTTTTTTTTAATGTTTTGGAATTGAGACAATGCAACAACTATTTGGAATTGAGGGAGCACTATACTAATTAATATTGATATTTAATTTCAATATTTAACTACAAAATATGAAAAAAGGGAAAAAAATGCCTTGCATGCCTTAGTGTAAAATGCGATAACGGTTGCAATCGCGGTAACGGACGGGGGTGATACAGTTATCATATCGTCTAAATGTCAGTCGAAACCATAGGATATCCCTTAATGTGGCCCAAAACACAATTTTTTTACACCTTTACAATGCGGGAAATATCGGTTCATATGTTTTGAAACCTTTACACCGCGGCCGATGCGATGCGATGCGGCCTTGTGTTTATTCTATCTAATGCATGAATTAGAGATTTATTATAAACGTCAACACTTCATTAATGTAATGAACTATGTAGCATTATTATTACAACATAATTCAATATAGAACCTATGTTGATTAGTATAGGATGACGAAAATACTAAAAACCACAATCTCAATCTTTCATCTTTAAATGTATGTTGAAGACAAAGGAAAATGATTTCATCAGAACGCACATTTGGTATTTGTGAAAGTTTTATGGAGCACTCAATACAATGTAGGCTTAAAGAGTCAACCAATAATATAGGTGATGAAGTGACCAAACTACTTTAAAATGCAAATATGAAATGTATTGTTGGTGCTCTAAATTTGGTGCTCTAAAATGTATTGAGCTTCTTTAGGTTGGCCCTTGTAACAAATTTTGACAAAGCAAAGCAAGCCAAGTGTTTAGATTTTTAATGGTTAGTTGACCAATCAGAGATTTTTGTAGGATTCTTGCTTCTCATCTTTTCTACTTCTATTGCATAACACAAGCAAAAGATGAGAATGTTCAAAGATTGAATTGGGAAAAAAATTTGATAAGGACAAAATTTTCATTATGAAGAAAAATCGTCATACATCCATGGGGTTGAGAATCCTAAAAAAGAAAATAAAGATAACTATAGTATCACATTTCAATTATTTCTTCGTAAATTATTATGAGAGAATGGTCAAATATTGGATAGGGATATGAAATCATATATACATGGAATATATCATTGTATATTTTTGCCGACTTTTCCAACCAAAATTATTTAGGTTTCAAGATAACGTCCGATCACATGAATTTTTGGTAAGTTTGTGGTGATATATACTTTGTAGTTTTTTCCTTAATAGGCTTATGAGCTCTACATAATTGGTTTATTGTCATTCCTTTTTTATGCAATCTAGTTTAGCTTAAATGTCTTTTTTTTATAATACTATGTCTTTTTATCTCTTCATTTGTTATTTATTTTGGAGATCTTTGTTTTTGCAGTATCAGATTCTTTGTTGTTTGCTCATTCATTGGGTTGCTTATACTACTTCCGATCAATTACTTTTCCGAGTCCCCGCATCCCAACCATTTACATTACATGAATTCGTTTACCATATCAAATATCAATGCAGGGTCTAATAGGTACATGCTAACTCTTTGATCAGTTCATTTCTCCTTATATGTTATTGTGGCTTATGATTTCTTTTTCATTCCCATTTTTTCAAACAAGTTGGAAAAATATTTTTTAGAGAAGCAAAGGTAGCAAGGATTTTTTCGTACAACTTATTAAAACAATATATATGCCTTTCCAAGATGGAGCTATAAAAAGTAAGTTTTATTTACATATATTGAAGAAATGAATCTTAAGGAGGAGCAAGTTTCATTGCATTGCTTCAAAGATATTTTGTATGCATTTCATTGATACCTTAGCCTATTGGTAACAAGTAATAAATGATAACAATGGAAGTAATCTTTAGTTCAATTGAGCATGGAAATCTATATCCTACTATCCATGTCCATGTCAATGAAACTTCACGTCCAGACATGTGTTTTCTTCATGAATGTCTTTTCCTTCCTGATACCACGTTACTTTCCCTAGTGGTAGCAGACGACATGAAACATAAAGAAAAAGTGGTATTTTGAGTTGGACAAGCAACCCATGGATGTTTGACGTAGAACTTTCTTCGAAAGTTTACATTTAAAAGTGCATATTATCGCCATCATTTATTACCGGCTACCGAATTGGCCTTTAGATGCAGGTGGACATATGAGTGACATACTATGGTGTCTAGTTAGGTTTAGACACAACGGTGAGTTTGGAAGGCCTTTATGTAAATGTTTCCTTTATGGAAGTTGTTTGAAAGGTTTGTTTTTTAGTAGTCATATATCTTGAAAACAAATGTGCTAGCGTCCATTTTATGGTTATTTAGTCCACTCACCGCTCTAATGAAGAACATTTTATCCGAGGTACATTGGAATCATATTTATATTGTTGTTCATTATTCAACTTTCACAGTTGCTTCATATGACTGAGTGTTAGGTTTATTTTGTTGCAAATTTCTGTCTACAATTTTAAAAATGATTTCAATGTTGTAGTGCTCAATAGCTAGGTCTAATAGGATTAGTTGGAAATTAAGGGGTACATTTTATTCAACTTTCACAGTTAATTCATATGACTAAGTGATTCTCTACTAGACATATTTTTAGCTTCTCGTTAGTGGATCTAGGTTACTAGAACAACTTTTCTGTAATTGGCACTTTGCAAGGATAAGGTTGCTCATCTTTCCTACTTTGAATCCCTTTAAACAACTCATAAGAGGTAATTGTGAGAATTTCGAGTTAATGATTTTTATGCTGTTATTGGTTGCATCCCTAGTCCATGGCTTCATCACTATGATTGTAGTTTCTGTGTGGGAAGGTAAGTTGGATGGGTACTATTATGATGTGACCTTCATTGGTGGAGCTTCATGAATGTGAACTCATGCCTTTATTATGGTTTAGTTCCTCACCAATTTTCCCTAAATTATAGTCACAATCTTAGTTTTTTGTTCGTCTTATGCTAACAGGCTGTGGGTGCACTTTTCTTGCTTATGGTTCATATCCTTGTATGGATTGTACATGTTGTATAAGGTAACTCTGCCTTCATTAGTCATTATATGAATATGCTTAAATATGTTTTAATGAGTAGTTGAGTTGTTGACTAGCCATGTTAGTTACTTTGTTACATGGAGCTAAGAGTTTAACAAACCCTCTTCGTTCTTTTGTAGTTTTAATGTATGTGTCAGTGAGCTCTCACATATTTAGAAGTTGAAACAAGTGGTGCTATTAGCAAAAAATAGAGAAGGTATATGCCTAATTATGCTAGTTCTAAGGCTCACGTTTGGAGCATTTATAAATATGATCATTTTATAGGTACATAATGTAGATTTTTGACATGGTCCAGTTAGAAGTGTTAATGAATTAATGTGAGCTCGATCCTAGGGTAGCTCGCACATTGATCTCTATCTGAACTTGAGCATGCCAAGCCAACAAACATCCAATTTAGCTTGAAAATTCTAATCAAGGCAAAAAAGATTTAGTCTAACATTTCCAATCAAGAAAATATTCTTTATGATTGTGACATCTTTTTTAACTATATTTCTGATATTTTGTAATGAACTAGCTGCTGCCAATCAAGAAAAAGAAAGTATTTTAGATAAGAAAAGAAACAGAATAGAAGAAGAGTAAGAGAAGTACAAAAAGAGTACAGGGAAGAAAAGAAGAATTTAGAGGAGAGAATAATTGAGAGTATATTTTATTGAATGCCTAACCAATTATTACAAGTGCATATATATAGATAACAGTAGTACAAAAACTGCAGCCTCATCATAATTGGTTACAAAAAGACTCCCTTTCTAGAATACCCTCAATCACATTTTGTTACATCATTCATTTCCCCTTGGTAATATTTATCACCTCACTCTTTTTACCCCTCTTGTGATAGACCAAAATATCCTTTGGTTGTGTAGCCTGCATGACATATTTATAGTGTAATAAATTAATAAGCATAATGCTAGGTTAAAATCTTTACTTGTAACACAAAACTCTTATATTTCAATTATTTTGTACTTTCGTCATTTTTCAAAGACAGTTTTGATTAATAATGTCTTTTATTGTCTATACTAAAAGATATGAATTTGATTTTTTGAAACTGGATATTGACACTTCCAACATCATGTTACTTGTGACATTCATTGTGTGTTAAAAAAAGAAATGTGAATACTAAATATTGCAGAAGTTCAAATTGCTCCATATGGAAGAAAAGATGTTGGTATATTGTTGGGCTTTCTCACCAACTATTTGAGAGTGAATACTCGCAAATATCCTCTTAAGCATCTTGATACAATTTTTTGAATATATTTTAAAGACTGTAGTTGATACAATTTTTTGAATATATTTTAAAGACTGTAGTTGAAACATGTATTGTTATTGATGTAAACTTATCCTTGTGTAGTAGGCTATGAATAATGGCTCAAAATCAAGGGTGCTAAAGTGAGGCACACATCACCCTGTTGCGGCTCAAAATATAGGCTACATTGCTTGTGAAATCACTCATATTGACCGCAAACAGTCTTGCCACTGTGAACAAATCCATGTTTTTTGCACTCTACTCAAAGGATAAAAATTGAGTTTTGGACTAGTAATATGTGATGGATAGGTGTTCCATGACCTCATGTGGATATATTGAAGGTTATATATAGTGAATGACACTGATTTGCTTATTCCATGAGTTATTGTGGGTTTATTGAAGGCCACGACTTTTGCTTTATATTTTCATTTTGTTTTATTTTTTCTTCTGTGTGAGAGAAGTAATGTTAATACTCTAAACATTCCGTTTTGATAAGCAGGAATATAACACTATTTTGTCCAAAAGAACTCTGTGGCTTCACAAATTAAAGGATCGAGCCGATCGCTTTACTATTTTAGTTCGAGAAATTCCCCTTTGTGCTGAACATAAAAGCTATGGATGCAGTGTATATCACTTCTTCACAAGACATTATCAATATTCTTTCCAATCACATCAAATCTTGTACGATGGAAGGGATCTTGATTTGTTGCGGGTAAGCATTAAAAGGAGGAAGCAAATGATTTCCATTTACTGGAATATCTCTATTGTTTTTCTTTGTTCACTGATTGAAAGATGAAACTATGGTCAACATCTTCCATAGGGTTTTTGCTAATTCGCTTTTGTACAAATTGAGATTGTGGGGTTTTCAGCAGCAAATAGTCTTCATAATGTCAGCTATGTAAAGTTCCAATTTTTAGAAGCATTAGAAAAGACTTGGAGGGATTATATAAATGTGAAGCTTCTCATAGAGCTTATTCAATATAATGTGCCCAGCCATTTCCCATCGTGCATATGTACAGGAGATTTGAAAGCCTTGTGTAGCATTCTTTTTTTTTTTTTTATTTTTTATTTTTTTATATATATAGTAGGGACTTTTTTAAAGTGGAATTAGCAACTTTTGTGACTGCAAACTTGCAGTTGCAGGTCATCCTACCTATGAGTCCTAAAGTCATGTTGCATAAGGAGCTTGTGGTCTTCAATTTGTTACTTCTAGCTATTGGACCTATAGGTTAAGCACTGTACTTAACCTAGTTTTTTACTGATTTCCGAAGGATTTTTATCATGACCATTAGATTTTTTTTGTTTGGTAGAAATCCTGGTTTGTGGTATTACTAGAGTTATCTAATGAACTGATATAAATTTCTGATAATTTGACGGATAATAAATACATTATTTCAACATAGGTTGGTGGTTTTGTAGGAATCTACCAAGAGCTTCAATAAATCACGTTTTCTTGGATATTTAGTGAATGTTTGTACCAGTTCTAAAGTCTTTGCATTTAGAGCTCTAAGGCTTCTGGAATTCCTCATCTGTTTTTATTTCAGTAAGAAACTACAAATTATTTTTGAAACAAACAATTTTATACTTTGAGCGACAAAATAGTCTATATTACTTTCTTTTGGTGTTGTTTTCATCTGATTTTCCTGTACTTTTGTATTTTTGCTCTCTTCTTTCATTGCTTTTAGTTTACGTATTTGAAATTCTTTGTAGGAAAATGCTCTTGAAACAGTTAATTAAAAAGATATCAAGGAATTCACATTTGGTGTAGTGTCTTCAATAAAGTAGAGCATTAATTGTTAAAGGTTTTTTGTTCCATATCATAAAAATGGAATGAATATATTTAGTCTGTGAATGGAAAAAATAGTTTGTATTGGTCGGAAAAAGAATAAATGTAATGTTGCTTTGAGCCTACTACTCTATGTAGTTTTGGCTTATCTTTCCAGTGGAATTGATATAGCTAGTTTAATTTGACTCATCATCTTTTGCAGGAACAAGCAATGTCGATACAAAAAAAGCTACAACATATGAAAGAGAAGTCCATGAGAAAGAAATCTAATAAGAAAGATTCGCTTTTTGAATCATTGAGAGGAGAGGCATCAGAAATAGCATTGCTGGAAGAGAAGATGCACAAAATATGTGGTGTCATATGTGGTTTGCAGAATGAAACTTTGCTTCAGCAAATGGTAAATTTTATTTATTTCTTGAAATGGAGTCATATATTGCTGACTCTTCACATTAACTTAGTTATCAATGCTAATGTGTCAAACCCTTGACCCTTGGATATAGATAAGACACTTAGACACTACAATTTGGTTTGAAATCTGTCACATTTTTCTATTTATGGGTACTTGTATGAAACTTAAAAGTTGTAACCCTTCAAGGCTAAGATAATCCCTTGTAGACGGTGCACATTTTTGTTTTAGTCCCACCCCCCAGCATCTTGATGGATAAACATGTAAGATTTTATAAAGTTGAGTCATGGTGCATGTTGTTTGTTGTTGCCAATTGTATTATATTGCGAAAGAGATTAAACAAGGGCTCAACCTTAAATTGGAATTGTGGATTTGGAATTTAGGCTAAACCAATGTCATTTTAGTAGAAATGATTTACAATCGCGTGAATGTTGTTAGTATCTTAGATCAATCTTTATTGCCCAAATGTGATGCATAGAAGTGTAGTTAGAGAAAATAGGTTTTATGTAATAGAGGAGTCCTTTTAAGATTGAAAGACTAATTTTCTCCAATAGCCATTGGACCAACATTATTATATGGGACAAAATGTTGGGGCCTTTAAAAAGGATCGTAATTCAAAAATGGAGTTGAGAAATGTATGTAATCATGGATCATGTGTCATCCTTATTGATTGTTAAAATTAGGAATGAGGACACAAGGAGAAGGTTGGAAGTTACAAAAATTGAGATAAGATGAATGAAAATTGTCATCTTTGATTAGGTTATGGGCAACAAAAGTTGAAAACGTCAAGTAAAAAAGCTGAAAGGATGCGATCAGATATTTCAAAAGAGGAAGAAGACCAAAGATGACTTGGATGACTGTGAGGAAAGAATGAGAGATCTTGATCTAGAAGTCCCTACCACAACTAGGAATGCATGTAAAAGGAGAATATATGTGAACGATCATGGGACTAGATTATTAGTTCATGTAGTAGTCACTTTCTATGGGACTAAATGCTCTTAAAATAGCGAGTGAGCAAGGGTGTGAGAGACCATGGTCTAGAAGTCCATATGGTTTTTGCTGGATTATTTCGATTTAATCTTGATTCATTATCTATTGAACCTTAAATTTCAGTTTTGGCAAGTATGATGCCCAAATGTCAGATTAAACATTATCTACATTTTCTCGATTGTTCTATTTTATTATTTGAACTCAGTCCATGGCCTCAATTTGTGTATACAAATGCTTCCTTTCATTATAACGTCCTCAAAGTTGCGACCATTTTCTTTTTTAACATTATTTACTTATCTGGTGTTTGGGTGAAACTGGGTTTTGCCTTTTCATTATCATTTTTTACCTTTCAAATTGATTTTTAAACAAATTTAATTAAGAGCAAATATTTTCCTCTATTACACTGTATTTTAAACTTCTATCTTCTTCAAAAAGATATATTGTTTCTATAAATTTTTTCTCCTTTTCATCCTTACCTGCAACAACAAATAAGTTTCCCATGTCGTTTTGTTATCATTTTTTCCAATTATATTAAGGGTTTCCGGTTTGATCCATATAGTGATCCGGATCGTGAATCCAGGCGACCCAGGTCGCCAATGACGCGCGATTGGGATCGCACGACCTAGATCAAGGATCCCTAGGCAAATTAGCAATCCTGGTAAGAATGGGATCATCTAATTTCGTCTGGAGATCATTTAGGATCTGTTTGTTTGTAAATTTTGTCTGCCTATTGCATTGGGGGCTACAAATAAAAGTATAGGCTACCTTCAATCTAAAATGCGTTCAAGTAGTCTCTAAGTGACCGAACAATCAAATTGGGTGTCGTCTAGGCCTAGGGTGAGGATTTTAGGAAGGTCAAATCTGGTAATGATCTTGTGTAAAATGAGCTATTTTTATCTTTTTTGATGTGATGGTTGTGCTTCCACCCACTGCGTGAAGTAATTCGAAACCACCACCAAGAAGTTTTTTACCCCCAACAGCTTGTTCAAAAGGTCCCAATAGATACAGTACAAAGGGGATTGGGTTGTTGTTATATTTGAGCTCTCAGCTGCATGATGTTGAGGGAAAATTTTTGACATTTTTCAAACTTCTGGATAATTGATTTGGCATCTTCCAAGGTATATTCTGGAACCCAAGGAGCCTTTCGATTTGAAAAGAATCAAAGTCAAAGATGAGTTTCTTTGCTTTTGATTGGTATTATGTATGCTTGTTTCTTTAGCCTCATATTTCCCTAAAGTTTTATTTATAGAAGTTGTGAATCAGTTTTCAAACTTACATGCTTTGATTCCAGGACTTTGTAGAGTTGTAACCGAACAATCACAACCTCATACTCAGTCTCATTATTTATTGCGTTGAACTGGAAATTCAAAGCGTATTCTTTAGTCTTCCCTTCTGGGGTTATTAAATCTAGTCCTGCTCTGGCCCCAATGTATCTAGAAAATCAACCCAAGACCTTTTTTTGGCACTTGGGGACCCACTATGCAAAAAGTCTCCCGGGATCGCCCTTTATTGGTTGTCCTAGATTGATATTTTATGCCCAAGTCATTGTCTTTTACTGCCCGCGTCCAAATATTTTTACCTTATCTAAACTTTTTCTCCATGGGGCACCACTACTTGATGAGCATCAATTAGGGTCTTAATTATCTGGTAGCCAACATATGTTTTTTATTTTTCAATCGTTGTGTTTCTGGATTCAACGTCCAGGATGATTTTTGTAATACCCCGTAATTTTACGGTTAAATTCATTTATTTTATTGCATTTTATTTTATAATTGTTACATGGGTATGTTATATGATCATACTTATAATGAACTGATATCTAATAATCATACACTTAATAACGTGTTGTAACTAGTTAGTATTTACGTGAATGGTCATATTATAATTAAAATTAAGAACTTTGGTGATGTTGCGAGTCGTAACACCATGAGGTGACGCATCGGTAACATCGCCACCATTGCCTCATTTACGACAAAGTCCATAATTTATCGGTCGAAAACATAAGATATCCTTTGATGCGGCCCAAAACGCGGTTTTCTTACACCTTTACAACGCAGGAAATATCGGTTCGTTTTTTTTGAAAACCTTTACAACGCGGCCGATGCGTTGCGGTGTGGCCGTGTTTTTACTCTATGCGGTGTACGCACATAGGTGCTGAAGGGTTTTGGTTAATTTTGTGCTTCACATATTAGTTGTGTAGTTTTTTCACTCTAGGTTTTACTCCTCAAGTTTTGTTATATTTAGTATGTAACTTCTATCATCAGATGTTCGGAGCAACATTAAACAAAGATATTTAAAGCTTCTTTATATCTTTCTTCTCGTTCTTAAAATTCTTCGGTTCTTTGTGAGGAATTCTTACACTCAGGATTTCTTTGTTACTAGGAGTTGCCTGCTGCTTTTGTGACATTTAAGACTCGGATTGGAGCTGCGCTTGCTGCTCAGTCCCAACAGCATCCACATCCTTTTTTATGGATCACAGAACAAGCTCCAGAACCCAGAGATTTATTGTGGAAGAACTTGTCAACCCCTTCTCGTAGAATGTTGCTGTACAAAATTGGGTTCTATCTTGCTGCAACACTTCTCACAATTTTCTTTGCTGCCCCAGTTGCAGCTGTTCAAGGTATAGCAAAATTTGAAAAGCTGAAGAATTGGTTTCCTCCAGCCATGGCCTTACAGTTAATGTGAGTATTCTGGTTTCCTTGTCATACTAATACACCCTCAATGCTTTTTGGTTGCATATTTTTGACATTAACACTAATTTTTGTGCACTTGCTGTTGTTGTTATTGTTGTCGTCATTGTTAGTGTTTGACAACATGAAATATTGAAAGCTGTCCTGGAGTCACTGTACAATACTTCCAAAGCAAGCTTAGTCTTTTATTTTGTGTTCAGTCAAATGAGAGATATAAAGCAAAATGTTAAGCCTAAGAAAAAATGGGGGTCGTCACACCAGAAGATGACTTGATCAGAACAATTTTTTTGGAACTAACCATTAGGAGACAGATAGAAATGTTAAGACTTATGAGTATACTTTATTGAATAGAAACACAGTCTCTGTAGCTGAATTAGTCTTATGAATGGATACCATTAAATATCAGATGCTCTACATAACTAGGAACAATAACATGCATTGTGTAAGTTTATGTAGTCTTTTTTTGTTTATCTTATTCTTATCAGCAAGAATCGCTACAAATAATGATGCCCTTGTATACTATGTGAGTATATGCCGAGTTAAAATCAATCTTAATATATATGACCACAATATTCGTATTACGTTTAATGTTGATGAATGTTTTCTTGAACAGGAATCACCCATTGTTGCTGTTATTTATTGGTCTTTTGTGGTCCTTTTATGACTTTAACCAACTCTTCAAATTAGTTCCCTTAAGCCAATTGATTCTTACAGTCTTGCGGCTTGCCCATTTTTTACTGTCAAATGTCCGGTTCCTTAATGTATGTTCTATTCTAATGTATGAATTTTTCTAGCAGACCAGGACTAAGATCACTCGTCACAGGATTACTACCTGGTCTTATCCTCAATGGATTTATTTATATTGTTCCTTATTCACTACTTGGGATGGCCCAGTTAGCAGGCTATTCCTCAACAAGTCAGACCGAAATTAAGGTCTGTAATATGGTATTCTACTTTCTAGTTGGGAATGTTTTCTTCTTGAGTTTGTTATCAGGCTCTCTGTTAGATGAACTTGGAGAGTCTTTCAGTCATCCGGGTAATTTTCCTAACCGCCTGGCACATGCTGTTGCAGCTCAGGTAAGGTTGTTAAACTTGTCTATTATGCTAATTGCATAGTTGTAATGAGGATCTATTATGTCCTTTATTTTGATGGGCCGTAAATGTATAGTTCTTTGGTTTTGGATAAAAATGGACTATAGTCCAATGGTTTATTAGGTCATGTGCACTTCATATATGTGAAGTTGCACATGATGTGTGATACCAAGGATCAATAGAAGCATCTTTTAGTGTTATCACAAACAAGGGTAAGGTTGCGCTATTGCGTACATCCGATGTGATACCCCAGATTTAGCTTGAAAAGGGATTGATAGACTACTCATATCAACAAGGTGCATCTTCTTTTCTAGGGAGCCCATTTGCTAAGAACTCTACAGTTAAGCGTGCTTGGTAGGGAGCAATCTTAGGATGGGTGACCTCTTGGGAAGTTTTCCAGGTGCGCACGAGTGAGGCCAAAGTGCGCTGGAAAGACTTGTGTTGGTCTGTGAGGCTAGTCTACAGTGTGCATGAGTAGTCACCGGTGGTCCGTTGGGCCGGGGTGTTACATCCGACTCCCGATCCCACCCTAGGAGCTATTTAATAGCATTGGGTTAATTGATTGTAGTGAGGATCTATACTTCGGCAATTTTTTGGTGTATGTCTAAAATGGACTTAGTCTACAACATTTTTAGTGTAAACTCTTCCTTAATCTTTTATTCACAAGTCTACACTCCTCATTTCCATTCCACTTAAATACACTCTCTAACTTGCACTCCTTAAATTTAAGGTTGTTGCACACTATTTAGTGTACTGTGCACTAAGTTCATGCTGGATCAATTCTCTTTTTTACAATACCTGTATTTTTGAAATAATTGCACGAGTGTCATAGAAATCTATAGTGAACAAATTTCAAACCAGTGATGCGTTGTCATCAAGAATAAAGGGTTGTTGATGATGAATAATTTGCAACATTTTTCAGGCTGATTTTTTCACAACATACATCCTGTCAGATGGACTATCTGGTTTCTCGCTAGAAATATTGCAGGCTGGCTTACTGACATGGGATGCCATAAAAAGACATACTTTTTGTCGGGGAAAGAAAAATTCTCCTTATCTTTATTCGCTACCTTATTTCAGAGTTATCCCATTTGTTTGTCTGTGCTTACTGATCGGAATGGTTTATGCACTTGTTGCTCCCTTGCTGCTTCCATTTCTTGTTGGCTATCTATACACAGGATATGCCGTCTACATGAACCAGGTTGGTTTTCTTAATTTCACTTCATCAAGTGATGAGTATTAACGAAGCAGAAATTGAATATGTTAATGAATTTAGATTTATGCGTAGTGAATCGGTCAAATCTGGAGTATGATTCTTGAGTCTTGTTTTCGTTTAATATATTGTTTGGCCTGGTTGCGACTTTATTAACTGAGCAGGATAAACAGAAATGGAGTATTGTTACTTCTTCTCCCCAACCCTTCCCTTCTGGTCTTGTTATCTTGTGTGTATTCGACTGATGTGGTGTGGTGGATGACTGATATTTGATGTGTTTTCCCTAATGTGCGTGATTGAGCATGCATCTTCCTTCTGAGATTATGATTATAGTGATTTAATAATTGTGCAATAATGATGGTAATGAAGTAAATATGGTACTAATAAAAGCCTAGGATATTGATATTCAAATACAAATTGCGGAGGGAGGGAAATGGAGCATGTGAGATTTAAAACAAGCTTGAAAAGACTCTGATGAACATAGTATGTCAGTAGATCTTGTAGCGCTGCATTGTCCTTTCTCTGAAATCTAAGGTCAAACTATTCATGTCCGATGACCTCCTTATATTGGTTATTGCTTGTTGTTTCTCTCTTGAAATCTATAGTTATGCTTATGTCTTGCTAATTCATTGGACCTTTTACTACAAGAAATTATCAGGCAGGTTTTTTGTCTCCTACAGTGATCACTCCTTTTAACAATTCTCCTCATACTCAGGATATCACTTTGATTTCATCATACAACAAGACACATTGACGCATATATAATTTGTAGATTTCTTATGTACTTTAATGTCTTTCTGACAATAATATTCTTTCAACTTAAATTGTGAGATACGTAATGTGAATGTGTCGCTCTTATTACAGATGGAGGATGTATATCCAACTGTTTATGAGACTTGCGGACAATATTGGCCATACATCCATTCTTACATATTTGTTGCTCTCGTTCTCATGCAAATTACTATGATTGGTCTTTTTGGATTGAAGTCAAAGCCTGGGGCTGTAGTTGCCACATTACCACTTCTCGTGTTCACGTTGCTGTTCAATGAATACTGCAAACTCCGTTTTCTTCCTTCTTTCTGCCAAAATACCATCCAGGTGCTTTATATTTTCGACATAAATGATTAATATATTTTCTTCTATCTGCTTCAGTTTTTAGGCTGTTTGATGTGAATTGTCGGTATATCTTGATTCTTGACTGAAACTAAAATATACTGAACTGAAGCCATCTTTCTGATGTGATGAATTTTATTGATTGAAACTAATAGATTATTTGCTTTGGAGTGATTGATGTCTTATATTGAATATATAAAGAGAGTTAAAATCTAAGTTTATGGAAACTACAATATTTACTAAACAATAGCATACCTAAACTATACAAGATATGAAGATTAAATAATGTTCTAACAATGATGTTATTGCATTCTAATACACCCCCACACATCCTCAAAATCACCTGTGGTTACAGACTTACAGGCTTCTGTTGCCACCCTAAATTAAGGTTTTGTTTAGAGGAACCGAGGAACACATTTTGAAGTTTCAATTGCCCTTAGTTCCCGTGCACAGTCATCACTTATCATGATATAGACTTGCATGTATACAGATTTCTCTGCACCTGGCACAAATAATAAAGATATATTCTTTTCGAATATTATGGAATCTGTTATACAGCTTCTAGTGATCTTCATCAAGATTTACTAAGAATTCATCAATAGTACCAATTGCATTGATAATTGTGGCTATAAACATGGTGTGAATAAACAATTGCTTCCTATTTTATTTCACTGTTACACTTAGGGGTTGTGAAAGTTCCGGTGTTCTTTCAATATAAATTATTCTGTTTGTTGGAATGTCTACGTATCATAAATTGTTGGCATGATCATGTTATTAAACGTTTCTCTTCCTGTTAGTTAAAATTCTGTGGACTTAGGAAGGGTCAAAGATGTATACTCCCCTCCCGTATTTTTTTACAATGTATCAGTGACAAATCTTATTAGTCTCTCTCTTGTAGGATGTCAAAGAAGATGATGAGATGGACGAGAAAGAAGGCACTCTAGAAATCAACTCTCAGAATGCTGCAGATGCATATTGCCCACCTTTCTTGAAACCGATTAGCTTTCCTGGAGAAGGATCGAGCTCTCATCAGCAACCAGTCTAGTTTCTAACTGATGCAAGCAATCAGAATAGCGACTTAAGCCAGAGTGCCCATTTTGTACATTCTTCATGGCGTCATAGATAATACGGTATGATAAGCAGTTTTCAGGAAATGATATACAGTTGACAGCAAATCTTTGGTTTCCCTTCTTGTATCGACAAGTCGTGTTTGGCTAAATAGCTTGTCGCACAATTTTAGCTTATTTAGGTAGGTACAAATATATGATTGTGTGGTTAAATCATAGCATGTTCAAAATCAACTCAGATTAATCACCTAAATTGCTATCAGTCATTTGTCGAACAGTCTCATGGTCTTTATGCTATATACATGACATCATTTCTACCAAAGCCCAAATTTAAAGGTGTTCGACAGCAAGCGTTAAGACTTTCAGCCGCAGGTATTGCGAAGTTGCATCTATTTTGGTCTATGGTTTACTTGATTTTTTTTGTATTTATTCAAGTCTGGTCTTATATTTATGAAAAGCTATTTTGCCTACAGGATAGAAAATCTTTAGGAATATCTATGCTACTGTTAGATCCATTGGGTAGGTCGATATAAATGGGCCGCGTTTTGTTGGGATCATGCTTATTTGAGATATTTTGAAAATTTGAAATAAACAAGCAAAAAAATAATAAACAAAAAAGTTACATAATAGGCAACTTTTGAAAATTATTCCCAAAGTAAGCATTTTTTTTCCATAGCATATGTTCGGGTTTGTTCGCTGTTAGTAACAGCAAACAAAGAAGACTTGATTAAATTTGCTACATTTGAAGTCTATATATGTTTTTGGCACAAGACTTGATCAAATCAAATTAAAAATAACAAGGTTTAAGTTAAAAAGAAGACAAGTTATACACAGACATTGATTTAACAAGCAGTAGTTGCAGCCATACATAGTTTGATATGATATAGTACAAGAGTGCAAGATAAACAAGGCAAGAGCAGTGATCAGAATTATTTGATTAAATTTGTTTGCCGAGCAAAGTGAGTAGAAAGTTCTTGTAATCCCCAGAAGTGTCTCCGATAATAGATTCCTCAACAGTTTGATTGTACAGTTTAACATGTTGTTCCTTGATCTTTACCATGTCTACTTCAGCTCGACATACTATCGCTCTTGTAAGCGAGTCTTCATCCGTGCCAAGTCCAACCACAGCTTTCCTTATAACCTGTACATACAGAGATCAACCCTTATTTGTCATCGAACTCCACACTTTTCGTATTAAAGTCATGAGCATGAGTTTACCTCAGCAAAGTGCTTCTCAGGGCATTCTATGCACAAAACTGCAATTCTCAGTAAAGCTTGCAAATCACCGTTTCCACATGCCAGAATGTCCTGTCAAAAACAGTGAGTAAAAATGCTACGATTCAACGAGTCGAATTCAAGAACAAATTGTCTAGGGGGATGATTAGCGAAGGTTGGAATGTGACCTCATCTATGGAGCTAGAGTACTCCTGCTTATAGCAAGCAAAAGTAGCTCTTAGCTGAAAAAAATTCCGAGTTCCAATAATCCACACAATATGATTATGATCTAATTCTTTCTTTTTGATGGATTCATGAAGGTGGCCGGCTTCCAGTTTCGCCACAGTCATGTCTACCACTGCCTTGTCATACCTGTATGAGCTCACCAAAGCAACAAGAAGCTGCACAACAGAAAGTGACAGAACATGGACCAAAGTGAGATCAGAAATCAATCTCTTATCATCTGTTTCATGTAAACAATCACTTGTAGACATTATTATGTCTCATCTAATTCGTCACATAATATCACCATGGCCAACCTGAGTGGACAGGGCCCCCTGGGCTCAGACCCACAAACACACATGTCAAGAGCGTTGACTTGCACATACACTTGATAAGGTTTTTTTTTTTTTCTCAAAATCATATAGGAGTATGAGGATTAGCCCATATATAAATCAACAACTCACTATTGTATCCATGTGAAGTATTTCCAACATGTGTTAATTGACATTTCAAGCGTACAACTATCCTTCCTAAGATCATAATACGGCTATTACCTTTCTTAATGGAAGTTGTAAAGTAGATGCAATATCTTCTTCCAGAGAACAATCAAATAAGGAAGAGTAGGCCTTCCTGACAGCGATCAAATGGTGAGGGGAAGAAGCACATGCTACTTCAACAATAACTTGCAAATGCTTTATGTCTTTCTTCCTTTCTTTCAAAGCTTGATTAATAAGTCTTGCATCCCTTTCCGGAGGATCATATGTCCATAGAATTATTGCTCTCTGTCAATAGTAAACTGTTAAGAGTATAGTTTAACATATCCTGAGGCCTCAACCATCAGCTTAAGCTTTTGGTTGATTTGGTTCTTTGACATAAACTTAGTACTAATAGAAATAAGAGCAACCAAAAGGCAATTAAGAATTTAAAAGTAAGACTAACATTCAAGCAACAAATATGAAGCAATGGGTAAAAACAAAGGCTGCATTAAAACATTAAAAAAGATCATTAAATTATATACAGTTTTTATTTTTGTGAAGTTACATATGATAGTTGCTATCAATGATCAATCGAAAACAACTTTGTTTTGCACAAAAAATCTCGATTTCTTGTAATTTTGTGCACAATGTTTTGTGGGGCATAAAATCATGTTAACCTTAACTCCTTAAGGGGGTGTTTGGTAGTTGGAAATTTGAGTGCATTTAATTCCAAATATTTTTAAAATTCCATATTTGGTGAATGGTGACTGGTGAGTGGGAATGGGATTAAAATTAGGGATTGAAAATGGAAATTTTTACCATGAATTTCCAAGATTTTATTACCAAGGAGGGCAAGTATTAGAGGGTGGGATTTGGAATTTGTTTGGAAAAAGATTACTATACCCTTATTTATAAAAAATTCACAAGCTTTTTTTTATGGTGCAAAATTGTCAATTTACCTTTTATTTTTCATATATATCCACAATTTCCAACTTATTCCCATTTACGTACCAAATAAATGATTAAAGGTATATTTATAAATTTCCAACAATCAAATCTCAATCTCAATCTCACATTTTTTTTTCCTCAAATGTTCGCGAAATTACCCATTTCATTCCAACAATTAAAAGCACTTTTGTATTTTGATTAATTGCAGCATTTCTCCAGACAATTGTAAAATTTGTAATACTCCCGATTCTTATGAGTTTGCAACATTTTAGTTTTTTTTTTTTAAATCCCCTAACATGAAAAATCACAATTTAGCAAAAGCGCACCTAAATCGTATAACATACCCTTAACACATTTGAAAACAAAACAAACCCAAAAGCAAAGTTTGAACATCAATTTATTCATGATTCCTCTGTTTTCAACTTACAAAATTCTAACAAAAAAAATGTACTCGAATCATTTTAGATGTCCCATTAGGCTTTTCACGGTAATTAAGGGTGGTGTGGGATCTAATAAAAACGTGGTAATTGGGCATTGCGAGTAGTAAAAAAATAGGAATATTTAGGTAAAAAAAGGATTGACAAAAAAAAAAAAAAGAACAATAATCTTCAAAAGGGGCGCAATCCAAAATCATGAGATTTAAGTCAAACCCAGAAACTACAATTACAATCAAAATAAATGTAAAATTCATTAATTATCAAAAAGTAGAGAAAAAGGGAAAATAAAGAATAGAAAGGAAAAGAAAAATACCAGAAAATCACCAGAGAGTTCAGAACGGAGACTATCAAAAAGGGATTCGTTGTAAATTTGTTGATAAGTTTGAGTAATAATCTTCCTTTGAGTTGCATTTCTCTGACCCAATACTCTTATTACGGCTTTCTCATCTGTTCCCCAACCTGCAAATTAAAAACCATTTCAACATACAAATTCAGAGAAATCAAAATTAGAGAAAAATTAAAGTGAAAAAAGATAATGAAGGTAGAAAGTAAACGATGGGACCTTTGAATGCGTTCTTGAGGGTCTCAGAATCTTGCTCAGGAGAAGGAACAAGTTCTGGAATTATGATAGTCGCCATTTTTGTTTGTTTGAGAAAAACTACCAAGAGAAGAGAAGACGAGGGAAGACGAGAAAAGTGAAAGACTGGGGTATGTTTTAGTAGGTAACTACTAACATTATAACTGCGTGATAACAATTTCTTTGAATGCTAGTCTTCTACGAGAACATTTTACTATGAGACGAGTTTGTATAATGGCCTATTTCTTTAATTTATTATTTTAAGGTCATAAGTAATCATTTTACGGCCCGTTTGGTTAGTGGTACTAAATGGTGGTAATGGGAATAGTTTATTGTGTAAAGTTTCATTAAAACTTTTATATTATTCCCATGGTAATGAAATTTTGATCACAAAAAAATTTTTTGTTCACAAATTTCCATTACCACCTAATACCTCCTCTCCCATTGGTAATGCATTGGAATGCATTTTATGAATAAAATGAGATGATTGAAGGTTGTCAAGCACGGCCACTAAAGTAGTCAAGAGATTTTTCAACAAAAATTACACTAGTTTTTCATTCCTATTACCGCGTTTTATTACCACCTACCAAACGGGCCGTTAAGGTTATAAGTAATCACTTTACAACAGTTAAAAATAATAATATTGAAATTATAACTAATCACCTTAGTATCATAAGTGATTGGTTTAAGACAAAATTTATATATTGGGCCAGATATAAGAATTAATGTTCTTCAAAATACACTTCTCCTGTTTTACTTTTTACATATTTTTCAAAGTAAATTTTTAGTCTTAATTTCTCTAAATATATCATACAAATTATAAAAAATATATAATAAATAAGTATACATTAAGAAAAATCTAACGAAATTTCACATGGGTATATATTATTTATATGAGTCTTAAAAAATTTTAATTAAATTTCTCTCTCCAAAATAAAATATTTAAAATGTGAAATATATTAGGAAACCGACGGAGTATTTGCGAGAGATGAGGGACTAATACTCAACCGTCATCTCATCATGCATTTACACATTTATTTTGCACACATGACAAATTGACAATATATTACGTGTAATCTAAGTGTTTTTATATTTTCTTTTCAAATAAAATTTATAGATTTTAGTGTTAAATTTTGAATATGATTTTTTATTGATTTATATAAAAATTATATTTATGTTGGCTCTTGATATATTCGTCTCAAAATATATTTTCAAAATATCGACTTTTTAAAAATTTAAAAAACTAACAATTAAATATGAGAGACTGTATTTTTGTGAGACTTATTTTAAGTTACACATTAAAATTTATGTTTACTTATTGTATTATTCAATGTCTACTCACATTATCCTTCATGTCTACTTACTGTAACCTTAATGCATGTATTTTAATATCTTAAATATCTACTTACATTATTCTTAATGTCTAATTACAATATTTTAAAAATATATAATGGACAAAGATAATCTTTTAAAAAGACCGTCTCTCACTAGAATTTGTAATTTATTTAAGGAAAATTTGCCAAGAATAATCCCAACTATCACCCGTTGGCCAGAAATAATCCCAACTATTGATTATTTATTAATAATCCCAACTATTGATGAATTTTGCTGAAAACAGTCCCACTCTATTTTCAACCGGCTATAGCAGGTTTTTTGAGTATTTTTTTTTACCTTTTTTTAAACTTTAATATAGGTTTACCTAATTTGATGAAGGAAAGTTTAAAAAAAAGGTAAAAAAATACTTAAAAAACCTACTATAGCCGGTTGAAAATGGAGTGGGACTGTTTTCAGCAAACTTCATCAATAGTTGGGATTATTAAAAAATAATCAATAGTTGGAATTATTTCTGGCCAACGGATGATAGTTGGGATTATTCTTGGCAAATTTTCCTTTATTTAATTAGTGGAAAGGGAAAGAAATCAAATAAGAGGGTGGAAATAAAACTAATTGTGTATTTGTGTTACTTTAAAAGTTGTTTGGTTTAGATAAGTGGTGGAAATAAATCCTTCTAGTTTTTGATATGTAGAAAGGGTATTTGTGAGCTTTTTTAATTAAGGAAGATAATAAGATTTTGTTTTTAATAATTCATGAGGAGTAACAAAATAACAGATTCCAATACCCTATAATAAACGATTCTGTTACTTCTAATATCAAACAAACAAGTGGAAAGGAAATTCAATCTATGAATTAATTATTTTTATTACGTATATTTAAAATTTCAGCAAATCAAACATAGCGTGATATTTCAACTTTGGTTGTAATCATAGTTGTTGAATGTGATCCTTCCTTTATGCTTCTATGATCAAAGATATGATGGTATGGGCTCAAAAACTCCAAATATATATGCATAAAAGTGTGTGATGCAGTGATCATTGTCATATAGCTCACTTGTTTCTTTGAAATGTTAAATTAAATCATTTCACCTTACCATTCTTGTTCACTTTACATTATTACTATAAGAAATTACTCTCATGATTTTTTTTTCTTTCCCTTTAGAATATTCCATTTTGGAGAGAAAAATTTGATTAAGATTTTTAAAACATTTATATATGATAAAATATATCCATGTAAGGTCTCTTTAGATTCGTCTTATTGTATACTTTTTTATCATATAATTTTTATAATTTTTTATAATGCCTATTTAGAGATATTTAGGTTTGAAAGTTGCTTTAAAAACTGTGCAAAAAGTAAATTGAAAGAACAAAAAAGAACGGAGGGAGTATAAAAGTGATTATTACAAGAAATTATTCCAAAACTAAAATTTGAAAACCCACAATAAAAGATATAATAGACATTTAGAAGTATTAATTTATACGGAAAGAAATGATTTTATAAGCAAAAATTAAGAATAAACTATTAAAATAAATGAAAATAAAACTACATTTATGTATACACCATGAATTAAATTAGTTACAACAAAATTTACTTATGCTATATATATGTATGACGATGACGCTATATAATACTACCTCCTATTCAGCCTAAATGTCTCATATTTTTTTGGTACTATTCACTCATCACTCTTAATTTGTATTTTACTTTTAATCTATAAGTTAAAATATAGTCATGTGAGATCTTGTTTAATTCGTCTCAATACAAGGATTATTAATATCAAATTTTGATAATTTTTAATTAAGAATAATTTGAGATATTTAATTAATGTTGTCTCGGTAATTGTGGAAAAACTAAATGAGACATTTGAGCTGAATAGGAGGGAGTAACATGTATCATGTATGTAAATAATTAAGTGTTAATTTTTATTTTCATTTTATACTAATTACTTTATTAACTTACTAATTCACCCACCAAAAACTTGATCCGCTAATGTTTAGTTCTTGACTTGTTGTAGTCTCCAAGTAATGAAGTCAATTCATAGAGGAAGGGCCAAGGTTGTTGGACAGCGTAACAAGATATAGACTGACTATTCACACTAATAATTGGTGGGCTCCACCACATTCCATCATTTTTCATTTTTAATTATTTTATTTATTTTCAATTATTTTCATTTTAAAATATAAGTATAAATTTTTTAAAATTTTATCTATATTATTTTATTTTCTTTGATTTGCATTAAAGAAATTGAGTTACTTTTAAGAAAGTGATAATTAATAAAGAGAGAGAAAATATAAATTGTGTGGACGGAACTAAATGAGAGTTAAAATGTATGAATGATATTAAAAGAAAATGGTGGGTCAATGTCCATAAATAAGATGCAAATTAAGTCGCACGGACCAAAATGAAAAAATGATGCAAAGTCAATTGAACGGTGGAACTGTGGAAGTATATTCTAACAAATCATATTTTATTTTATTTTATTATTAAATATTCACCTTTTCCTAAGTTATTATACTTTTTCTATATGTTAAATCAAAGAAACAAAGGGTAAAACAAGAGAATGTTGAAGTAAATAACGATTATTTATAAGGTTAACAAATCACCCTTATGTATAAGATTTGATAGGGTGAGAGTTTTGTTACTTTAATTTATTTTAATGGCTTGTTTATTTTATTATTATTTTTGTCTTGTTATGGTGATTTACAAATCACGGTGATTGATTAGATTCGATAAAACAATTATTGTTGGTTGGCAAAATATGGACAAGTATGAAAGCGTTGAAATTTATTGAAGCACATTTCACGTGTGTTTTTTAATTATTTGTAGATGACGATAATAATAATAATTGCTACACATTATGTAGAACTTTTATTTTATTATAAATAAAATAACAAGTTTTAACCACGTAACACGTAAGGACAAAGGTTGTGTATTATATTAATAAATAAATAAATATATTTTGATTTGGTGTATCTTATCTTTAGGTTTTTTATTTGTTCATACAATCATACATTACCTACTATATTATAATCAAGTCATGGATTCTTCTAGCTAGGTTAATCGAGATTTCGAGAAGTCATAAGTTATATACTCCTATTAAACTGTTATTATTGCTATTGATCTTCAAATAAGGACAAAGTGTAAGAATAAATGAACTATAGCTAGTGTATGAATAATATAGAGGAGAAAAAAACTTTTAAGTATCTTTATGACATATATATTGTGTAGGAAAATGTCACAATCAATAGATATTATGAACGATCGGACAGGGGCGGATCGGATCTAGAAAAAAATCAAATGCTGTCGATAACGATAACATGAAAAAAATACATCAAGGTTTTAAATTACGGTAATTGACTCCGTCGAGTTTTCATATTCTGAAAACGACACATAATATCATCATTTGACAAAATTTATAACAAATCACATTCAAAATAAGTTACAACCGAGAAACCACTATTTTGAAATACCTATCCATTTCTAACTCCGTAAAACACAATCATTTGTTTAACAAATTGAACAAAGAATGTCAAGAAACAATGTTTAACCCTAAATTAGTAAATTGATTAACCCTAAATTGATTCAAAATCAAAAATCATGAATGAACAAAGAATGAAAGAAATCAAAGAATGCCAATTGTCAAGAAACAATCTTTATGAAAAATAACCCTAAATTGATTAACCTAATATATTGATTCATGAATGAACAAAGATTCAAAGAATGTCAAGAAACAAATCAACAATGTTTAACAAATTAACAAATTAACAAAGATTAATGAATGCCAATTGTCAAGAAACAATCTTTATAAGTCACCAACTGGTGAAAAATTTATTGAATTAATGAAAATTAAGTTAAGTTATCTCAATGAGCTCAAATACTTAAAATTTAACCTAATAAACTATTTTTGGCCAAATCTAGCCTGTTACATTCAATTGTTCTGTATTACTCCCTCTTATTCACTCAAGTTGTCCTATTTGTTTTTGGGCACTATTTACTTATCACTTTTAATTTGTATTTTACTCTTAATCTATATATAGGTTAAAACAGTCATGTGGGATATTGTTTGATTCATCTCAATATAAAGATTATTAATATAACCTTTTTATAATTTTAATTAACAATAATTTGAGATATTAAGTGTTAAAATGTTGTCTCGACAAGTGTGAAAAACTAAATGGGACAACTTAAGTGAATAGGAGTGAGTATTATTATTATTCCAAATAACTAATTGTTGGTAAGACTTTTATTAATCTTAAACAATAATAAAATGAAAGAGATATTATGAGAATTAATAAAATATAGATTGTGAATGAATTATGAGAGTGAAGGAAGATATGGTTGTTTATGTGTTTGAACTGGATATTAGCTAAGCTTGGCCAATGAATTACGTTTAGACAACATGATTTGATAGTGATTTGCGACCTACACTCGTTTATCACATTTTCCACTATTCAATATTCACTCATTTTCACTCAAGTTGTTTTCAACATTTTCAGTTTTAAGGTTGAAATGGCATGTGTAAACGGATGGACGGAATTCGGGTTGGGTTATAGGATTAAGTACGGATCGAGTTATTTTGTCCCGGTCTAGTACGAGTCAATCAAATGGGTCAAAACTTTTATAAAATTACTTTTCCTCTGATTTTTAATACTTTCTCCGTTCCAAAATTTTTACACCAAATACATTTTTGTATACCTAATTCGTTTGTCGGATAATTTATATCTACACTTATATAGAACTAAATATTAATTTTTATAAGATGAATAAAATACCATCACACAAGACTATGTTTTTTCTCGTATAGTAGCGAATTACATAAATTACCACCAAATGATGAATAGTGCAAATGTTTGGGTGCAAGTAATATGGAACGAAGGAAGTAGTTACTAAACTTTTGTTTTTCACGCTATCTAATGCACGATTTTAATCTTTAATATCTTTTCTTTCATACGATAAAAATTCATTTTTTCCATCAAACAATAGAATATGAAACTTTGCACCATCACCCATATTGATTCTCCACCAAAGACTCAAACTTTCACCCACAAAACAACCAAGAAATCTAACCTCAAGCTCTAATACCAATTGTTTGAATAGACTTAATCTATGGTAAAGAAACAATCAACAAACTAATGCAAAAGAAAGCAACAAAAACAGAGCACCACAAACAAAGCCACAACACAACAATATATGAGGTATTTAATGATACCTCACCCTCAAAATAGGTATCTTATCGTTAATATAAACAAGAATACATTAATGACTCACCTTACAAACTTCAAGAACAAACTTTCAAAGCAAAAGATTGAACTTTTAACTCAATCTCACACAAAATGAATAAACAAGGATGAAGAACTCTTATGATGTTAACCCTAGCTTTCAATCTTGTATATGCCTCTCTCCATACCCTAGCTAATAGTGTTTTACGACTCCTTATACAGCCCTAAGACACATTAGAATAACCTTGCACAAAAGGCTTAAAAGCCCACTAAAGAATCGTAGCAAAACAGAATCCTACGTGTGAAGCCTGTTGTGTGTCGCTCGATCGAGCAGAGTGGGCTCGACCACTTGAGTGAGTAGTCTGATGCTTCTGTCTTGCTATTGAACCTAGGCTCAACCTCGTGCTCGACTAAGACCATTTAGCTCGACTAGCTGAGCGATCTAACAGGGTTGCTGATGCATGCTTTGTGTGATTGCTCCCTTGATTAAGCCTTCCTTCTCGTGTGTTGTGTCTTGTCCAAGGCACTTGTAGGACCCTTCGTTGAGCACTCCATTTCCTTCATCAAGGCACACAAAGTCTCCCACTTTGATCACTTTACCAAGTGATCCAAAACTTAAGCTTCCAAATCCCTTTGCACACACATTGTCATTCTCAAGTGTGCAAGCCAATGAGTATGCTTAAAGGTGATAGAAATCGATGAGATTTGAGGCTTGACTCAACACCGACATTTATTATGATCAACTTAGATGTAAGGGGGAGAAGGAATATAATGAATCTAAGTTGGTTGACTAGTCGTTTAGTGTCAAACTTAGATCCACAATAGAAAGTAGGCAATGCTACTGAGACACCTTCATTGTCCGACCATCATCCAATTAGAAAGGTATATCAGGTAAGTCAAATAAGATCTGATGAAGTAACTAAGTTTAGTATCCATAATTTATTGATAAATTTGTTACACGTTTTATTTGATCATCATCCAATTGATTGACTAATCATTAACCATAAGTCGTGTTCTATCATCATCCAATTGATCTAGGTATGTCTAGCTTGCTCGTAGTATATGAGGTGTTCTCCCTATGAAGTATCATCGAGAATATGAGGTATAGAGATCGAGATAACCAATGGACTGAACATGTGAAGGAAATTAATCACATATAGCCAAGGCTTTCGATAATGCATTATATTCAACTAGAATACCAAGTATTGTTGAAGATTAGAAAGCGAACATTACAAGAAAGCCATGCACGAAGACATGGATGCGCTCATAAAAAATGAAGTTTGGGAGAAGTGGATTTTGTATAAAGGGAAGAAGATTGTTGGGTCTTTATGAACAAGTACAAGGCTGATGTTACTATTAAGAGATACAAGTCATGTATGGTTGCAAAAGGGTACGCTCAAACATATGGGATTAACTACTCAAAGACTTTTTTCCAGTGATAAAATTTAACTATTTGAGCTTTGTAATCTGTAACAGCAAATCTAAATTGCCATCTTCATCATTTTGATGTAACAAATGCTTTCCTCCATAGAGAAATTTAAGAAGTAGTTTACATGGAAGGAATAGGATCACCGGGTTTCTCAACTGACTTTTTAAAGAAGAACATAACTTAAAAAAGAGACTTTTAAAGGTGAAGATTTAATTGGGACCTTAAAATTAATATTTTCTAATTTTTAATTATAAATATATTGAATCAATAGCGTGAAAACAAAAAATGTACTCCAATTGCCCTCATGAGCTTGCTAATATTTCTGTTTTGGATTGTCTTTCTACTATGCAACATTTGTATTTTGAATAATGTATTATCATTTCCTTTAGCCCTAACCACACAATTTAATTGCCCCTAACATGTTCTTTATACTTGTACAAATGTTGGATGTGTTACATTTAATGAATAGAGAATAACAACATACAAATTTCTATTCATCCTATTACAGAAAATAAGTCTAGTTTAAAGTTCACATAAAATAATTATATTCGAACATGAATTTGATCGTATCCTACCCATGAAAATCCATATTCCTCATCTTGTAATAACAAGTAATAATTTGCATTGAAAATAATGTTTGAACTTTGATCTCACAATTATAAAAAGAATCTAACTAAAGAACTCCATTGGACGCCAACACAATCATTAATTAGGATATAAAATTATTTTAAATCGTAAATTTTATAAATCTTTAATTACATAAATTTCAATTATATCACTTAATATAGTACTCCGATAAAATTTAAAATCAATCACCAAATTACACGTCAAAATATAATCAACAAACGTCTCAATGACATAGGTTCACTTTTGCTTTTAAAAAATGTACTCAAATTTTTGTGTGAGACGGTCTCTTTGAAAGATTATCTCTAATTGGATTGGCCCATTAAGAAAAATATAAACTAAAGATAAACAATAAACTTTAATAGATTGGGCCTGAGAGACGACTCTCAGATAGACGGTCTCTCAGGAGTGATGAAAAATGTAACATAAATAAGTTTCTTAAGAGAAGGCATTGAAGTGGATAAACGGGCAATTGACCAAAATAAAACGTTATATACTTTGCATTAAAAAACAAAGAATGAAATTATCATCGTGTTAAATTAAATAAAAATGTAATTAGTGTGAACTGTGACAGCTATATAATACATATCCACATCCTTCCAATTACACAATTATATTTTGGTTCAACAAAATTTCCCAATTTCTCCCCTTTTCCAGTTCTCCTTCACTAAATAATCATCCAAAATTCAAGCTTAAGCTGCGCAACTATGGCGGATACTTCGAATGATCATCAAGCTATCACTAAGGCTTTCTCAGGTTTCTCCCTCTCCTCTTCTCTTCTCTCACCTTAATCAATCATCCATTAATTATATAATGCCGATGTTTTTTTTTTGATTCTTTAATTTTATTTCTCAGTTGTGGTTTAATCGCATTTTCAGTTTGAGTCATTAAAAATTCAATGAATCAAGCTGACAATTTGATTAAACATTGATTGAAAATTTTCATTATCTCTACATATTCAAATGCGTTAATTTGTTAATTGTTCTGTATTTCTAATTTTCATGCTTTGGGATTTTTCGACTAGTTGTTTTCTGTAATTGATGATCAAAGTTCATCATCAACTAGATATATATATATATATTTATATCTCTCTTAATCTATTCTATTAATTATACTCTCGGTTTGATTTTAGGATTATATCTCTTAACCCACGTTGGAGTTTATGGTTTAATCCTTATAATTAGAATTAGATTGTTAGTTGATTAAACTCTAGTTAATTAATTATGTATGTGGGTTAGAGGATATAAATAGCTTTTATTTTGTATTAGTTCATGACAATATAATATACAAAAATAAAACTCTATCTTCTCCCCTTCTCTAATATTCTTACTCTCATAGCTTCATTCATTCAATTCTTTTGATTATTTTGTATCTTAAACATGAAATTTAACAACCCATTCTCTCGACTCGATTGTCATGTGATTTTAAGATTATATGTCTTTGACATATGAAATATGGGTATTTGTTTTTTTTTTTATATTAGCATTCTCTATGGAGGAGATAATATATGTTGCAAATTCAAACCTATCTAATCGTGATATTTGGAGGAAAGTGCAAAATTAAATATGTCTAACATTATCTTTAATTTTAGATAGTCCTCTGTCCGTCTAATTTTGATAGTAAAAGGATTCTTAGAGTATAATTTTTTTTTTTAGTTAATTCTTAGAGTATATAAAAATTCGAAATATTATATATTTTGAATTTTGATAAAAGTTTAATTTATTTAATAATTGAGACTTTATGATATGCTATATTGGCTTTTAATAATATGTCAAGGAACTAGCTCAATTAAAAATTAAGCTTATTATTAAGATTTCAGAATATATTATGCACTTTAATAAGGATAACCCACGAAAATGATAATAAGAACTCAGGGTGATAAATAAATAAAAAGTAGATATTTATTCTTATTTTATTTATTCTTAAGTCTTATTTTATTAAGCTTATTATTTTATTTTATTTTATTCTTAAATCTTTTTAATTAATGGCTGAATTCTGTTTTGACAATATTTAAATGTGCGTAGTTTTACTAGAGCAACTTTTCTATAACAGACTTTCAAATAACATAGGTAATTTAAAACAAAATAACTTCTGTGCAATTTTCTTTTTAATACCACTATAATAGTTAGTGATATATTAGTTAAGTATAATACTTCTAACTTTTTTTTTAAGTTCTTGATTTCATGAGACAATTTGAAATTGGGCTAAATATCTAATTAAATTGAATAAAATATCCACTTTATTTTATTTTATTATTAAAAGAACGTGCATTAAAAACACCCTCATAAACGATTTATATGATGATGGACCCCAAAAATGTAAATGAGGTACCTATAATTAAGCAATTATTGAATGATCCATTTAGTGCGTGGTCCTTACATTACATGTCAAGAACTGTTCAACATTTATAGATGGGCCCAAAACAGGGTGGGCCCAAAACAGGGTGGGCCCGAAAGAGAATGGGCAAAACAGTACCAATCAATATGAGCATGACTCTGAGGTAATAATATGTTGTTCGGCTTTGCTAAAGGACAAGGACAATCATTCTAAGGTTACTCAATGGGCTCTCCTGACAGTGTTTCCTGAGTAGTGCTTTGTTATTTCATTCCAAATACGTATAACCAAATAAGTGAAGTGAATAACTAGAGTTTTTTTAACCCGATCAAATGACCTAGTTTATTACTTGACTCGACCTGAAATACTTGCGTATTAATTAAATTGGTATTTACGTACACCCAAGATTCGATACTCACCTGACTCCATGCACAATTTTTTAGAGGTATTCACAATGTTTAACGAGCTCATTTTTTGAGTCAAGAAATAGTCTAGAAGTGATAATAGAACATATGGCAAGTATGGCAGTATATATCTGTGTTCAAACAATATTTCTATCCGTTACCTCAATGTCGTTTTGTGACTCTTACAAGCTTCTTCTTGAGCTGGTTTTAGGATCAGTTGTACGCAACCTTATTCTTTTGATAACAGAGATTGTTTTTGATTAACCCTGATTGCAAGAAATTATTTCACGTATATGAAAAGTGCACATGATTTAATGAGCATTGACTATAGTCCATTATAATCTGAATTCAAATAACATTATTGCAATTTGCAAGTTTGAAAAAAGCCTAATCCCTTAGAGATAAATGCCTTAGTTATTAAAGTTGCAAATTCATGCATACTGCAATCAAGTTGCATAGGTAAGTTTAGCTTAGGGGTAAAATGTACATTTAGAAAATAATTATAAATCAGATGCATTTGAGTGGATCTCTTGTTGTATCTATTAACCAATATTTTGTTACCTTTGTGAAGGACTCGGAGTCGATGAGAAGGCAATGATAACCATTGTTGGGAATTGGCAACACCACCACAAACATTCATTCAGGAAGGCGAGTACAGGCCATTTCCTACCTGATGAACGCGACTTTGAGAAGTGGAATGAAAAACAAATTGAACTTATCAAGCATGAAGTTCTTAGATTTAAGGCATGTATTTTTTCTTTAATTTTTTTCTGGTGAATTTAATTTGAATTGAATACTTTTCGATTTTGTCATTGTAACTTTCTGTGACGTAAACTTATTTGCAAATCTTAGAGTGCTGTGGTGTTGTGGACCATGCATCCTTGGGAAAGAGACGCTCGTTTGTTTAAGGAGGCTTTAGCTAAGGGCCCTCAAGGTTATAGCTTGATCATTGAAGTTGCTTGCACGAGGACAGCAGAAGAGCTCTTGGGAGCCAGGAAAGCCTATCATTCTTTATTTGACTCTTCGGTGGAGGAAGATGTTGCGTCTCATGTTCATGGCCATGAGCGCAAGGTTAGATTACTCCTTCCGTTCTTGAATTAACTTCAACTTCCTTTTCTATGTTAAAATTACTAAGTTAATGGGGGATAATAACAGAAAAAAGCGATTAAATTTTTTTGATAAAAGTTTCAATCCCAAATGGAAAGTCGAATCATAGATAGATCATGATCGGTTGATAGGAAATTTGTTTTGTACAGTTTTTGGTAGCACTAGTGAGTGCCTACAGGTATGAAGGTCCTCGAGTGCATGATGCGACTGCTAAATCTGAGGCCGAGTTTCTTCACCATGCAGTCAAGAATAATCTTCCTATAGAAGATGAAGAGGTGGTGAGGATTTTGTCTACTAGGAGCAAGCTTCATCTTAAGGCCGTTTTCGCACACTACAAGGCGTTGTTTGGCAAAGATCTTGATGAGGTATACACTTGGGACTGCATTTTCGCTCCAAATTTCTGTTAAAATTTCGGATCTTAAGCTAATTGCATCGAATTTAACAATGTTTTCCTTGTTGCATTATCTTTGAAGGAACTTCATGGTCATTTAAGCTTAAAAGTGGCAATACAATGCTTAGTTATTCCTGAGGTGTACTTCAGTGAGGTAAATTACAGTTGCATTAGTCATTTCGATGACGTTTTGGTTTTTAGCACGCGGAAAAAAGCTTATGATTTCAAATTACAGGCTCTTGATGCAGCAATGAGTAAAGGGGCTGATGAGTTCACCCAAGAGGCATTAACCCGAGTGATTGTGTCACAAGCGGATGTCAATATGCGGGAGATCAAAGATGAATACAAAAAGAGGTACGGAGTTCAGTTGTCCGAGAAAATTGATGAGATTTGTCTCGGAAATTTCAAGGATTTCTTGCTTACATTGATAGCAAGAGGGGATTAATCAAATAACACAATTGGATGTTGGAGGGAGTTTGATTCTTCTATACTAATCTGTCTTCCCTGTGTTTAGTTATTTGTTTTACTCTTGCATGTTTTTCACATGCCATTTGCAACTTTTAAGAAATACTTGTTACCTATGTTTCATGTCAAAAATTTTCAAAAATAAGTAATATATTTGGACTCCATCTTCTTGCTGGCTAGTTGGATTTGATGAACAAACAAAAACACTGAGTGATTTATACCATCTTTATGATACAAATAAAAGATCTATTCATCAATAAGAAAAACAAAATGAAAAATCTTATCAACATGAATGAATTAGGGTCAATATGCCAACGTTTCTCGAGTGACTCGAATTTGGCTTGATCGAAGTCCAGCTCAACTTCGAACTCAATCTGAGAACTTAATGATCCAAGGCTTGCTTCGTAAAACTCGTGTATAGGCTTGATAGTTTTTATTATTTTTGATTTCAATCAAATATTGTTTAACATTGATAGAATTTTTACACAAACTCATACCCATATTTGAGTGTCAAGGATCAACACGGGTACTTGAGATAAAGTGAAGAGTCTAAAACTCAAACAACGGGACAATTAACCAAAGGCCAAAGAACCCATGTCATGATTCTCAGCAAGATATAACCCACACAGAAGCATAAGAACACACAAAGCCTCATACAGGCCAAAGAACCCATATCATGATTCTCAACAACATACAACACACAAAAAGATAAGAACATGCCTCTCGTCAAAACCCCGAGATGTCAAGAATGATACAGTGGAAACTGTCTCACGTTTTTCTCTCGTTTAGCGATCCACTTTTCCGAGCAATGCAAGGAGGAAAGTCTCATAGTCCCAATGAGTTTCCTTTAGCACAACATGATCCAAGGTCTTACTGTGCCTCTTGTAGAATAGTTCCTTGATTTTTCCCAAGTCTTTCTCAGCCCTAGTTACAATCACTCTAGTCAGTGCATCCTCATTAGTTCCATGCTTCATCAGTGCATCTGTCAAGACCTAATGATGCAAACAACCATATCATTAGCTGATAGAGTAAATAATATATCGTAGGGTCATCAATAAGGGTGTTCAACGGGCCGGATCCTCATTTTGAGCCTAATCCAGCCCGTTTTTAAAAGTTTTTGAAAGGGGCAGGTTGAACATGGGTCGAGCTGAAAACAGGCTCTACTATAATTAAAATGAAACGGGCCATAAAAGAGCTTGATAAGGGTCGGAAACAGGCCTTTGTAAATAGCATAATTGATGAATAAATTAATCATCATAAGTGACAATATCAATGAAGATTGTTAACATTTCTACAATTTAATTATTATAAATGATAATTTAATTATTATAAATTGATCAATGGGGATTAAGAAAAAAGGTCGGGCCGATCTTTCAAAGCATGAACCAGTCCTTATCTGGCCTATTGAGCACCCCTAGTCATAACCATCAACTAAAGCTTTTGGTTGCGGCTTTTGCTAGACAATAGTTAAACACGTAATCATAAGAACAGCATTTAAAAGACAAAACTACCTGTTCAAAGTACTCATTCGAGCAACTGATGCATCGAATGGCAGTTCGGAGTGCTGCAATAAAGTCTTGATCTTTACCATAGTCCAAACTCTGTAAAAACCGGGGCAAATCACAGCATCAGAATCCATTTTTCCGTTTAGGTAGCCAATGTTCATTTATCGAAACCAGTTTGTTTACCTCATAAATTGGAGTGCCAGTTGTATCTCTGAAACGGTAAAAGGTTGAAACAAGATGAGCCTTGCTCCTTGTACTTATAATTCTTATGATCTCTTCATGATTATAAGCCTTATCTTTGATGCAATTTTCAAGGATTTCAGCCTCTTTCTTGACTAATTTTGGATCCGATTCTTCCGTCTCATGCCTATAAACACTAACCAGTAGAAGCAGCAGCTGCAGAAATATTGATTAGTTTTTTCGGAACAATATATGATCATTGGCAAGAATTCAGGAACTTACTGCACGCATATCACCCGAAAAATGAGAAGCAACATCTTCTTCCAAGCTATGCTTGTATCGAGCCTGATAAGCCCGTTTGATTGCCAAGAATTCTTCTGATGAACCAATACACGAGAGCTCGATGATTACTTGGTAATCGGCTTTCTTCAATGCATCATAAGCTATAACTGCCTCCCGGTCACAAGGGTCTAACATCCACCGATATACAGCTTTCTACATCGCATCAAGGATCGTGATTCATGATCTTATAAAAACTACTTATTGAATGCCAGAGATATGATATTTCTTATACCTGAAAATTCCCAGAAATTTCTTTTTGTAATCGGTTAATAAGATTTTCATTATACTGCTGTTCATAAGCCTCCTTGATGAGCATTCTTTGGGCAGCATTTCTGTGACCAATCAATGATATGATGGCCTTCTCATCAGTTCCCCATCCTGCATTTTCAATCAAATCACCACCTTCCGTAATTATAAGCTATGTTACTCGGATTGTTCATTTTAGGCATAAAATTGGATATTTAGACTTATCCAACACTTGGACACGTACCGGTATCCACATCATTACCCGAGACAAAATAACATAGATTATAAGTGGTTGTAAACCAATTTGGAATTAATCAAGATGGAAATAAGTCTATATTGAAGCTAATGTTTACTAAATTTGTGATGCAAACACTTTTGTCCCAAGGACTAAGGTAGCTACATAATATAAGCAACAACTGAAACTTTGCTTATATGTTTCGCCTAGGGCCCAAAAATAGTCAGGAACGACACTGGCTACAAAATATAAAAAAGTTTGAGAATGTTAGATTAATAAACGTTAAGGAACCAACTCAACCAAAAGCTTAAGTTTTTGGTTGAGTTGGTTCCTTAAGATGGTATCAGAGCCAACGTGACAAGAGGTCATGAGTTCGAATCTCAACCACCCCTCACTTAAGTGCAATATTTAGCACCAAGTATGAGGAGAGTCTGTGTTGCATCCACACTTCTAACCCAAAGGGCTCTCGTGTGAGGGGGCGTATTAGAGTATATAACACAGGGCTTAAACCATCAGCTTAAGCTTTTGGTTGAGTTGAAGCTAAGCAGGTTCTTTAACAATAAACACAAACAAAAAAGGGTATAATTTATAAAATGACCTTTGCAAGCTTTTCTAAGAGCCTCAGCATCAGCAATGGGATCAGCATGGTCTGGTGCAACTAGGGTACCCATTCTAATAAGTCTTATGAGTGCCCCTTCTTTCAACTCTTTTGCAGGATTTAGCAAATACCAGGGTTGTATTATTCTTATGAAAAGTCATTATTTATAAGGCTATTAGACTGATAATTCATACTTTCTCCAATTTTTAATAATTTTTGTTTTTCTCTTTTTTTATGCTATTTAATGTACAATTTAATCCATAATATCTTTTATTTCATATCATAAAAAATACTAAAAAGTTAATATTATGAATTAAAATGATTCAAACAAGATCTGACTTGACTATGTTTTACATTAAACATAGATAAATATATGTCAAATAAGATTAACGACTAACTGTAACAACTATTAAGAAGTATGTTGGATATTGGTTTATCAACTTTTATGTTTATCTGAATTTGCTAGTAAGGAAGCAATAGTTTTATTATTGCAATAAATTTGAATTACATGGCTAATATTAAGGACAATGATATATACAACCCTAAGGGCTATATATAAGAAAAAAAATCTAATTAAATATTTAATGTAAATTAGTACTGTATTTGCTTTGGAAATATAAAATACTTTATTATATTTAATTATTTTAATTTTTTTCTTTTTTCGGAACATAAATTAACTACATAAAACATTAATTATTCTCAAATAGTATTGATCGATTTCATAAAAATAAACATCTAGTCTCCTGAGAGACTGTTTTTCTAAAAGACGTCTTTCAGGTCCAGCCCATTAAAACTTAATATCTATTTTTACTTTACATTTTTCTTTATGGACCAGTTCAATTAGAAATGATCTTTCAAAGAGACCGTCTCTCACAAGAATTTGTGAAAACTAAAATGTAACAAATTAGGTGAACGAAAAAAATTAAGAAAATAAAGAGTATTCTTGAAATTTTGAGTGGTACGTACGTATGTACTTTTTTTTTTTGAGGTAACGTACCTATGTAGTACTTAATACGAGATAATAATTTTAATTTTAATTTTATGTTGTGAACAAATCAATAATCATACTTGTATTATGAATATGTTGATTGGTCGTATCATTATGACTTTTGAGTTTATGACCTACTCCAAAGTTCTTGCAAACTAGTCTTATATATAATAAATGTAATAAAATAAATTGTGAAGTCGTTTGGAAATTATTTTTTTATTTAAGATAATGTTCATTAATATGGTTGGAACAAAATATAATTTGTTAAACAAACTTAAATTGTTCTCTATGTTGTTTTCAAGAATTCTTATGTAAATAGAAAATTTGTTAAACAAACTTAAATTGATAAGGTCTTATAAAGTTAGTGCTTAGGTGCAAAGTTGTGCACACATTTGGTTTGTAATTTTCAAATGGAATTATAATATTTTTTTCATAAATAAATTGTAATTTTATTTTGTCATCATCAAAGGGATATATACAAATTTCCGTTTGTAATTTGTATTTGCATTATTAAGTTCTTAATAGTTGATATGAGTAGTCTATCAATCCTTTTTAAAGCTAAATCTGAGTATTATAAACATAGCTCAAGCCGTGAGCATGGTGAATATGTACATTGGTAATCCAGAGTAACGACATTGAGATAAAGTGAAATGCCTTCTTAGATACATGAAGGGTACATCGGATGTACGCCTTAATTTTGGGGTAGACAAGACCAAGTTCACTAGCTGTCGTGATTCCGATAATGTGGGTGACTTGGATGAAAGGAAGTTGATCTTGAATTTAGTATTCATTTTGGGTGATACGATGATTAATTGGATGTCTTCTCTACAAGTAGTGACAGCACTATTTGCAACCGAGGCGCAATATATTACGGCTACAAAATCATTTAAAGAGACAAAGTGGTCAAAGGGTCTCATAGGTGAGTTGTGCCCAAGTTTGAGTTTGGTATTTGTTTATTAGGATAACCAAAGTGCCATACATTTGGCTAAAAATCAAAATATGTTTCGTAGAAGGACCAAACATATTGATATCAAGTACAACTTCATTTGTGGTGAAATTGAATCGAAGAGGATTACTTTGATAAAGATTGCAACGGAAGATAATCCGATTGATATGATGACTAAACATTTACCGTGTGCCAAGCTTAGTTTATGAGTAGCCTGGTTTAGGCTTGCTCCATTTAACATATAAGGTGTTAGGTGGAGTCTATAGGTGCTGCATGTTATGTACATATAGAAGGAGGAGGTGATTTCCTCACCAAGAATTGTGTATGTGACTTACATACTTTTCTAGAATCTAGCTCTCGATGATCTCTTTGGATTGTTATGTGTTTTGATGGTGGTTTGGCATGTTTGGGATATTTGGCTTGCGGGCTCAAGTCAAGGTGGAGATCGATATAATTAAGGGGTGACTTAGGTCCTTAATCCATATTAGATATGTATTAGTAATAAAGAGATGAAAAGGGGGGTAAATTAAATATAAGGAGAAAAAGACTTGAAAAGGAAAACTTGATCTTGGAGGTAGAAACATAGTGGAGTTGGATTTTCCTCTGGCCAAGAAAAACCCAAGTCGGCTTTGGGTACTGGAAAATGTAATCAACTTTTTCTTTCGGGTTTTCTTGTTTCGTAGGATTATATTGTAAATATTAGACCCTATATGCTATAGCTAAGGATCAATACATAGATTAGTATCTTAAGTTTTTCTATCCCTTTTTCTCTCTCTAGATTACACAATTCTCTTCCTCACTTAGACTCCCTCAATTCTCTCAATCGTGATCATCGATTGTAACTCTATTGGAGGTTCTTTGAAGGAAATAAAGACATCTAGGCTAGATCGTGAATGTAGCCCAATTAGGGGGTGTACCATGTACATTTTTGGGTTGGTTTGCATTGTTCCTTCACTGCTTAGATTAGATTTTCTTGATTAGTGTTGCATTGATTCTGGTTTTTGGTCACAAGTGCTCAACCCATTTCTTGAAGCCATAACTTTTGATCTTAGGATAGTAAGTTGTTAATTCCTCAGCATTAACACAAAATCTCACAAGAGACGGTCTATAGGATAGACCACAAAATTGAGCCAGCCCATTTCCCTTAACTGATTTTTTTTATTATCATATCAATTATATTATGTTATAATCCTAAATGTAAGGTATTATAACCTCGAATATACTATTCTATAACCCCAAATATAAGTTATTATAACCCCAAATAATTTATTACAACCCCAAATATACTATGTTATATTTTGGGCTGGGCTTAGCTTCTACTTACTAATTAACACAAAATACCTCTTATTTATGACGAATTTTGAAGAAAAAAAAAACACTCACCTTTGTTGTCGAAACAAAGAGGATGTTAACTCCTTTTCAAATAATCCTTGATATAAAATATCACTGCATGATTTAACGACTGTCCAAACCAAAGATAGATAAGTATTAAGTTCCATCAAAAACCAACACAAAAGGATAATCCATCCATATATCAAAATCCTCAACAACACATATAAAGCCTTTTTGAGCATCTCATCAACATTGTACTCAACTCAAATAAGCACAAAAACATCTAAAACATGACATAAAACAATTTTATTAGGTAGTTTGATAGTTTCTTTGTATCTTTAGCTTAACTAGTTCTCTTTTCCTAGTAGAGTTAGGAGGAAGTTCTCATAATCTCCATGAGTCTCCTTAGCCACAGCATGCTCCAAAGTCACACTATTCCTCTTGTAAAACAACTCCTTGATCTCCCCCAAGTCTTTCTCAGCTCTTGTCACTATCACCCTAGTTAATGCATCCTCGTCAGTTCCCCGCTTCTTGATAGCATCGCTTAAAACCTATTCGCAAAAACAAACATACTTAATCGATATTTCAGCCAGGGTGGCATGATGCACTAATCTACTCACGAATTGAACAAAATATATATGGTCGGTTTTGTGAATTTATAAGACAAATTCTTTTGGGGTTTTAACCATATTTCTAAGCATTTAGTCAAGGTGATCATTTAACATAGTATTGTAAACACATATCACATGTTCAAATCGAAATACATAACATATCCTAGGCGCAATTATCAGTTTCACCATGTTAAGAAACCATGTGATCAACTGAAAGTTTAAGTTGATTTTCAGACTTCGTAATATGTTATATACTTTAATGTAAACCAATTAAAAAGAGAAATACACACCCGTTCTAGGTACTTTTGAGGAGACTTGATGCATCGGATGGCAGTTTGAAGCGCTCCAACTATGTCCTTATCCTGATCCGAAGCCAAACTCTACAAACAAAGCAAGTTTTAACCATTAGCAACTTCCCTTTGGCATGAGCAGTGTGACATGATTCGCTAATCTCTCTGCCAATCGCAAATCAAAATAAGCAAATTTTGGTCGATTTTGGGTTATTTTTAGTCCATTTTGAGCGAATCTCGAATCAAAACACGCGAATTAACTAGCGAATCATGTAACACTGGACATGTGCATTACTTTTATCTTGGGGTTTTTGTGCTTAATGCTAAGAAGTGATAATTATTGCTTGATTTACCTTAGTAATAGGAGTGCTATAGACATCTCTAAACCTATAAAAGGTAGCAGTGAGCTGAGCCTTACTCCTTGTAGTAAGAATCCTTATGATCTCATCATGGTTATAAGCCTTATCTTTGATACACTTGTGCAGGATTTCAGCCTCAGCTTCCACCAGTTTTGGCTCTGAAACATCAGTTTCATACCTATGAACACTCACTAGCAGAAGTAACAACTGCAGAAAACAGAATCAAACTTTGTTTAGAATGTTGTTATCACTAATAAATAAGGTAAGCTTGTGTACTATGTTACTCGGGCTCTTTATTTTGCTTCATGTACTCGTGTGCGATCCTTGATACTTTGACATTGATATGGAACTTGACACTTTATTTTAGGCATAAAAATTGAATATTTGGACGTATTCGACACCTGTACATGTACTAGTATCCGAGTCCAAGTAACATAGGTTGCGTATATCCGATCCCTAAAACACTACCCTAGGTGGGAGCCTCTTAATGAAATTAGTAAGTCTCATGGGAGACGGTCTATTCTATAGACGGAATCCATGAAGCCCAACCCAAAATATAACATAGTATATTTGGGGTTATAATAAATTATTTGGGGTTATAATAACTTATACTTGGGGTTATAGAATAGTATATTTGAGGTTATAATACCTTACATTTAGGATTATAACATAACTAGTATAAAACCCCGTGCAATGCACGGAATTCTAATATAAAGATAAAAATAAATATAATTTTCAAAAACATGTAATAATCAATATATCATACAATCATATAATACTATAAAAATAATGGAAAATTTCAAGTGTCATATTCTAAGGAGTTTGACAAATGTAATTATTTTAGTGGGCAATATTTTGTTTACATGACAATATTTACCTATTTTAGAATTTGATTATTTTGAAATTCGGAGGTAAATCAGGTATATACAATACTATAAAAATGATGGAAAATTTCAAGTGTCATCTTCTAAGGAGTTTGACAAATGTAATTATTTTAGTGGGCAATATTTTGTTTAGACAATATTTACCTATTTTAGAATTTGATTATTTTAACTTATTCTTTTACCATTTTTAGTCATAGTATTGTTAAATAAAAAATTTCCATTTGTCATGCCTCCTTAGAGGATGACACTTGGAATTTTACTTCATCTTTATAGTATTGTATTGCCTTGCCTCTTTAGAAGATTAAACTTGAAATTTTCCAAGATTTTTATAGTATTCATTTACCATTTTTAGTCATAGTATTTTTAGTCATAGAGTTATATATTCTTAACCAATAAAAAATTTCCATTTGTCATGCCTCCTTAGAGGATGACACTTGGAATTTTACTTCATCTTTATAGTATTGTATGATATGATATTGTATGATTACCATTTTTAGTCATAGTATTGTTAAATAAAATTTACTACATATAATATGCCATATATATCTTAACCAATTAAAATATTTCTTTTGCCTTGCCTCTTTAGAAGATGAAACTTGAAATTTTCCAAGATTTTTATAGTATTCATTTACCATTTTTAGTCATAGTATTTTTAGTCATAGAGTTATATATTCTTAACCAATAAAAAATTTCCATTTGTCATGCCTCCTTAGAAGATGACACTTGGAATTTTACTTCATCTTTATAGTATTGTATGATTGCCTTGCCTCTTTAGAAGATGAAACTTGAAATTTTCCAAGATTTTTATAGTATTCATTTACCATTTTTAGTCATAGTATTTTTAGTCATAGAGTTATATATTCTTAACCAATAAAAAATTTCCATTTGTCATGCCTCCTTAGAAGATGACACTTGGAATTTTACTTCATCTTTATAGTATTGTATGATATAATTGATATGATAATAAAAAAAATCAGTTAAGGAAAATGGGCTGGCCCAATTTTGTGGTCTATCCTATAGACCGTCTCTTGTGAGATTTTGTGTAATGAAATTGGGTGATAAAATGTTGTGATGTAATGAATACTCCAATATGGCCATATTAATTTTATATGGGTGGGTATTTACGGGTTGGATTGGACCGGGTACATTATTTTTATAATAGCAGGCTCAAACAGGTCAAAGGTCCATTTGACCCACCCTAATCCAACCCATTTATATAAATACTCTCATTTTATTAACTATTTATAAAATCGTGTTCTTAATGGTTGTATCGAGTAATGTTGGTTCGGGGCGAATTACTGATGTAGTAGATCATTTCATCTTACAAGCTTGATCATGATCATCTGAAGTTTGTTGGTCAATCACTCCTACTAGCTAATTTTTAAAATTGACCCGACTTGTTAAAAGTCCGACCCTTTAAAAATTAACGGGGTTGACCCTTTTAACATATGTGGGGTCATGGACTTTTAGCGGCTCCCAACCCATTAAGCACCTCTAATTAAAAACGAATGTGATATAAGTTAGATCTTGCCTTGCGCATATCACCGGAGAAATGAGAAGCAACATCTTCCTCCAAGCTGTGGTTGTATCGAGCTTGATAAGCCCGTTTGAAGGCCAAGAGTTCCTCTGCCGATGGAATGCAGGCGAGCTCGATGATCACTCGATAATCCGACTTCTTCAGAGCAACATTTGCAAGAACAGCCTCCCGATCCAAGGGGTCCAACATCCATCGGTAAACAGCCCTCTATACATGTTTCATATGTAAAACCATAAGAGATTAATATTGGTTACACAAATTTACATTGTTACATTAGCAGCATTAGGGCCGGCCCTTATATTTTGGGGCCCTGGGCGAAATAACATATTGAGGTCTTTTTTCTTTATAATTTATAACCTATATGGACCATCTACAACTATTAATTTTGATTTTTTGACATGAAACCCTAGGCGACGGCCACTATTGCCCACCCTTAAGGCTGGTCCTGAGCAGCATATATAAGTAGGGGATATGATCAGAGTCATTTTTATTAAAAATATTTCAATGATAAATTGTAAAATATATAGCAAAGAAAAATGACAACGAAATTGGTATTTTTATGTACGCAATTATATGGGAAATAATTAGTTTTAGTGGGATTTACTTTATACAAGATACTCATACTACTATCTAATAAAAAATATTTTAAATTAAGCTTGCAAGAGAAGTTTTCCATTAATATTTTAATCACAAAAATAAATGGTTATAAATTATTAAAAAATTTATTTTAGTAACTTTAAACAAATTTAGATTGAATAAGAAATCTTTAATTTCTACATTTTATAAGGTAGGATATTGTACTACACATGGAAAAATTGATTAAAAAATAAAATGATGTACTTGATTGATTATATATCCAATCTTCAATTGAAAATTAATTATAAATAATGAGAAAAGATAAAAAAAAAAAGGCTAGAAAATTAATTCATTATCAATATAAACTAAATTATTAAATCTTTGTATTTATTATGATATTATCAAAGTGAATAAATTCAACCATGATAGATAGAGGGGAAATTGAGTTGAAAAAATAGACAAATTAGTGCGCTTATTCATTATGTGATAATGATTTATTATCTAAGTTAAAACAAAGATTTACATGTATATTATTCTTTTATTGATTTGTACAAGAAAATATAGTATTTCAAATTTGCTGTTAAAATCGTAATTCTGATCTACGATTCTACGATTTTACGATCCAAAAACAAGCGAGCGATTTGAATCGCAGGTAGAATCTTAAAGTTGTAGAATCTTTAATTCATATTTTTAAAATAAAGTCAAAGAAACTTTAATTCATAAATTTAAACTTTTGAATTGGATAATAATGATAAGAAATTAGACATTTTAAATATATTAAAGTTTATTTGTAGAATCATACGATTTTACGATTTGATTCTACCGATTCGATTCTACCTCTCTAAATGATTCTAAGTAGAATCGCGATTTTAACAACTTTATTTTTAATAGATCATCACATATAATTATAGTCAATCAACAAATATTACATGTTTAAATGACTTAATTGTTTTTGAAATATCAAGTCAATTATCAAAAGTTTCTTTGTCAATAGGAAAATGGCGAAAATTTTTTTAATAACAGTGTAACACGTGTCTCAAATCGTTTCTTGATTAGTATATTTTATTGATTATTAATTATTAATTATTGATTGACTAATTATTAATAGTATCAAAGTTTTATTTTTGCAAACTACAACCAAAAATTTCAAAAAATCAATTGTATAACAGCCACCTAATTGAATTCCGATGAGATGACCTATAACATTTGACTCACCTAATGACTTTGTTAGACTTAAAAATTTAATTCATTAATCACATTATTAACCCAACTACCTCAATTTAATTCATTTAATGGAGATGGGTGGAAAGAAAAATGGGAAGGGATGACTAATTAATTAGGATAATAGAATTAATTAAGATAAATTAAGTAAGATAAGAATGTCATTCAATTAGTTTTAAGATTATGGGAAATTCCACGTGGTAACCCTGAGGTTTTGGGTTTTCCACGTGGTAACCAAAACTTTTAAAAAATCCACATGGTAACCCTTAGGTTTACCAAATTGTTCCACCATGACCTTTTTGGACATAAAACGTTAGCTAAATGCTATTAAACATTAATTTCGAAGCTTTAAAGCTGTTGTACGCCTATATATGAGACTCACCATTTTATATGCCATCATTCTCAACCATTTTCCCCAAAATATAAACCCATACTCTACCATCTTTGGATTTGGGGGAAAAAATATGATTTGTTGATAAATGGTAGATTTGAGGGTTTTATTTTGGGGAAAAAGATTCAAACTGATGGCATTTGGAATGGTGAGTCGCATAAATATGCATACAACAGCCATAAAGCTTCAAAATTAACGTTTGTTAACATTTTTATGTGCAAAAAGGTCATGATGGAACATTTACGTAAACTTCAGGGTTACCGCATGGATTTTTTAAAAGTTTTGGTTACCACGTGGAAAACCCAAAACCTCAGGGTTACCACGTGGAATTTCCCAAAGATTATTTATCAGGTTATCTCATCAAAATCCGATAAGATGGCTATAATATTGTCAACTTTGCAAATTTTGTAGTACGGAGAAATGGAACTTCTAGGCTATTATTTCAAAAAGTAGAAAACTTAAAGATTGTATTTATTAAAATATTCATTATCTTAACATAGTATAAAAGAAAGGAAAATTTATCTAAAATAATTCAGCCTATTCGTGATTTTCCTACAATAATCTCATGTATTGATTAACCATGAATAATCCCAACTTTAAGGAGTATTCACCTAGAGTAAACTTGGGTAACCCGATGACCTACTATAGTAAGTAATTCCCAAAAAAAATAAATTGAAAATTAATTTAAAATTAGAGAAAAATTCAGAAACTTTACATAAAAAATTCTAAACAATAAAAAAATCATAAATTTTGTTTGAACATTTTTAAAAAAATTTTTGACACTTAATTTTTAATTTATCTTTTTTTTTAAAAAAATAAAATTTGTTATAGCAAGTCATCCAGTCACCGGGTTTACTCTAGGAAAATACCCTTCAAAGTAGAAATTATTCATAATTAATCAATAGATGGGATTATTGTAGAAAAATCACGAATAAGTTGAATTATTCTAAATAAATTTTCCTAAAAGAAATTAAAATATCAGCAAAAATGTCCACATTAATTAAAATATTCAATTTTGTATTTAAAATACTCACTTTAACTATTCAAAATGATTCATTCCTCATTTTGAATGTCACCTTTTATTAGTTTGAGGAGCTCTCTAATACGGTCTGACAATAGTCTTATTTGAGTTGTTCGATTAAAGATTTGATTAAATTGATGAAAAATAAAAATAAAAATAATGAGAAACATAAAAATAAAAAAAAAAATAAATAAAAAAAAAAGAACCTCAAAATCCCCAGAAAGCTCCTTCTCAAAGCGTCTGATAAGGTTTTCATTATATTGTTGCTCATAAGCATCCTTGATCAGTTTTCTCTGGGCTGCATTTCGGTGACCAATTACTTCTATTATTCCCTTCTCGTTTGTTCCCCATCCTGCATTTCCAATTAATCAATTAATTTATTAATTAACTTTATATATTTTAATTTTTTTATATTATAAATCATCACTTTATGATTAATAATTTGATTTCCAAAAACCACGCTTATAAATTATAATCTGATTATCTCAAAAAAATAAATTATTATCTGACAAGTATATTTGTTATTTGATCAATATGTTACCTCTCAAAAAAAAAAAATTAATTATCAAATATTATAGATATTACCATTTGTTATAAAAAAATTTATCGATTTTCCTAACATAAGTACCTGATGCATAAATTTAGTTACAAAATTCAAATTTGTCGAAATGGGATCTTTAATATTCTCTAAAATTGCAATTATAATAAATATTTAGAGGAATATATAATTTGATTTCATCTAATTTACCTATGAAGTTAGAAAAACCGAAATTTTACAGATTGATTGTTTTAAAAAAAAAATTGTATAATTATTTGAAAAATAAATGATAAAACGGATTATATGAAAAGTTTATGTATATTAAAAGAGTAATAAATGAAATTAATGAAGGCAAATGCAAGAAAGAAGAAATGGTGAAAATGATAAAAATTGAAACCTTGGCAAGCTTTCCTGAGGGCCTCTGCATCAGCAAAAGGATCAGCATGATCAGGTGCTTTTAGGGTGGCCATTTTGGTGATATATTCTAATTAGTTTTTTTATTTATTACAAAGGAAAAGATTTTGATGAATAATTTGATAGTGAGTTTTCTATGCTTCTTTGCCCCCCTATTTATACCATAAGTCACACCATTTTCCCCTTTTAAACGTTACATTATAATTATTGATAATTTATACTCCCTCCATTCCTTTTTATCTTTCTATTTGGATTTTTCACCAAGATTAAGAAAAATGGAATCTTTGGAGGTAGTGGGTATTATTTTAATTATATAGTAGTGAAAAGTAATGATTGTATTGAAAATATTTGAGAAAAAATAATTAAAAAATAGTGTAATGTAATAATTGTATTGAAAGTATGAGAGAGAAAATAATTAAATAGTAGTGTGAAGTAAGAAAAGTGGGGTTTTAAGAGGTAAAAGTGAGATGAAAATTTTCCTAAAATGGAAAGTATTCTAAAGTGGAAAACTTATGGAACTACCCGTTTTAGTAAGGTGGAAAAACAAAAAGGAACGGAAGGAGTACTATTTTCTCTGTTTTATTTAATTTGCAATATTTTTTATTTTTGTCTGTCTCACTCAATTTATATTATTTTTATTTTTGGACTATGGTCTACCACTTTCTTTTAATTATATTTCAACTATATTTTAATTTCAACCGCACAATTCATTTTCTCTCTTCATTTATTATTATTATCTATCTTTTTTAAAAAAATAACGTTCTCTTTGATTCAAATAATATGGGATAGAGTAATATTTATTATTTAAGCTAATTTTACACTTTTTTTGTTCTCTAATATTCTTTCCGGTTAGAATATTTCATCTTAAGGAGAGCTAGACAAATTTGATTAGTATTGTTAACACATATTTAGGAGATAAAATATATCCATATGAGATCACATAAGATTTTTCTTAAAATGTATATTTTTTTATTATGTATCTTTTTATGATTTTTTATTATTTATATCTAGAGATATTGAAGTTTAAAATTTGTTTTGAAAACTGTGCAAAATGTAAACGAGAATCTAATTTTATGATTTTTTATATTTATGTTTTATAACGGAGAGAGTATATTGCGGCTAATTAATGTGTTAGAAAAAATGATGTCAAGTGAGATATATTTTATTTTAATCTCTAATGACATACTTTCATAATATTAACTTTTTGCAATCTTTAGATGAAATACATAATTTAATATACAAAATGATCAAAATAGCATACTGAATTGCGTAAAAAGACAAATATAACGAGTATTACAATGGGATAAGTAGTAAAACTAGCAAAATGATGATGATTAGCTAGAGTTGTTTGTAGGTTAAGTTTACTCTTATTGAGATTTTTGGTTGTTTGTTAAATAACATTAGTGTCAATAAATCAAAAGCTAATAAAAAATTTCTTTATAGTAATATTTTGCTTTTGATGATACATTAATTTCTCTACGGGATTGTTATGATGCTAAGGATTGTTTATGACCCTAAAAAGGTAGGTATTTTGTATATCCTAATGAATATTATTATAATTAGAATAATTTGGCTACTTTTTGGGTGAACATGTTTCATAATTTAACATTTACATGTTATTTTGTTTATTTTAATATTATATGAATCTTCTAGTTAACAAAGACATTAGGCTGGTTTTGGAAACAAGTATTTCATTTTAAACTGTAAATTTCAGTTATAAAATTATTAATGTAGAATTTGAGAATAGCCAGACTTGAAATTCGAAGAAGATAAAGTTTGAACAGTCATTTTAATTTCTCATCTTTAAACCCTTTTATAACAATGGTGGATTAGACCTAAATTCAAACACCAATTTTTAGTGAATTAGAGACATATAAGTATAGATTTAGTGAAAATAGAGCTATTTAGTTATCATGTGAAATCTAATCACGTTTATCTCTATACTGTGATCCCCACACATTAGAAAAATGAAAAGATATCTTGTAAATTAGGAAACATATAAAATGTTATAGATAATCTTATAGATATATATATATATATTCTCATCAAAAAAAAATTTTGATTTGTTTCACACCAATCAAAGATACACACTATCCCCAAAAATAATGGTGATAAATCAATACTGAATTAATTTTATATTTCCTAAAAAGAAAAATGATAAATACATATCTAAAAGAATTTTGTATTTTTTAATGTAATTTAAAATTATTTCTTCTTTGAAAACTTAAGGTTCTTAATTATATTTTATTTTTTATTATTAATTTCTTGAGAATTTTAAATAACAATAAAAAATATTAATTGTATTTCTATATTAAGATTCCGTTCAAAGTTAAAATAAATGATAATAAGTAGAATTGTAATTTTTATGTACAACCTTAAGGTCGTAAATATCATTACTCTCAAAAAATAAAAATAAAAAAAAAAAACCTAGGAGTTCAACTTTTTTGAAGTAAGCTCCTATTAAATATGATGATGTGTAACTTAAAATGTATCAATTGGTCGGATTTTTATTCGATCGGGTTTGACATAGTTTTTTTTCGATTTTTTTAGTCATATCATTTTCAAGTCACATGTTGAAGATTTTGTTATAATCCATTAATTTTTTTATCGTGTTTCAAGTCAATTATCGGCCTTATCTACTTCAAATTAAATGCTACCAATAACAAAAAAGTTGGTAAGAGAATATACTAGCACATGATCCAGTTTGATCTAGTCTGATTATGAAATCAAATCACACCGTAAAATTCTGATTTGGAAATTCTTCAACCCATCATATCAGACGTTGTACCTCCAGACTAGACTAGACCAAACTGTTCTACAAGTTAGAATAATTTGGTCTAAGACTTTTCTTTATTCTATTTTTTTTCTAATTTAATATATTTGTTTATGCAAATATTCACACCTATAATTACCAAATATAAAAATAATTAATTACTTGATTGAATCAACATAATTCAAGTTATTACCACAAAAAACTACATCTCGAAATATTTGAGTAGCTACCGATTTTTAAAACTTTAAAAACTATGGTTTTCAATCATAGTACAGTTTTCTGGCAGCTAATATTTATTTTTGGAAAATTTCACATGGTAAACCTGAGTTTTTGGGTTTTCCACGTGGTAACTAAAACTTTTAAAAAAATCCACGTGGTAACCCTGAGGTTTACCAAATTGTTCAACCGTGACCTTTTTGCACAAAAAAACGTTAGCAAACGTTTTCGAAGCTTTAAGGCTATTGTACGCCTATTTATGCGACTTACCATTTCAAACATCAATTTCAACATTTTCCCCCAATACATAAACCCTAACTCTACCATCTTTAAATTTAGGGAAAAAAATATGATTTGGATGAAAGATGTTAAAGTTGGGGTTTATGTCGTTTTGGTGGAAAAAGGTTGAAACTAATGACATTTGAAATGATGGGTCGTATAAATAGACGTACAACAACCTTAAAGCTTCGCAATTAACATTTATTAACATTTTTATGTGCCAAAAGGTTGCAGTGGAACAATTTGGTAAACCTTAGAGTTACCGTGTGGATTTTTAAAAAATTTTGGTTATCATGTGAAAAACTCAAAACCTCAAGATTACTACGTGAAATTTCCTATTTATTTTTTAAATATATTGATTGATTGAATGAAACTGTGTATAAAATTTGAATTAATCGATTAGGTCCAAAATGATATGATGATATGGTTAGGAATAGGATTTTGTTAGGTGACTGACTAAAATAGTTTTTGCCATTTGGCAATTAATCAAAGGAGCGTTACATAAAAATAAATGGTTTACATTTTCAAAATTAGAGTAGCACAAAATTGGACACAAATTCTTGTGAGAAATAGTCTCTTTCTATTATATCTAATTGGGTTGGCCTATTATATATATTCTTTAAACGTTGAGAACAATGTAAGTAGATACATTTAAGGAAAATTTGAAATAAATAAGATTATTGATGAAAAAAAAGCATACAATAAGATCATAATCAAACTTATTCTAAATATAAGCGCTTGATACCCCAGAGCACAGGTTTGGGGCTGTTCACACTTAGTAAGTGCGAACAGTAATAAACTGGTCAAAAAAAATCAAGTGTTTGTTACTTAATAAATGCGAACAGGTCAAACAGTGGGCCTTTACGAAGGATGAGTCAACAAAAATCAGCCAAGTAATTGGCCGCTCTTACTAACAGCGGCCGATGGAGTTGACTTTTGTTGACTTTTGACTTTTTTTTACCTAAAACAGGTTGTTCACTGTTAACGGCGAATAGCCTGTTTCAGTTTTTCAGTCTGTTCGACAGTCTGTTCGCACTTAGTAAGTGCGAACATCTCGAACCTAAGGTTTGCAGATTATGTACGCTTAGTTTTGGAATAAGTTTGATTATGATCTTATTGTATGCTTTTTTTTGATAAATAATCTTATTTTTTTTAAACTTTCACATTTAAGATATTAACAGTAGACTAAGGATATGATAAGTGAGCATTAACAAAATGTAAGTAGACATAAAGAATACGGTAAATAAAGAATAATTTTTAATATTGGACTTGAAATACGGCAAGTAAACATTAAGATTATGATAAGAGACTAGTCAGAAACAAAAATGGTAGAATCCTAGTGAGAAAGGTAAAGTAATCTGCATAATGAACGTGAGAGTTGTTGAGCAATTAAGTGGAAGTCTTTATCTTTATGCTTAAAATATAAATATTATCAATTAAAATAATTAAATAAAATTAATAATAATAAAGTAACTGATGAAACACACATTTTCCACAACCATATTTGTTGGTGTCTGGTTTGTCTACTTCCTTTTTATTTCAACTTTTATAGGTTTGGGAATCCGTAGCTTTCTTCATTAATAATGCCATCTTTTTTAGGTTATTCTTATTGATTGTTACTTACATAGGTGGTTTTTGCTTTTTGCCCTATAATAAGCTGTTTAAATATTAGTTTGTATTAATTTTTATTTATTTTTAACTATTTATTTTTAAATCTCTTTAGTATACAAAATCTCATGTGCAGCGGGTTTTTTCGTACTATTAGTTTGCAGTGGCGAAACTTGACCAAATATTTGAGGCGGGCAAGATTTAAGAATAATATAGGGTTTAAATAACCTAAGCAAAGTTAAGGTTATTATACTATCTACATTTTAATTAAAAAATTTGTTCTCGAGTTTGTATTAATCCAAAAATATACTACCTACATTTAAGTTTTTATTATATTTTATGCTTAATTTATAAGTTAAAATATTATCAAGTAGATTTTATATTATTCATCTCAATTTATATACTATTAATATATTTTTATTATAATTTTATTATACATAGTAAGATATATTAAGAATTGAATTAATAATACTGTAAAAATTCATTAAAAATGAAACATGAGTTTATTGGAGTGATAAGAGGCAAACGAAAATTATTTGGTTGTGTAGAGCCCAAAAGAAATTAGAAGTAAAATATTATTCAATAATAAAAAAAATAAAATGCATTAGAATTGGATGCGTTAGAGTTCGATCCCAAGACCATGTAAATAAAATACCACCTTCTACCCAAGTGAGCTAAAGAGAAACATTGCATTTGTACATAACGTAAAACAGAATTTATGCAAATTCTGGGGGGGGCGGAGCCCCTTCCCGCCCCTATTGAAGTTCCGCCAATGTTAGTTTGTGACCCCGAACAGTTAATGAATTAACAACATATACTATGCTCAAGTTTTAAACCAATGTATAAAATGAACTATATGTTACAACTCTCAATTATATTTAGTCTATTCAATTATGATTACTTACAATTTTAAAGTGATCAATTAAAAAAATAGTTAATTATATGAATCCTGTATTATGGTGAGACGGAGAGACGATCTTATACAAGATAAGGTGAAAAATAAGGGGAACAGATCTTAGAGTTGCAAATAAATGTAAAATATATAGAATATAATAACTTAATGTTTATTTTATTTCATTCATAATCTTTTTGCAAAATTAATTCATTGATTATAGAGTAATATATAACATCAACCTCAAACATAACAATACACAAATACATAATAATTGAATTTAAATTGTAATTTAGATTAATAAAATTATGATCATTGTAAATTGTAGTTGACGCTTTTGTGCATTCTATTTAAATTGCTAATACAACTTTCAAAGAAACGATTTTTGAATATAATTTTGTTTTCATACAAAATTGAATCTGGCACTATGTGTTGTATATGCAAGATTGTAAGACTGACTTCTTCCTTCACGCCACAAAAATCTTCATCAATAAATCAACTTTTACTATAAAGTTTTCATTATGATACAAAAACCTTTACATACAGAGAAATAAAAATCCAATAAATGAATAATAACCCAATATTTATTATAATTAGGGATGGTTATGCGGCGGGTCTAGAGCGTGTCCAACCAAACCCGGATCAGGAACCTTTTAATTTTTTGAGATCCAGACCCGGATCCGAACCCTAAGGATGCAAATTTTTTAGATCCAGACCCAAACCCTCCGAATCTGATGGGTCTAGGGTCCTTAATGAGTCTTTAATGGGACTTTAATGGAATCATGAAATGAAGAGGAAGATGAAGCTTCCTTTTGTTAGAATTAAACAAGGGCAAAGTTTTAATTTCAAGATTCAACGACTAATAAACGTTTTTGGTGCAATATAGTTACACTAGTTAGTTTTTCCAAAGTTAGGTGCTATTTTGTAAAAAAAAAAAAAGATTGGCTACCATTGGCGTTTCTCTATACCTGGTGCTTACCATGTAGAATTTCTCTTAAAAGAAAAATTTTACCGGGTAGCAATCAGACCTGCTTTGCTATATTTGGCCGAATGTTGGCCTGTAAAGAAGATTTTTGGACATAAGATGGAAGTTACAGAAATGTGTATGCTGAGGTGGATGTGTGGCATACATTGACGGATCGAATTAGGAACCAAGAGTTTAGGGACAAACTATGGGTAGCCCCTATTTTTGGAAAAATGCGCGAAATTAGATTGACGTGGTTCGGACATGTGCAGAGTAAGACTTTCGATGCCCTTGTGAGGAGGGTAAAGCATTATATTATAGGGTTAGAGATGTCGAGGAAGACCTAGGAGAACATAGGATAAGCAAATAAAAATTGACTTGCATGAGTTAAACCTCTCTTATAATCTTCCAACATCATAGCATTTCTCCAAAATATACAACAAATCTTGCCTAGCTTCTTCATCGAGTCTAACTCGATAAAAGAAGTCTGGATCATCAGAAAGTTTCTGGTCAAGCTGTTCAATTACAAAATTCGCATCACCACCATCAATTTTCTTCATTTTTAGCTTGTGGATGAAGTTTAAATGGTCTTTCACGGTGTGACCTAATGTATACTCACCACCAGCTTCAGCAGATAAGAGCCTATATGATTCCATTGGTTGTAGTCTAGCTAGTTGCATTGTCTCAATTGCCTCATTCTTATGATCAGACATTTGCCGTTCTGAATGATGTCGGTAGTTCCATTGTGTTTTGGTCATTGTTTGATTGTGTGCCAAGACATGGTCCATGACCTCAAAAAGTCCAAATGTATTCTTCTTTGCTCTTATGCACGCATTACATCCAAATCTTGTTATTGCCACTCTTCTTTCTTTTCTTATTTTCCTTTTTCTGTACCCCCTGTATCATGACTTTGTGTTCCTTTCACGACCTTCTTCTCTGTGTTTCTGGTTCCGGCAATTGAACACAAATAGTACTTCTCAATGACATCAGAATTATAAGCTCCTTGTTTCATTCGATGTTTTCCCTTTCGAACGCTAAAACCAACTAAAGACGCATGTTGTTTGTACAGTTCAAACATCTCTTTAAGTGTCTCTCAAGTTTCACCAAATAAAGAGCCACTTAAAATGTTTGTTCGTTGTCACTGTGGTGCAACCTAAACCAAAAAAAAAAAAAATATCTATTTGTTGATATACAAACACAGCAATGTAACTCCAAATAAATCTAATACTTTCTTTATGGATATATAAACAAAAAAGTATCACCAAATAATTTCCACACTTTCTTTTCAAATATATAAATAGAGAATATACAAAACCCCAAATTAATTTTACAGGGAATCCAATCTCAAAATTTTACAGGAAATAAAATCCCAAAATTGTACAGAGAACCATACAATGAATACTTACGAAAAAGTTTGGTTGTTGTTAAACATTGACTCACAAGAAGATATAGTTTATCACAGACATGGGTACAATTAGGAGTGTTCACCGGTCCAAACCCGGACCGAAACCAGTTGGATCGGAAGACCGGAATCTCGAATATGCGAAGATCGGACCGGTTCCATTCGGTCTGATCCCGGTCTAACCCGGATTCCATCTGGTCCTGTCCGGGTTTGGACCGGTTAGATCGAAAAAAATTTTGATACCAAAAATAAATTAAAAAATATAAGATTTTAAGATAATTTAGCAAATTAATTATTATAAAATTAAAATATTTGAATTACAAAATTATTTTGTGTTGAAAATAAAATTTTAAAGCCCTTTAAATAAGTACTTCCTCTATTTTTTTTACTTGCACCAAAACATACTTTTACGCAGTCCAATGCGTTTGTCGTGTTGCTTATATCTAGAATTATACTCAACTAAAAATTATAAAAAATTGATATTATGAAAGTATTCGACGAGACGAATAAAACAAGATCCCACATGACTAGGCTTTTTTATCGTTTAATAGCCGCACTATTCAAAACACTATCAAATGATGAATAGTGTAAAAGGTGGAAATGGTGCAAGTAATAAAAAACGGAGGAAGTATATACATAATAATCGTAAATATTATCCCCCTTCAAAATCACTTTTATGCACATTCGATCTCATCCGGTCCAACCCAGTTTTTTTCGGGTTTGGATCAGAATGGAAACCCGGAATGGCGAATAGTAAGACACGGAGACCGGACCGGATGCAATCGGTTCGGTCAGATCTCACCCAGTTCATGTTCGGACCGTCGGTCCGGTCTCATGTTGTACACCCCTAGGCACAATAGTGAATAAAGACATAGTTACCCCTACACTGAGTTATAGTTACCCCTAGCCGCCCTAGGCAAGCTTCTAGTAACTTAAGTTAATAGAATTATACAACTTTTGTCATTTAGTATTTCTTTTGTATCCACGTCAATCATAATTTATAGAACAAATTGAAAAGTTATTTGTTGATTTGAAAACTAATTTTATTCTTCATTTAAAATCCAATAGTGAATAAAGCCATAGTTACCCCTACACTGAGTTGTAGTTACCCCTAAGCAAGTTTCCTAGTCACTTTTAACACTTCAACTTTTATATGCTTGCTAATCATCTTTGGTGGTAACTTAAGTTATATATAATTATACAACTTTTGTTATTAAATATTTATTTAGAATTCTACTTAATTTTTGTTTAAACATAATTGAAAACAATAACTTAGAATCACTCTCAACAATTATAGACTTACTAGGATTATACCCGTGCTATACACGGTTAAGCTTTACTTTTGTTTTTTAATAGATTGTTGGGTTCATAACATGTAGGACATTTTATTAAATTTAGCGAAGTCCTCATTTAACACCTTTTACCACTTTTTATAATATGCATGAATGATAATTATCGATTAAGGCTTAAGCATTAGCAATTTTATACTAAACTAGTATAAAACCCCGTGCAACGCACGGAATTTTTAGTACGAAGATGTATATAAATATATTTTAAAAAGCATGTAGTAATAATTTAAAATTAAATATACTATATAAAGATGAAATAATAAATAATAATTGTTAAAAGAGAGTAATATGAAATTTTTATATGTGTTATAAATTGAAATAGTTTGTAGATGAATAAAATAAATAACCAGTTGATTAATTAATTTTATTAGTCACTTAAGCCAATATCAACAAATAAAATTCTTTAATCTAGCGTGGCTCCAAAAGAATGAACGTGTGATTTTGAGTCTTTTTATTAAATTGTATGATGATTAGTTGAAATAATTTCTATAACTAAATCAGTCTAAATTTAAATAAATTATTTAATGTTATCTAAATACTTCTTAATTTATTTTGTTTTAAAGTTTCTCTAGTAGTAATTTATTAAGATATAGTATATGATTAATATTTTAGTTCCTAATTTGTAATTTTAACTTTAATATCATCTTAATGATTCTTAATTTAATGTTTCCATTCTCTTATTCAATCTATAATTAGAGTACTAATTGATTGTTAAATCTTTGATTGAAGTAGATTGGTCAACTATTTAATTCATTTAATTTAAATACACCTATAGAAAAATTACATATGGCAAGTGCTCTAGAAATTTGACACTTGACTTTTTACAGTTTTTTTAATAGATGTTATGATGATTATGATTATGATTATGATTTTAATAAATTATTTAATGTTATCTAAATACTTCTTATTTTATTTTGTTTTAAAATTTCTCTAGTAGTAATTTATTAAGATATAGTATATGATTAATATTTTAGTTCCTAATTTGTAATTTTAACTTTGTTAATATCATCTTAATGATTCTTAATTTAATGTTTCCATTCTCTTATTCGATCTATAATTAGAGTATTAATTGATTGTCAAATCTTTAATTGAAGTAGATTGGTCAACTATTTAATTCATTTAATTTAAATACTCCAATAGAAAAATTACATATGGCAAGTGCTCTAGAAATTTGACACTTGGCTTTTTACAGCTTTTTTAATAGATGTTATGATGATTATGATTATGATTATGATTATGATTATGATTATGATTTAAATACTCCAATAGAAAAATTACATATGGCAAGTGCTCTAAAAATTTGACACTTGGCTTTTTACAACTTTTTTAATAGATGTTATGATATGATATGATGATTATGATGTAATCATAATATATAAAAAGCTTATGATGTTATTATAGTGATACATTTGAAAAGATATTATGATTAGTTAATTATTATAGTCGGAACTCGGAAGGGTATACTGAAATTGCCATGAAACTTTTTAGCCGCACTCTCCTTTATGGGTATGAGTTGCCGCCTTCCATCCCTCCCTATACCCTAATTATAGTTCCTATGAGCGAGAAACGGGTATGATGATGATAACGAAGTTTGTATAACATAGTATGTTCTTGATAACGATTGAAAGTAGTAGTAATTGAAAAATGTTTAATCGTATCATACAATGTTGCTACATGTGTGTTTTGTTTGCATATTATATACTATAGATATCTTGAATGTCTCTTTTGTTGAAAATTTATAATATAAAAGATAAGATAAGATAAAATTACATGAACTACTCTTAACTTTAATTTTTAAACTTGTCACCTTCTCTAGTAAATTCTCACTTTATAGTGCATTACATTTGGGAATATGAAGGGACGGGTTAAAAAATAATTACCTTACATTAATTAGTCTTACATGAATTTGTGGGTTAGATAAATATTCATATCTTAATATGAGTATGAATTTGTAGAGTTTATGTCATCACATTGTTATTATTATTATTACTTCATATATTTACAATTAGGAACACTTCAAATTAATTAAACTTTTCATTGTAAAATGTATTGTAACAATGACACATGACATACAATGTTTGTAAATTAGTATATTGTATGATGATAGTTATCACATCTAAAGAACAAATCGAAAAGTTATTTGTTGGTTTGAAAGCTAAATTGATCTTTATTTAAAATACAACTGGTAAAACCTCATGAATTTTCATCTCCTTCAATCTGATTTTCGTCAACTTCAATTTGCATGAAATCCAACTGTATTTCATGTTCTTCACAACAAAAAATTCAATTATAATTGAATGAAATTCAACATGAATTTGAAGAAATCCTAAAAAATAAATAAATTAGGAAATTACCTTAATTCAATTCAAGTTCTTCTTCGTTGAGGTTAAACATTTTTTTCAATTTGATGTATTGTGGAGATAAAGTTTTTGAAAGAAAGTAAAGAAAATAAATAATGTAAACTAGATTAAGACAAAATTTAGGGTTTAATTTCTGGTTTATTCATTCATAATCAATCATTATACAAAACTCTCAATATATACAAGAAGAGTTACCCTAAATAACAATATACAGAATATAATCTAATCCCTAAATATATGCAGTAGTATCCGCAGAATAATATGCAGAATAATATGTTTCCATATTTCTAACACTCCCCCTCAAGTTGGGTCGTGGGATCACCAATGCCCAACTTGCATAGAACATCTTCGAAGAACTGGGTTCCTACTGCTTTTGTGAGGATATTGGCTAACTGGTCTTCTGATCTTACATGAGGCAACTTTATGATTTCATTTTCTAACTTCTCCTTTATGAAATGTCTATCAACCTCAACATGTTTAGTGCGATCATGTTGAACTGGGTTCTCTGAAATGTCAATAGCTGCCTGATTATCACAATATAACACACAACTCTTCATAGGCATAAAACCGAGCACTGTCAGAAGTTTTCTTAACCATAGGACTTCAGTGACCCCCTTTGCGACTCCTCGAAATTCAGCTTCAGCACTAGAGAGAGCCACGACTTTCTGTTTCTTACTCCTCCAAGTTACAAGATTCCCACTAACTAGAGTAAAGAACCCCGAAGTCGATTTTCTATCGTCTCTGTCACCAGCCCAATCTACATCTGTATAAGCAACCAAGTCAAGATGACCATTCCTTTGGTATAGAACTCCTCTGCCTTGAGACCCTTTCAAATACCTTAGGATTCTGATGACTGCTTCCATGTGCTGTATCTGTGGTCTATGCATAAAACGACTTACAACCCCAACTGCATAAGCAATGTCCGGTCTCGTATGAGCCAAGTATATCAGTTTTCCTACCAACTTCTGGTACTGTGCACAATTGGTAGGTTCTCGATCTACTAGCATCTACAACCCATGGTTCATCATCATCGGAGTCTCAATGGGCTTACAATCCAGCATACCAGCTTCTGCTAGCAAATCCAATACATACTTCCTCTGTGAGATAAAGATGTTTCTGTTAGATCTTAGGACCTCAATCCCCAAGAAATACTTGAGCCTTCCTAGATCCTTCATTTCAAACTCCTGGAACAGTCTCTCTTTCAAAGCTTTGATTTCTTCTCTATCATCCCCTGTAATGATCATGTCATCTACATAAATAATGAGGCAAGTTATCTTCCTCCCATTCTTCTTCAGGAAAAGAGTGTGATCGGAGTTACTTTGATACCCAAACTTCTTCATTGCTGAAGTAAACCGACCAAACCATGCTCTGGGCGATTGTTTTAACCCATATAGTGCTTTTCGTAACCTACATCCTTCATTTCTCCCAAAATCTCATGAGAAACCTGGAGGAGCCTGCATGTAAACCTCTTCCTTCAACTCTCCATGAAGGAATGCATTCTTAACGTCGAACTGATGAAGGGGCCAGTCGAGATTGGCTGCTATAGAGAACAACACCCTAATAGTATCCAATTTCGCAACCGGGGAAAATGTCTCTGAGTAATCAATTCCATATGTCTGTGTATACCCTTTTGCGACAAGGCGAGCTTTGTATCGTTCAATAGAATCATCTGCTTTATACTTCACCGTATACACCCATTTGCAACCAACTATGTTCTTTTCCTTTGGCAAGGTGCATTTTTCCCAAGTTCCGTTTTTTCGAAGGGCACTAATTTCCTCCTCCATTGCTTTCCTCCATCTATCATCTTTCATGGCTTCCTCGACCGAGGTTGGAAGTTCAGTGGCATAGAGAGCTGTGTTAAAGGCCACGGCACTCTGTGACATGTTTTCTCCTCCTGTGCCTTCTATCGGATATCTGGATCTCTTAGCCTCATAATCTGGGTCATACCTCTTAGGAGGCACTCTTCTAGTGCTTCTCGGAGGAAGAGTGTATCCTTGAGGTACTTCTGTCTGTTCTTTCCCTGTTTCCACAATCTCACCAGATTCATCAGCAATAACAATATCATGAGACTCATCTCCATTATTCAGATTCCCATCAAGAGAACTAACCTGATGTTCGAACATTACTGGTTGTGGTATGGACTGTACTACTTGAGGAGTTGGTTCGGTAGTTTCGCCTAATTGCTCTTTTGGGTCTGGGATTAGCATCCATGGGCTGGCTAACCATCTGAGATCGTCACTCTGCATCTCCCCCTGACATCGAGGATGGGTATAATAGTACTCGGACTCAGAAAAATCACAATCCATAGTCGTGTACATCCTTCGATTAGAGGGGTCATAACACCGATATCCTTTCTGATTCCTCCCATATCCCAAGAAAACACATCTGATAGCCCTGGGTTCTAGCATACTGCGTACTCGCTTCGGACAATGAACATAGACAGTGCACCCAAAAATTCTAGGAGGTAGGGAATGTGAAGATAGAATGGGTAGATACATTTGGAGGGTTTCTAGGGGTGTTTTGTAGTTAAGGGTTTTTGTGGGAAGTCTGTTTGTGAGATAGGTGGCAGTGGAAATAGCTTCAGGCCAATAAGAGGTAGGTACATGTGATTCGAGCATAATGGCACGGGTGATCTCAAGTAAGCATCTGTTTTTCCGCTCAGCCACACCGTTTTGTTGTGGTGTGTTTGGACTGGAGATTTGATGAATAAGACCTTTACGAGTAAAAAACTGTTGCATTTCAGAATTAACATATTCACGACCATTATCGGTTCTTAAGATGCGGGGTTGGGTTTGAAATTGGGTGCATATCATGTTATAAAAATCAACAAAAACTCCATATACTTCAGATTTGTGTCTAAGAAAATAAATCCAGCTCATGCGAGTACAGTCATCAATAAACACAACATAATAAGAGAAACCATGTAATCCACACACAGAAGCAGGGCCCCACACATCCGAATGAATAATCATAAAAGATAAACTGGATTTATTCAAACTACTAGAATAAGAGTGTTTATGACTTTTAGCTAGAATACATATCTCACAATTAAAATCTAAATTCAATCTAGCTAAAATAGGAAAAAGTTTCTCCAGATACCCACAGACGGATGTTCAAGTCTTCGATGCCAAGTCCACAGCTGCTTTTCCTTTGACCCATGAGCAAGAACTGCTTCACCTTTTTGAACCGTTCCTTCCAAGTAATACAAACCGCCTTTCTCAATACCACGCCCAATAATTTTATGCATGTCCGAACATCCTGCACAATACAACCACCAGATTTCATAAGCACAGTACAATTGAGATCTTTCGTAAGTTGGCTAACAAACAAAAGCTTATGAGAGAGATCGGGAATAAATAAACAATTTTCCAGCGTGATATTTTCGGCCATAGAAATAGTCCCGACTCCTTTAACCTGTATTTCTTCCCCATTAGCAGTCTTAATGAGATTTTTTTTGGTCTGTCATGATTCAAAAAATCTCGTGGGTCATAAGACATCGTATCAGTTGCACCGCAACCAAAGATCCACCCATTATTATTTAAAGAGAAATCATGCAAAGTATGAGAATTAAAAGCAAAATGAGGGAGTGGCCTAGCATGAGCCACGTCACCTCCTACTTCTTTATTAAAAGAAGTCAGGTACTCCTTTTCCATTTCAAACCCTAACTCTCTATGATAGAGAGAGTGGGTTTCCTTTGTGTTACCTGCGGTGCAATTTGCTACTGATTTCATGGGTTCCTTTGCTTCTTCTTCTTTCTTTTGCTCTCTGTGCTGTTGTTCCACACTAAAACCTACTGCTGCCCTTCCAGTCTTGTTTTGGTCGGAAAAATGGCTGGCGGTTTTCCCTCTTTTTCGAGTATCAGGCCACCACTCAGGGTACCCAACTAGCTTGAAGCATTCATTCTTGGTATGCCTCTTTTCTCCACAAAGGGTACATTGTAAGTGGCTCCTGTCGTCATTTTTCCGGTAAGGCTTCTCTGATCTTCCCTTGACGGCAAACACACCGCCAGTGCCCGGTGATTCATTTCCAGATGAGGGCTCCTTGTTCATAATACCCCTTCTCATTATCTCCCTTTGAATGCATGCGTATGCCTCCTTCACTGTGGGTAGTGGATCTTGGAGTAGTAAGTCACGTTTGTCCTTATCAAAGGTCTCATTTATTCCGGCCAAGAACTGATATACCCGATTTTGTTGAGTCAATCGATCAAATGTGACGATATCATCTTGGTCTTTCATGGGGTTTGGCTGTCTCCGATTAATTTCTTTCCATAAATTGATCAGTTTACTGTAGTATTTGTCAATTGAGTCGTTAACCTGTTCGATTCTGTTTGCTTTGACAGTGAGGTCAAATATTTGTAGACCGTCACTACCACTGTTGTAAAGAGTCTCTATCCCCTTCCATAACGCCCTTGCTGTCGGAAAATCGAGAAATTGATTGACTAAATCTGGATCTATATTCTCGATAATCCATGAAATAACGACTGAATCTTGCCTGGATCACTGGCTGTACTCTGGATCTTTTGGTGATGGTGGTTCGGCGATGATGTGACTGAGCCGACCACGACCACTGATAGCCCAATGCATCAGCCTGGACCATTTGGTGTAGTTTTGGTTCGTTAGTTTTTCGGATATCGAAATGGAGGAGGTATTGGTTATGGGTTCATTGGGTGGTTTGTTGGTGTTTAACTATGAGAACAGTTGTAACAACTGTCCCATTGTTACAGGCTGTTCTAGGGAGATAATTGTTTTGGGGTCGATTTCCATTTTTTTGGTCAGGTAAGTTTTTTTCCAGTAGGTGATGAGCACGCTCGAACATTTTTCTTCCTCAGAAGCGTTCCGACTCTGATACCATGTAAACTAGATTAAGACAAAGTTTAGGGTTTAATTTCTGGTTTGTTCATTCATAATCAATCATTATACAAAGCTCTCAATATATACAAGAAGAGTTACCCTAAATAACAATATACAGAATATATAATCTAATCCCTAAATATATGCAGTATTATCCGCAGAATAATATGCAGAATAATATGTTTCCATATTTCTAACAAATAAAATTAGTAGATGATTCAGAGAGTTTTTTTTAGGAAGAAGCAATTCTGAGAGTGAGGAAGAACACTATTGATTATTCAAGAGAATGACGGGAGCAAGGGAAATGAAATTAAAAACTTAAAAATAAAAATTGAGGTCACGGGTGCAAAGTAAGGTCAAGGGAAAATATTTTCTTGGTTTACGGTATTTTTTAGGTGGACCAAGTCTACACAAGTCCTTCTTCTATATTCACAGTTACTAACTCGAACTGCACCAAATTTGAGCCCTGAGGCTAGAAAATGAAAATAATTTTCTCAGAAGCTTATTACATGCTATTTTTTTGCTAAATTATTTTATCTATTTTAAATTTTCGTCTTATTAGAAGATTTTTTCATTCTCTGTTATGTTTAGTCGGAGCAGACTGCGGACCGTATTGTTTGCAATAAAAATTGAAGGTCCACGAGAACAATGATATAACAAGTTGGCATATCTGACGTGGGACAGAAGATCAAAATCAAGTAAACCGTGGCATACACGTAAGACTCCAAACATCTTTCACACCACACGTTTAGATACGCTTCTTCTCACTCCCACGTGTCAATTCTCTATCTCTCTCTAGCCCTCTTCTTTCTCTCTCATCCTCTTCTTTCCTCTCCTCTCGCCCAGTAGAAAATTTGTGCTAGTTGTTAAACTACTTGTTTTCCGGATTGCTATATTTCTGGTTCTCATTTTCCGATTTTTTTTATAATTTTTAGTGGGAGTTGATTTTGTGAAATTGATCTGAGTTTGAATTTGGATTTACTGATTTGCGAGTGGAATTGGAGCATGATGGGGTGAACTGTTGTGTTCTGAAGATGTTTGATTGGGACGATCAAGAGGTATTTTCGTTTTCCTTCCGTTTTTGCATTTTTTGATATTAGTTTTGTTGATTCCGAGTTAGAAATCAGAAATGGAAAAGTTTGTTTGACTTTTGTGCTATTTCCTGTTAAATTTCTGTTTTTATGTGGATAATTTTGGTTGTTAATTTCAATTTCAGTTTCAAATTAGGTTGTAACGTTGAACTAAGAGTAATGAAATTTGTTATATAGGAGTAATAAATTTGCTGTTCTTTACTTTTGACATATTCAATTTTAGCTTATCTATAATTTAGAAAAAAAGAAGGTTTTATAGGGTTTTATGACTAAGTTGAAAGTAGGATTTGATGTGAGCCTTGTACAAAGAATATTCAATCCTAGTTCAATTGTTATTTGTTACTTGTTATGCTTTCTTTGGGAGAGTGAGGGTGGCATTTGGATATTGGAAATGGATTAATGGGTAATGTTGCAGTTTATCAAAGAGCAGCCTATACTTGAGGTAAGCATGGTTTGTTTCGGTGTTTCTTCGGTTTTTAGTTGTCAACACTCTTGCATCTAATATTTAGGAAGAGAGGAAGGTGTGATAGCTAGCCTTGCGATGATTATAAAGTGTAGATGCCATCTTGTTTGTACATCAGCTCCAAAGAACATTGGATTATCTTCTGCAAGTGCAAAGTTACAAATACCCTTCTTCCTTATGGCAACTACGGACATCAAAGTTGTTGTGCGACAACGGAAGCAAAGATCGAAAACAATAACGGAAAGCAATAAAGATTCGAACAAACAATAAAGAAAATCACACTGATAAATTAACGTGGTTCATTATCAACGTGATAGCTACATCCACCGGCACTGAGAATAAACTTTTCACTATAAACCGGGAGATTACAAGATGAACGAGAAGCCACAGCTATGGCTCTCCAAGTTTTTTCTTTCTTAGTTTTCCTCACTTTGTGTTGCATGCCCTAGTTCTAATTACATAGAGCCTTTATATAGTATAACTTATAATAAAAAGAAATTAGGGTTAAGAAATGTAAAGAAGCCGTCAAAAACAATGAGTAACCGGCCAAAAACGTGCCAAAACCAACTTCCCGCAAAAACAGCACAGAACTTCGTGCCCCGCGTAGAAGTCCGTGCCACGCGTAGATCTCTGTGGCACGCGCCCAGCATTCTGCCCAAGATAGATACTTATTTGCGCCTCGCGTAATATTCTACACCCCGCGCATTCGCACCCCGCGTAGATCTCTGCATACCTTGCATCCAACATTTTTGGCCCACACTTGATTCATCTTTTTCATGATCTTGGACTTGGTTCGAGTCACAAAAAATCCCAACAATGTCCACCTTGACGAGAACTCGTAGTCAGCCACTACCTCATCAAACCATAGTGAAATTAAACCATTCTTAAGCCAAAAATCGATGCAAGGCTCAAGCATAAGTTATTCATCCAGACAAGTCTCCAACCAAGACCTATCAACATACTCTTTTCCAAGTATAACCACTCATAACACTCAACTAGCATCACAAGTCACTCATAATGCTCCACCTACAATACGAGTCCATGAGGCAAGCTCCACCTTGAGGTTGTACATACCTTCACCTGGGAGCTCCCTGAACAACGCCCCTAAGGGCCTATGCTAATGAATCTAACTTAGTAAAGAATCTACTAGGACTGGCAGAACATCCTACCTTCTTTACTATCTTCTTGTACGTGCATTTCGAATGAAATTTTGACCGCACCGTGCTTATCCTGAACATCAAGTACCTGATCACTAAACACACAATCATAGCACACAAATTCCAACCAAGGTTGGTCACAAAGAACCATCACCGAGATCATAACACAATCAAACTCAGCGAACACAACTCAAGCTTCAACCGATGTAACTAAGCACCTAACATTATTTCGTTCATGAGAAACACAACAGTTGATTCAAGCAAATCGTAGAGAGAAGAAACCTCTACCTGCTAGTGTCTTCCACCTAGGTTGAGTTACAAACCTGCAAATGACACTTCTGGCATGCGCAAAACAAGTACATATCACAACATACTTCAAACACCGAACCGTAACTTTAGACATATAGACTGACTTAGCCTCAAAATGAGGTGATATAATTGAGCTAAGTAACACTACCAGTCTATACAACAGTTCCCACACTCTGTTCATACTTAAAGTCATAGCAATCCATTGCGCACACTCCCTATGCTCTAAACGTGCTCATAAGTTGGAGTTTCAAGTGGCTCTACAAAAACGACTACCAATCTTGCCATGCATAACCTACCACACATATATTAAGCAAAACAACACTCCTCACAACCAACCTATCAGACTCCTCGATAACACATATAGGCTTTTCTTGAAACCCTTTAGATCGGCGGAATGTTCCCTCTCTCCTTTAAACATCCACAGAGATAAATATAGCACCAAAAATCACAGTTAGAGAGATACCTGGGGCAACATCAACACCGTCAATCTGGGGTCGAACAGAAATGGATGAGGGTTTAACGTCATACTCCACCTCAAACTTGGTAACACTATTACCATAACCTGAGATAGCACGATACTCTACTAAGCCACGCCACACACATACTGGTCACCTCTAATCCAGTGTGTAAACCTTGATTGAACAAACTAATCTAGTATCCACTTAACAATCAAGTACTAGAGAGCATGCATAAGACTCTCCCTAACAAGGTCCGATTCGCTATTCTTGTAACACCGCTCTGCAATGGTGTTATCCCATAGATATGATGCCACAATATACCTAAAACACAGAACATAACAAATCCACAAAACAAACTATCCAAATGTAGCCAACTAATCTTTTACCATACAACTGATCATGAGCTTCAATGGTAAGCTCATTCCCATGTTTAAACCCAAACACCCAATGCTTGTCTTCCTCAAGGTTGGTATCCTTGACACATGTAAGAAGATTTCCAATGGATAATTCCAACCCTCTACTCTCACCCATATGACCATGGCTATCACAAACCGTTATCTTCTGATGACAAGTAGAAGCACTAACAGTAGAACTAAGCAGTATAACACCCTGAAAGACATACAAGGACATCACCTTGACATTCTTAAATATCAAATCCGAACCCAGACACTCACTTCCCCAATGCAAAACTCACCCTTGAGACCCAAATCATCTAAGGTCTAAAGCGATATTAAGTTCTTCCCAATGCAGGATCATGCCTCACCTTAGTCAAAATAACCATTCTCCCATCACTAGTCCAAAGTCTCATGGAACCAATATGTTATGAACTAAGTACCTGTGCACCACCCTTTTTGTAAAAACAGAATAAGAGAATAGAGGGAAAGAAGAAGAAGACCAGAATTAGAGAAGAGAATAGCAGACAGCAGAAATAAGAGGAAGAAGAGAGGTAAGACAGAGAATAAGATTAAGAGAGAGGAGAGGAGTATTTTAGTATTTCATTGCATATTCCATCATTATTACATAAGCATATTTATAGAGCTAAATAAGGCCTAACAACCTTTTGCCCCTTGATTAGTTACAAGATTCCTTCTAGAGTATTACTCCTATTTCTCCCCTTATAACAGAATTCTGTTGACCTTTGCTAGCTCATCATTCATCCCCCCTATTTTTACGCCTTTGATACACCTTGAGAAGCTTGGTGCGATGTGTAGGTATGACACAATACCTACTACTTCACATAGAGTACCGTGAGCAATCGTAACTATACCCCCAAAACAAGGCTCATAAGTATCAAACCAATGCCGACGAGGACTCTTATGGAACGAACTATCAGATTCAAGAATCCAGGCATCCAGCTATAAACCAAATCACTAGTCTCAGCACAACTAATCAATGCTAAATCTTCCTCTGAATCATAGCTCTCGCTCTGTTTACTTTCGACTAAAGCGGACTGAGATTTATTCTTTAATTCTGGACATTTAGAGCTAAAATGTCCTGGTTTCTAACAAGTGACAATGATAACAAATTATTTTTCTTGTGTTGCTAGACCTATCTATACTATTACTAGTATCCCACCTAGCACCCGTTACTGTTGTTAGACCCATTTTTCTTTCTAGAATTTTTACCTGATCTAACAACTAACTGCTACGCCTCTTACTATCAACAAGCCCAAGCCCAATCTTATCACTTACCAAAGGAGGAGCAAGAAGAAAATCAGTAATGATGAGCTGGCTATTCTAGAGAATACTTCTGTTATGGGGAATAATGAGCTTGTAACTGAAATGGGTAGTGGATAGTGGGATGAATTCTGTTATGAAATGTATGAGGTGGCAGTAAATTACTACTATAAATAAGGTAGTGCTTAATGGTGTAAATCATACAAGGAATTAATAGTAAACACTGGTTGTTTGAGGAGTAAGCTGGATACTCGAATTTCTCAGCAATTGTATTCTTAATTTTTCTTCTTTCTTTTCTTTTTCTTGCTTCTTACTGTTTTCTGTTTAGAGCTCATACCAAACCTGGTATCAGAGCAGCCATGGTTAACAATACCCAGCGTATTGATCGTTTGGAGGAGGAAATACGTGCATTACCACGTTTTCTCAACACTGAAATGGAGAGGATCCGAACAGAGCTTAACATAACCACCCAGAACCTATCCACACAAATCCTTACCATAAACCAAAATCATGGAACCTTAGCCACTGAAATAACCACCCTAAGCCAAACCATCCAAACCTTGAGTGAAAAACTCACTAACCCAGAATACCTAAACCCACTGACCCAAACAAATATAGCCAATACCATTCCAAATACCACAAACCAAAATATAAACAATGGTGAATTTTCTCAGTTTGAAGGAGAAACCGAACCCCACCCGAATCCCGAAGAAGAAGGAGGAAACTGGAAGGGGAGACAGTTAGACTTACCTCTGTTTTACGGTGAGGACCCGGATGGCTGGGTTATCCAAGCGGAGCGATATTTCAATTTTTATGGGCTGAATGAGAAGAAAAAGGTGGAGTCAGCGGTGGTGAGCTTGGGAGGAGCTGCCCTCCAATGGTTCCATTGGGAACATCAACGTCGTCCAATAAGGCGTTGGGAAGAATTGAAGGGTATGGTGTTGCGAAGGTTTCGATCCGAAGCGGAGGGTAGTTTACATGAGCAATGGATGAGAGTAGAGCAAACGGGAACAGTAGCTGAGTATAATTTGGAGTTTGTTGAGAAGGCAAACCCCTTGGGAGAAATACCAGAAAATTATTTAATGGGGGCATATTTTAAAGGCTTGGAGGGGCAAGTGAGAAAAGAGCTAAGGCTTTTTCAACCAGTAAATGTGGACCATGCTATGTCCCTTGCTGAAATGATAGATCAAAAGAACCTTACACCCACAAATTACCCAAATACCCACAAAAATATCCCCACCCACCCACGACACGTGTCGCATATCAGACCCCTACCCGTACAAATGTCCCCCCATAAAAACCCACCTCACTTTTCCCAAAACCACAAAAGTCAATACCCACCCCACAAAAATAATTATCAGCCTTATCCCACAAAACATTACAACCCACAAAACAACCACTATACTTCCACCCAAAACCCATATTCTGGAAAAATGAAAATCACCCATAGAGAGATGATGGAGAAAAGGGCAAAGGGTCTTTGCTTCACTTGTGATGAGAAATGGTCCCACAATCATCAATGTAAAAATAGGCGTGAACTTAATGTCATCCTTGACACTGGCGAAATGGGGGACGAAATGGAGGAAGGGCTAGCTGAAAATGATGAAGAAGCCCCATTAACCATGGCCGTAATATCCTTGAGTTCAGTAGTAGGTCTATCCCAACCACAAACAATGAAGATGAAAGGTGAAATCCAGGGCCAAGAAGTTGTGGTGATGGTGGATTCAGGAGCAACCAACAATTTTATTTCGACTTCTACCGTCGAACGGTTACGTTTGGAACCCACTAAGGGAGATCGTTATGGGGTCATTCTGGGCAATGGTGAGAAAATTTATGGGAGCGGGAAATGCGAGGGGTTAGTGATGAGTATTCAAGGGATAGACATAATGGAGGATTATTTGATCCTTGGAATGGGGAGTACTGATATTATCCTGGGTATGCAATGGTTGGAGAAGTTAGGAGAAGTGGTAACCAATTGGAAGCAACAAATTATGAAATTCTTTTGGGGAGGGGTGGAGAGAACATTGAGTGGAGACCCATCCTTAAAACGTTCTAAATCCACGCTAAAAAGTTTGAGGAGGACGTGGGGAAAGGAGGATCAGGGAGTACTGGTGGAAATTAATTTGGTAAAAACCATTGAAGAGAAGTCACTGCCTATCATTGCACCTTACCAAGCCCTTATATCAACCTTCCAGGAGGTTTTTTCTGAACCGCAAGGGCTGCCGCCAATGCGAGACAAGGCACACGCAATCAATCTGAAGGAAGGGTCAGGACCGGTTAGTGTCCGTCCTTATCGCTATCCCCAGATTCAAAAAGACGAGATCGAAAAGATGGTTAAGGATATGTTGGATGCACACATCATTAGGCCATCAACGAGTCCTTTCTCTAGCCCAGTCCTTCTAGTCAAAAAGAAGGATGGATCATGGAGGTTCTGTATTGACTATAGAGCTCTCAACAAAGTCACCATACCGGATAAATTTCCTATCCCGATGATTGATGAGTTGCTCGACGAGCTGCACGGGGCGCGTGTATTCACAAAGCTAGATTTGAAGTCCGGGTATTTCCAAATCCGTATGAAAGAAGATGATATTGCCAAGACGGCTTTCCGCACCCACGAAGGGCACTACGAGTTCATGGTTATGCCTTTTGGGCTAACCAATGCCCCGGCAACATTCCAGTCACTTATGAACCAGGTTTTTAGACCTTATTTACGTCGTTTCGTATTAGTATTTTTTGACGACATATTAATATATAGTCGATCGGAAGGGGAACATGTTGAGCATTTGGGCACAGTACTCACCATACTTAGAGAACAGAGGCTGTTTGTTAATAAAAAGAAGTGCGAAATAGGCGTGGGCACAGTGTCTTACCTAGGGCACGTCATATCTGGGAATGGGGTTTCCATGGATACTGAGAAGGTGTCAGCTATGTTGTCTTGGCATTTGCCTAAGAATTTGAAAGAATTGAGAGCATTCCTCGGTTTAACAGGCTATTACCGAAAATTCATTAAGGGGTATGCAATGATAGCCAAGCCACTCACGGAACAGTTGAAGAAAGACGCGTGGGGTTGGAACGAGGATGCCACGATTGCCTTTGAGAAATTGAAGAAGGCACTAACCGAAGCCCCTGTACTGGCTCTCCCAGATTTTTCGAAGCAATTCATTTTGGAGACCGATGCCTCTACAGGAGGCCTTGGAGCAGTACTGACACAGGAAAATCACCCAATAGCATACTTCAGTAAAACATTGGGGAGTCGAGCATGTTTGAAGCCTATATACGAGAAAGAGTTAATGGCGATCGTTTTTGCTATTCTTAAATGGAGGCACTACTTACTTGGCCGAAAATTTATCGTGAAAACCGATCAAAGCAGCCTCAAATTCCTCCTAAGCCAGCGGGAAGTTGGGGTCGAATACCAGAAGTGGCTCATGAAGATAATGGGGCTTGACTTCGAAATTTGGTACAATCCTGGAGTTTCGAATAGGGCAGCAGATGCGCTGTCCCGCAACACTGAAGCTGAGATCATTTTAAGCTCCCTCTGCACCACTCACAGTATAAATTGGGGTTCCTTGGATGAAACAGTGAAAAAAGATGAGTTGTTGGGTCCTATTATCAAGCGTTTAGAGGCAGGGGAGGAGGTTCTACAAGGTTTTTCCCTAGTGCACTCGCAGCTTCGATACAAAGGAAGGTATGTTTTACCTAAGAACTCACCCCTTATTACTGATTTGCTATATGAGTATCATGACTCACCCTTAGGGGGACACATGGGGGAGCACAAAACTTATTCAAGAATAGCTGCGGAATGGTTTTGGGAGGGCATGAGAAAGCAAATTGTGGAGTATGTGAAAAATTGTGGAGTATGTCAAACTCAAAAAACATCCACCTTAAGTCCAGCAGGCTTGTTACAACCAATTCCAATACCCAATCACGTATGGGAACACGTGACGATGGATTTCGTGGAGGGTTTGCCCAAATCTCAGGGTAAGGATGCGGTCCTTGTTGTTGTTGATCGACTCACAAAATATGCTCACTTCTTGAGCTTGAAACACCCTTATACCGCCGTTACTGTAGCCGCTTTATTTGTGAAGGAAGTAGTGCGCCTACATGGTTTTCCAACGTCAATCATTTCCGATCGCGATAAAATTTTCATGAGTTCATTTTGGAAAGAGTTATTCAAGCTCCAAGGGACGTGGTTAAAGCGTAGCACCGCATACCACCCCCAAACGGATGGCCAAACGGAGGTGGTCAACAAAACCTTGGAAGCCTACTTAAGATGTTTCATCAATGGCAAGCCGAAACAGTGGATGCAATGGTTGCACTGGGCTGAGTATAGTTATAACACGGCCACTCACTCTGCCACCAAACTCTCTCCTTTTCAAGCACTGTATGGGCGAGTTCCACCTCACATCTCTCGTATCAACCCAGGTGATACCATTGTGGGAAGTGTAGAAGCGATGCTTGTGGAGCGTGATGCGATGCTAGATGAGCTTAAGTTCCATCTCCTTAGAGCTCAACAGGTCATGAAGACCCAGGCTGACAAAAAGAGGCGAGACATATGTTATGAACCTGGAGAATCCGTTTATGTGAAAATACAACCTTATAGGCAGCACTCTTTGGCTCGCCGCAGTAATGAGAAGCTTGCACCAAGGTACTATGGGCCTTATGAAGTGCTGAAGCGTATTGGTCCGACAGCTTATGAGTTAAAACTCCCTGCTCACAGCCGCATACACCCGGTTTTTCATGTGTCACAATTGAAGTTAGCCAATGGCACTCACAAACCACTGGAATTACCTTCACAAATCTCTGAAGAACTCGAGCTGCAAGCCGTACCAAAGAAATTACTTCAGTGGAGGTACAATATGGCTGGGCAACTAGAAGTACTTGTGCAATGGGTTGATTTACCAGAGTCTGACTCCACTTGGGAAGACGCCTCACTGTTGAAGACCTTGTACCCGGAATTCCACCTTGAGGACAAGGTGTTGCTTCTAACGGGGGTATTGCTACGCCTCTTACTATCAACAAGCCCAAGCCCAATCTTATCACTTACCAAAGGAGGAGCAAGAAGAAAATCAGTAATGATGAGCTGGCTATTCTAGAGAATACTTCTGTTATGGGGAATAATGAGCTTGTAACTGAAATGGGTAGTGGATAGTGGGATGAATTCTGTTATGAAATGTATGAGGTGGCAGTAAATTACTACTATAAATAAGGTAGTGCTTAATGGTGTAAATCATACAAGGAATTAATAGTAAACACTGGTTGTTTGAGGAGTAAGCTGGATACTCGAATTTCTCAGCAATTGTATTCTTAATTTTTCTTCTTTCTTTTCTTTTTCTTGCTTCTTACTGTTTTCTGTTTAGAGCTCATACCACTAACCCACTACCATAATTCTCATTATCACATGTTGCCTTTTGACGCAACTCCCTAGTATAAAGTGTTTCCTTAAGCGAGTCTTTGCTAACCACTAAATACTCCACAAAGTTCTCATAACTATTCGGTAGAGAAACAAGTAATATTAACACAACATCCTCATCATCTATCTTAACATCTAAATTTCGCAAATTCAGTAAAATAGAATTAAGATTTTCTAGATGATCACTTAATGTCGACCTAACTGCAACCTGAGCTAAACAACTGTTATTTCAGTGGCAATTTGTTGGTTAAAGATTTCATCATATACAATGACACCAATTTTAACAATAATTTTGCGGCCGTCTCCTGATCAGCAACCTCCGCGATGATATGATCATCAAGACTTAGTAAGATGGTGGAATGAGCCTTCTCTTCCATCACTACTAATTGTTCATTAGTCCATCCCTCTCCAGATCCCGATGTAGATGCTGCACTCTTTGGGATCTACGGACGCCGAATCTGCAATAACGCCTTCATCTTAATCTGCCATAGCCCAAAGCTATTCTTCCCATTAAATTTCTCAATCGTTATTGTAGAATCTCCTACCATTTTTCCTTCAAAAAACTCTTGCAGGATTAAACATGAGCTCTTGAACCAATTTTTGTGCGGCAGCGGAAGCTAAGATTGAAAACAATAACAGAAAGCAATAAAGATTCAAACAAACAATAAAGAAAATCACACCGAAAAATTAACGTGGTTCACTATCAACGTGATAGCTACATCCACCGACATTGAGAATATTTTCTCTATAAACCGGGAGATTACAAGATGAACAAGAAGCCACAATAATGGCTCTCCAAGCTTTTTCTCTCTTAGTTTTCCTCACTTTGTGTTGCATGCCCTAATTCTAATTACATGGGGCCTTTATATTGTATACCTCATGATAAAAAGAAATTGGGGTTAATAAATACAAAAGAAATCGTCAAAAAATATGAGTAACCAACCAAAAACATGCCAAAACCAACTTCCAGCAAAAGCTGCACAGAACTCCGCGTTCCGGGCATGCGCACCACGCGTAGATCTCCGTTGCATATGCCCAGCATTCTGCCCAAGACAAAAGCTTCTCAGTGCCTCGCGTAATACTCCGCACCCCGCGCATCCGCGCCCCCCGCAGATCTCCGCACCTCGCGCATCCAGCATATTTGACCCACACTTGATTTATCTTCTTCATGTTCTTGGACTTGGTTCGAGTCACAAAAAATCCCAACAAGAGCATATGAAGTTGGATTAAAGGGAGACATATTCTCCATAGCTTGGCATGAACTAGTTAGTTTTGGGTTAATGTGAGCTGAAGTGGAAGTGGAACATTGTGATAACTCAATATCTACTATACGAGGGGTAGAATAGTCTTTAGGTGAAGCTTTTAGAAAAAGAATATTATGTAAGCATTCTAGCAAAAGGCAACAAGTTTGTTAGGCTTGTTAGCTATAAATAGTATGATGTAATAATATGATTGGATGATTATGGATATACAAGACATTCTCCTCTCTAAATTCTATTCTCCTTCTATTATTTTCTCTGTATTTCTTCCCCTTCCCTATCTCATCCATTCTATTCTTATTATTCTTGATTTTCTCTACCTTTCTTACTCCCTGTTTTAGCTGGGTTCATCACAATTGGTATGGGAGCAGTGACGATAATCGCTCGTTATGGGAAACCCTACAAACCAGCAACGCATAGAACATCTGGAACAGGGGCTGGATGAAATGGCTGAACGTTTTAACGAACGAATCCACTCAGAAATAGCTCGGTTGGAAGATAAAATGACACTTAATCAGTCGGTGTTCGAAACCAAATACAGTAAATTGGAGAAATTTATGGCCCTAATGTTGGAGACGCAGGCGAAACCACAAGAGGGGCTGAATCAGTTGCTAGTGAGACAAGCTACTCCACAAACTCCCACTACCCAAATCCCTCACAATATGTACCCACAAATATAACCAGACATTTTTCCCATTCAAAAAGCATAATTACTCCATTGCTAATACCTTTACCCTTCCTAATACAGAGCAAACATTCACTTACCAAAAACCCACCCTTACATCCACCCACCCAGACCGTCCATCCCAAAATGAAACCAGATTTTCGCCCCCCATATCAACCCCCGACACAAATCGACACACACAGAACCCAAGTCTAGCAACATTACCCCCACAAAACCCAGCTCACAAATTTGATTCAAAAGAAACATGGTTTTCAACCGGCAAATATGGGATGATCTTGATAGAATCAGAACAAAGAAGGTTAAGAAGAGCAGCACATATGAGGGACCAAAGAAAGTTTTTATCACTCAAAGAAGATGGAGGAAAAAGAGAAAATGGAAAATAAGGAAAAAAATTAGAAAGAAAGAAAGGAGACTTTCCTGGTGGGCGGCTGCTAGGATGGTGGTTGTCGGAAGATTTGGCGGCTACGGGATCGACGAAAAAAAGAGGGTTGGCACTGGTGGTGGTGGCACAGCGTCTGAAGTTCTTGAAGGAGGCCAAAATTGGTGGTGCAAGTGGTCAGTGAAATAAGAATTGCATTGGGGGTTTTTTAGAGGTGAGAGAAGGGGGATCATACTCGATGGGCCGGTGGTACAGGTGATCAAAGTTTGGCCGGCGGCGGTGGGGATAGAAGCACAGGCAATAGAGGCAAAAGAACCGGCAACGTTGGGCATGAAATCTGAGTTGGAAGGAGGAATTTTAGGGTATTTGGGCTGTATGAAGAATGAGTGGGAAATGAAGCAGGAAAGAGGAATTCTGATGGGTTTTGAATTCTTAGGGTTTTTGGGATATGAGAGAGAAGAAGAAATGAGTAGAAAGGGGAAGAATGAGGGTGGCAGCTGCGACTGGTCGGTGGAAGAGAATGCCGGAATTTTCTGGGTGTTGACTGGAGACGGGTGTCGGGTTGCCGGCGAAGAGTGGCAGGCAAATGGCAGCAACTGTTTTGGGTTTTTAGACTTGTTAGCATCCAGAAACTTTCTTGGGAATATTGGGGTTTTAGGAGAGAGAGTAGAGCATATGAAGGAAGATAGGAAATCAGATATTTGTTGTGATTTTGCCGCTGATGTCAGCACTGATGTCATTCATAATGTAGCCAGTAAACCAGATTTTAATTGGGATCCCTTGGCATTCTGTGATTCCAATTTAGGCCCAACAAATTATGAGGAATTAAGTCCAATGCAAAATATTTTCACCACATGTTTTTGGACTTCCTTAAATCTGATGGGTTTTGAAGTTGGTAATGGAGGTCGCAGTGATGTCATCAATGACATTAGTAGTGATGTCAGCAAGGGTGGCAACAGTTGGGCTTCAGTCCAAGCCATTTTGCACAAGATTACTAGCCCACTTCAAACCTTTTTCACTTCATTCTTTGACCCATTCATTTTTCCAGTTCACACACCACTTTCTATGCACTTTCTGAGTGTATTTTGCTTGCTTACGATGGAAGGGCAAGCTAATTTCTATCCACCTTGAGGGCAAGGTGGAACTCCAGGCGGCCGGTAATGTGATAACTCAATATCTACTATACGAGGGGTAGAATAGTCCTTTGATGAAGCTTCTAGAAAAAGAATATTATGTAACCAATCTAGCAAAAGGCAACAAGTTTTTTAGGCTTGTTAGCTATAAATAGTATGATGTAATAATATGATTAGATGATTATGGATATACAATACATTCTCCTCTCTGAATTCTATTTTCCTTCGATTCTTTTCTCTGTATTTCTTCCCCTTCCCTATCTCATCCCTTCTATTTTTATTCTTCTTGATTTTCTCTACCTTTCTTACTCACTGTATTAGTTGGGTTCATCACAAACATCAACACGTCTTTGGATCAGTACTCCTAAGGTTTTAACTATGATCGTATCTAGGATGGATGTAAATAATAAGGAATCAGTAAATGGAGACGTTTTGTTATATTACTCCATGGCACCATGATTCATCCATCATTTACGTGATCCAACATCCAAGTAATTCTAAATTAGTTCCTATGTGTAATGCACTTAAATTTTAGACTCATTTCTTGTAGATTTAAGTCGTCCTCCTCACCAAAATAAGACAGTTAGCCTCTCTTTACTTTTGTAATCCAGTTGAACTCGTTCATTAAAGATTTCACAATTGCTAGTTGGATTAATATGAATTTGATTGCCAGTTCTATGAACAAAAATATCAAGTTGGAGGGTAGAAGCCAATGGATTATGTTGTCTCCAAATTAACAAGTGGACTTGATTTATGGATGCATTTTGTGATCCATGCAACTCAAACAAGAATCATATTTTTTTAATCACCTAATTTATTTCAAGATCTCATTTGCTGTTAAAGCACGTTTTGTAAAGTCTTCTCGGGCATGTGGCTTATGAGAAAAGTCAACATGAGCATGATCAAAGTCGTGATTTTACTGTGAAAAATCTTCTTTTCGTAGTAGGCTCTTTAGTTTATATGCTTTTGTATTTTATGTGGAATTTAGATCTTTCTTCTTTAATGTCATGAGTCTTAAGTTGTTTTACCGGCATTGTTCTTGAGTAGGTAGCTAAATTCAAAGTTTTCTCTATGATTAGAAGTTTTGGAAAGTGACGATTGAGGAGCTTCTGGTCCTTGGTGTCTGAGAGATTCTTCAGCTCAAATAGTCTATATATTTGCAGAAAAAGGGATTTTACATCGTCCCTTTTGCATGTATTTGTTTATGTGTTTCTTGTAGCAACTTCTCTCAATCTTTTCCATTCAACTCTTCTTTGAATCTACTCTTCTCCCATGGCTATCTATTTTCAGATTTCAACTTGCCAAGATTGTCTAAGTTATCCTATTATTTTCGGAATTGTTGATTTTATAAGTTCTGTAAATGATCTTTCTTGCTATTGGGGATTCGCACAAGTCATTTTATTTTCCTTTTTTTTAGTCTTTTGCACTTGCTCTCATTGTAGCAAAGTTGTCCTACATTCAAAGATCTGTGTTGTGCATATATTCTTGGTCTCTGTGATCATTCTTCTTAATATTATTTTTAATTATTTTCCTATCCTTGACTATGAGGTCTAATTAGGAGGAAGAAGATTCTTTCAAAAGAGAGCATTAAACAACTGAACAAGGACATTTTAATGAAACCTCTCAACAATCCCCACCCAGAAACTATCTTACTTGAATAAGAATTTTTGTTTCTTTTTGCTCTATAGTTTTCTTCACATGCATTGAAATTTGTTTCTTACTTGAGACTGAAGTCGTTTGAAGGCTTACCTCTGAAGTCATTCTCTGATTCGCCTTCTTCTCTGTCGCCTAGCCAACCATCTTCAAACCAGGTATGTTCTTCCTCTCCTTCCTTTCTTCTTCTTTCTCTTTTCATTCTTCTTCTCTGTCGAGTGTCGCCTGGCCTTCAAACCAGATTTTTTTCTCTTTTTTTTTCTTCTCCATGACAGAGATCACTCTCTTTTTCTTCATTCTCTTTTCATTCTTCTTCTCTGTCACGTGGTATGTCTTTTTTTTGAGTAACACATGGTATATCTTTTAATCAATCTCTATATCTTTTAATGCTAGCTAAATATCCTCCTCCATTTATTTATCAGTCTCTGACTCTATTGTTGTTGTTGTTGTTGTTGTTGATTGTTGATTGTTGATTGTCAATATTTTATGTGAGTAATTATTGATTGTTATGTCAATATTTTAATTTTCTTTTTTTTTTTCTTTTGTTAACTCTAGAGTCTAGACTATGTTATCGAGTTATCGTATGACTTTATGTGCTAAAGTAGTGTTTATCTTACTTCTATGTTATTTTAATATGAAATTCTTGTTGTTTTAAGTATCAAATATGTTTTAAAATTGATTTTGGAGCTTTTTAGCGAAATTGTGCGCCTCGCATACAAAAAGCCCGCGCCTCGCGACTCGGAAAATAGGACCTTTTGCGCCTCGGTACGCCTCGCACCTCTTAAAACTAAGACTTGAACAGAATACTAAAGCGCAAGCAAGTTGAATTGTCTTCTTTGTATCATTTTTTTGTTTGGGTTTAGCATGGGTAGATTTGCATTACAGAATGAGGGTGGGAATGAGGATATCCATGAATTCTGAGAAATCATTAGCTTTGGCATCAAAATTCTCTCATGGTTCTTTTCAGGTTTTATAATATTGTGGTCCTTGAGACAGTATTCTCATATCGTCAGCCATTACTGCTTTTATGTTCATTAATTTCTGCCTTGCAGGATCTGAAAATTAGTATTTATGTTTTTCATTTCAAATTTATAAATTAGTCAATTTAGTACAAAGCCATTTATCACGATAGAGCTTTGCAGAATAGTGTAGAAATTTTTTGGTGCATGGCCTACCCAAAACAACATGTGAGTAGACCATTCATCATTTTGCATCTAGATTTAGAATGTCATTTCCAAGGTCAATAATTTTGTTTTGGAGGTTTTGCGATGATGATATATTCATTTTGATGTTTCTAGTAGTTCGAAGGGTTATTGCATTTATTGTGTGGCAACTGATGTTTATATGTAATGCTCAGCAAATGTTGCTGAATTATTAATGTTTACATAGGATATTCTAGAGTCTACTTCAAAAATTGAGACTGTAAAATTGTGGAGTTTCGTTTTAAATGATTTAGTCATATTTGACTATATTAAATGACATGTTTATTTTCTTTTATTAGGGTGATTTGAAAAATTGCATATGTTAAGTTTTAATGCTGTACAGGATGGAAAGTTGAAAAGTTCTGGCTTTTGTATAAGTCTAGTTAGCGGGTTTGGTGATAATTGTGATCATTAAAGGTTTTATCTGTGTTTATCTTTTTTTATTTGGCTGGTGTAATGTGGAATGAATTCAAAATCATCCTAAGCTCAAGTTTTCTATGCCATTACATGATAGTTATTCTTTTAAGCCGTTGCAGTGTAGATTGGATGTCGCTGTAATTTTCAGTTTTTGCAGTTATTGTTTTTTGGACTAACTGATTGCTTTGATGTATTTCAGCTAGCAAATATTTTATGGGGTGAAGATAGGGAAGCTGATGGTCACATTATCCCGTATTCAGAAGATATTGAGAAACAGGTGCTGTCTGATTATGGCAATAAAGATCAAAAGACACAAATTGGGGAAATTTCAACAAGCAAGGATGGTGAAAACAACAAATCTAATTCAAAGCTTTTTCTAAATGGAAGTAAAATAGATAAGAATGATAATCTTTCTTCTTCAGGAGCAATTATTGATTCTCAACTTGATATGCCTTCATTATCTACTTCAAAAACTGAGAATGGGGAGGACATAGGTATGACATTTCAATTAGTAGGGATATATTTGACGTGACACTATTATAAAATGGTTCAATAAATCATATGTGCATTTTGTTCTTTTGGTTTTGTTTAGGGACAAATCATCTTTTTATTAACATGTTATCGAAAAATTAGATGAAAAGAGGTATGTGTTATTCAAAGAGAAAACGAAAATGAAAAAGGTTTAACTCTTGTTTTCATAGAGAGAGAGAAAAAAAAGGAAAAATAAGGATTTGCTTGGAGTCCTTAAAGTAAATAGACTTCTCTCACAGCTTCGCCACCAGTAGGTAGCGTCCTTTTTGATTCTTTTTCTCTTCTATCTTCATTTTTGTGGACATCTTTTCTTTTCTTCTAGATTCTTTTACTTTTATTCTTATTTTTCGATTTTTTCGGCCTTTTCTTTCTTCTAGTTTTCTCTTCATTTGGTTTTCCTTTTCATTGATATTATGATCACTTCTTCCTGCTTGTATTTTCTTCGAATTTTACTCTTCTTCAATGTTTCTGTCTTCTTTATTCTATGTTCCTTTTATGACAATGTGAAAATAACTTGATATAAACAATTAGGCGTAATTCCTTAAAATGTGGGTTTCCATACCCTCTTGTGTCATTTTACATTAGATCAGTGGCTTAATTCAACGATAAAAACTGTTTTGAAACTTTAATACAACTATATTATGAATCTCATATTGTTTTTAGTACCAAATATGCTTATAAAATGTTTTATAAGCTTTTAAGCAAAAACATGCGCCTCTACCAAAAGCTTGCTCTTGCACCTTTTAGGCTCCAACACCCTTGTGGGCCTCGGTTCTCCTCATGTCTTTTAAAACTAAGGATTTGATGAGCAAAAGAGTTTCATTCGGGTTATCAACACTTTATTCTGTTGACAATTTGTCATTTAAGTGTTGTGTTCACTATTATTTATGAACATATACAGTGAGCATGCAAACAGTTTTCGTTGATTCTACATGAGTCAGTCCCAGGTGTCATGTAGTATTGGAATATCCCCCCTGACCCTTGGCAGATACTTTTTTCAATGTTGCTTTTACTGGTAATTTAGGATTTCTTACTGTATGCTTTGAAGGAGATTTATATGATATCAACCCTTTACAATCTCTAATACAATCTATTGTTGGATTTTTGTAAAACATTTGTAGCTAAGAGAAGTCAGCTGGCTATTGGCTCTGAGAATTCCCCTAATCATCTTGAAGACAAGGAACTTGACCTGGTTGGAAACAGCTGGGCTAGCATTGGAAGTTTTGATGATCTTGATCGGATATTTAGGTAAAATAAAACATTTCCTTGATCCTTTCTGGTTGTGCGTATGCGTGTATGTCTAATATTGTCTGGATTGACCTTGTTCTATTGGCTGACACTAGCTGTTCAATGCACTTATTTAACATTTTTGGTTGCTTATGTGAATACTTTTAACCTTCTGTGTTTAAAAGCATAGAAACCTCTATGTTAATGAGGATATGTGATGTGAAGTATAGTCGTCTGTTAAAGAGGAAAACAGAATAAAAATTACTGTGATGTAGTGTGTAACTATTAATGATTACCCTGAAATAAGAGGTGTGTGTAATACTGTTTGGTTGACTATACTCCTTTGTCTCCCCGAGATTGCTTCTTTGGGGAAGACACACAAATTAAGAAAAATAGAAAAGTGGGTATTTTATTGGGTATTGTAGGTGGGGCCATGTTTTTTAGTGGGGTAAATACAGGTTTTAATGTAGAAAAGAGTTATAGATTGTAGGTTTTAGTGGGGGTTATGTCTAGAAATATTAATTGGCTAAACTCAATGGGTCAGATTTACTAAATATCAGTGGGGTGGAGGGAATATTTTTTATGACTGAACATATTCGCTCATTAATATTGACCAAGACTATCGGCTGATATTATGAGATATTCTTTGAACCAGCCTAAAATACGGTTTCACATCTTTGTGATGCTGCTAGTATTGGTTTCATAGATTTGATAAGGTGTTGTCTTGTTTTTGCACTATGGGTACTATGTGCACTCTCACTCACTTGTAACACCTCCATAGTCCATTCTATTTTTCAAAAGCACATTTAAAGGGAAAATAATAACCAAGTCCTAATTGTGGGAGTGTTATCACCATATTTATTTCTAAACAATAAATGTAAGGCAAAATTAACTTTAAAATTTCAAAAGAAAAAAAAAAAAAAACTACACAACTCTACAACTTTAATAAATCCAAATTCAATATGTATTAATGTTTTTTGGATAGCTAATCGTAAGTTATACTCCCTCCACCCCAAAATTATTGTCCACTTTCCTTTTTAGGTCAATTCACCTCAACTGTCCACTTTCTATTTTTGGCAAGGATTTTTTTCCTAAATACCCTATGTTCACACAAGTAATGACCATAATACCCCCACTTATATTATTTAAAATACCCCAATTACCACCTTTACAATTATTATAATCACTTAAACGCCCCAACTACCACCTTTACAATTATTATAATCATTTAAAATACCCCAACTACGACTTTCTTAATATGCGTGCCCAACCCAAAGTGGACAATAAAAAAGAAGCGGAGGGAGTATTTGTTATTTTTTTAAGATTTAAGGTGTATATAAAAACATATTTGACCTCTTCTATTAAATTTTGTAATAGAATTCTTTTAATAATCATTTTTAAACTATGAATCAGAAAAAACTTGAATTTTATATGTATTGATGTAATTGTTATATATATATATATATTTTTTGAAAGGTGTTACTTTTTTGAAAAAAATATTTTTTTTTGAAAGTAACACATTTTATGCTCAAAAGTAACAGCTTTTCTTTTAAACAAAAGTAACGTTTTTTTGTTCAAAAGTAACACATTTTCTATAAGAAAGTAACACATTTTTATGAAGGCGATTGGTTCTCACGGTTCTCATATAAGCTTGGTTCTCATTGGAACATGACCCTATATATATATATATATATATATATATATATATATATATATATATATATATATATATATATATATATATATATATATATATATATATATATAGGGTCAAGTTCCAGTGAGAACCAAGTTTATATGAGAACCGTGAGAACCAATCTCTCCGATAAAAATGTGTTACTTTTTCACAGAAAAGATGTTACTTTTGGACAAAAATATGTTACTTTTGTTTTTAAAAAAATGTGTTACTTATTAGCAAAAAGGTGTTGCTTTCAGAAAAAAAATATAAATACAAACTAACACATTTTTATCGAAAAGTAACACCTTTTTATGTTAAAACTTAAAAGTAACACCTTTTTGTGAGTTTTTTTTCAGAAACTTTTTCTTAAAGTAACACATTTTTGCCTAAAAGTATCATCTTTTTTATTAAAAAAAAGTAACACATTTTTGCCTAAGAGTAACATGTTTTTAGTAAAAAAGTAACGCATTTTTGTTAGGCAGATTGGTTCTCACGGTTCTCATATAAGGATGGTTCTCACTGGAACTTCTTCCTATATATATATATATATATATATATATATATATATATATATATATATATATATATATATATATATATATATATATATTGTTTCTTCTCAGAGCTAACTCATTTTTTAATTCATTTACTTTTCAAGGATCACTTTTTCTTCCATGTTTGTAATTATTTCTTCATAACTTATTCTGACTTATGATGATAAATTTGTGCAATGTATTTTGACCCTTTTTTTCCTCTTATCTTTCCAGTTATTTCCTTTTAATTGTTTTTATTTTATTTGTTTTTTATGATTGAGTAGAAATTTCAGAAATTTGTTGATGATATCCATCTGACAGAGTATTCTCACAAGTTATGATTTTGCAGCAATGATGGACTACAGGGGGACATAAGTCTCGGCAGCACAAATGAGCTTTGGTCTTCACCTAAGAATCCTCTGAGTGGAGTGGCTAAATGCTCCTCTGCTGCTCTGGGATCAACAAACTGGGAATTTGGAACTTTAGGAAGCACCTCCTTTAATATTGATAACAATTCTGAATTCCTGCGCAATGAAAACCCCTCTTCAACAACTGGTTCTCAAAAGCATGATCGCCTCTCCCTGTACTCCCGGCGCAATATTGCAAGGCATGTTGAAAAAGAGGAACCTGTCGTGGGTACCACAGATTCGGCAGACAAAAAGGTACGTGCAACAAATAGTCTGACACTGATATTAGTAGTTTCACACATTCAGTGAGTTTTATTTATTCTGTGGCACATATTGGTTTGGATATCACTGTGAACACAGCAATTGACAAGTCATATTGCTGCTGAAAATATTGCATTTCTCAACAAGTCTGTTAATAAGGTAGCAAATCCCATCGTGAAAGAACTTTTGCATTTTGTCACTGCAATTACAAGTTATCTTGCTACAATGATGCAAAATACTTTAACAAGCATATGACGCAAGAAAATTACGTTCGCTAGTTTTTGACGAGTGAGCTTCAGATCATAAACACCGTAAATTGTTACATGTAGTGAACTACAAGGATGTCTAAACCATATTTGTCTACATAATATCTTTAAACATCAAGGCAACATGATAAACTCCCTCCATGTACATGACAAACTAAAACCTTGCTTAAAGCACAACATCATGCTGAATATTACTCATCATCATGTTTCATACTTTTATCATGCAAAAATTATATTAATACATGAATAATAATGCTAGCTCCTTGATCTCAAAAGATTGGGGTCAGCTATATGAACAAATATATTAGCTCCATTGGTCGTCCAGATGGATTTTTCTTATTGCTATGTCGTATATTCAGAATAGGTAGTGGGTGACCTAGAAGAGGAAGAGGAAAAAACAGATTATGATTGCTGAGTTGGCAAAAGAGAAACAAAATGATAATGATGAGCTGGTTGGAGTGAATATTTGTAACAAATTTTATGCGCTCATAATAGCATGATACTGACAAGGGGGAGGTACATTTTAAGGGAAATGAATCAGTTAGTGAGCAGGAAAGTATTGCAGCTGAGTAGTATATATAGCCTATGAATAATATACTGAATCATGCCTTCACTGAATATTAAAATCTAGTTGTACTGGGAGTTACTGATACTCGAAAATCAGCCCTTAAATTTCTTACTCTACTTTTCTCATCTTCTTCTCTTCTTTTTTCTTTCTATTGTATTGTTTTGTGCTAATTTATAACAAATCTGGTATCAAAGCAGTTCGAGCATGGTGAATCCCACGCAGTTTCAATGAATCGAACAATTAGAAAACCAAATCCTCAATATACTCACCCAAATTAATTCAAAACTTGACTAAATTCATTCCGATTTTACCCAGAGTAGCCCTCCAATCACAAATGGAAACCTTGAACCAACAAAACATCACCTTAAGCTCACAAATGCATGACATCGCAAGAACCTAATAATTATTGGGGGAGATATTGACGACCCCAAATACTCCAGCATTTCAAATAAACTTAAACCAGCGTAACACCATAGCCACACCCATAATCGAAAATGAACTGATGCAAATACTCAACCCATTCTCAAACTATAGCAATTCTGATATTGGGATTTGGAAAACCAAGAAGCTTGACCTACCTTTCTTTGATGGGGATAATTCGGATGGATGGATCATGAAAGTCAAGCGATATATCCATTTTTACAAGCTGAATGAAGAAGAAAAGGTCGAGGTTTCTATGGTGAGTCTCGAGGGAAGCTCCCTAGTATGGTTTTAATGAAAGCATCAAAGAAGGCCAATTGTGCGTTAAGAGGAGCTGAAAGGGTTGATGCTATGGAAATTCCGATTGGCAGACATAGGGTCTTCACATGAGCAGTGGGTGGCTGTGCACCTAGTCGGCCCGGTGGCTGATTATTGCTTGGAGTTTGTAGGGAAGCCACACATTTGGGAAAAATTCCAGAAGCACAATGTTTGAGAACCTTTATTAATGGGTTGGATGAAAGTGTCAAAGAGAGTTGAGGGTGCATGGGCCATTGACTATAGAGAGTGCTATGGAATGGGCTATAAATATTGACTAGAAACTGATTGTGGGCCACAGTAACTTAAAATACCCACAAAAGAGGAATACTATAATAAACGAAACTTTTCTTCATAAACGAGGATATGATGGACAAAAGAGCGAGAGGACTTTGTTTCACTTGTAATGACAAGTGGTCATATAATCACATCTGTAAGAATGGGAGAGAATTGAGGGTAATGCTCATAAACGAGGAAGAAGGAGGGGAACCTGAAAATAAAGAAATAGAACTAATTAAGTTTCGTGGTAGGGTTTGACAAACCCAACAACAACGAAAATGAAAGGAAGATTCAAGGACAGGAAGTGATTGTAATGGTGGATTTTGGAGCCACAAACATTTGGATATCTCTAACCACAGTTATTCACCTCAATATACAATTTTCGAACATGGAGCGGTTTGGAGTTACTTTGGGTAGTAGGGAGAAGGTGTGGAGGAAGGTTGAGTGCAAAAAATGTAATGGTAGAAATACAAGGGGTTCATATTTTGGAGGACATTTTAATCATAGAATTGGAGAGGATTGATTTGATTTTTGGGATTCAAATGGCTATCAAGTTAGGTGAAATAGTGACCAATTAGAAGGTACAACGTATGCGCTTCCAATGGGGGCAAGATACGACCGAGTTGATGGGGGATCCTTCTCTTGAAAAACACAAATCTCTTTGAAGGCTATGGAGAGAGTGTTGATGAAAGAAAAAACGGGGAGTGTTAATAGAACTGAAATAGGTAGAAGAGGATGAAAAATAATGGGAGATCCCAGTAGCTTTAGGAGATGTAATGCAGCTGCACAAAGTTATTTTTGAGAGCCCACAAGGTTTACCCCCACATCGAGAAAAAGATCATGTCATTTAATTGATGAAGGGAGCAAACCTAGTGAGCGTAAGGCCTACCGTTTCCACAAATTAAAAAAAACAAGTGAAATCAAAAAGATGGTCTGTGACATGATACTAGCCCTAATTATCCGACACTTAACCAACCCATTCTTCAGCTCGGTGATTCTAGTTAAGAAAAAAGATGACTTTTGGAGTTTTTGTGTAGATTACCGAGCCTTGAATAAAGTGACGGTTCCGAAAAGAATATCCAATTCAGATCATTGATAAATTACTTGATGAGCTATATGGAGCGAGCATTTTTTCAAAATTGGATATAAAATCGGGATACCACCAAATCCGTATGAAGATAAAAGATGTGGAGAAAACGGCCTTTCGCACTCACAAGGGGCATTATGAATTTTTGGTAATTCCCTTCGGACTAACGAATGCTCTGGCCACCTTCCAATCCCCCATGAATGAGGACTTTCAACAATTTTTGAGGCGTTTCCTCTTTAGTCTTTTTCGATGATATATTGATCTGTAGCCGGACGGAGGAGCATGTGCAACATCTTAACACTGTTTTGGAGACATTGGGAAGTGGCTTATCTAGGCCCTATAATATGAGGAGCAGGGGCTGTTATGGACTTGGACAAAATAACTGCAATGATTACTTGGCCAATTCTGCAGAATTTGATAGAGTTAAGGGGTTTTCTTGGATTGATTGGAAACTATCGCAAGTTTTTAAGATAAAATAAAAGCTAGATTAGAGTCTAAAAACAATTTTCAAACTCTAAAACAACCTAGAAGGAATGAAGCGGAGCTAAGCCGCTAATGTAGCACTTATGAAATTGATCGGGCAGGGAAGTCGATCAAGATTCAAGATGCATTGGTATCAGGACTCAAAACACGAATTTTGATAGGGGAAGAGATATTGAAGGGGTTTACTAAGGAACATGGGCTATTGAGGTATTAAGGGAGATGTGTACTATCCAAAATCAATACATTCATCGACATTTTATTGAAGGAATACCATGACTCCACGATTGGTGGCCATGCAGGGGAAAGCAAAATGTATAATCGAATCACAGCTGATTGGTTCCGGGAGGCAATGAAAAGGAGAGTCATTAAGTATGTCAAAATGTCTGGGGTATGTCAGGACAGAAGGTGTCCTCATTGAAACCTATTGGACTTCTTCATCCACTCCCAATCCTTTCTCAAATTTGGGATCATATCACTAAGGATTTTGTGGAGGGTCTTACCACAAGGGAAGGATTATGTCCTAGTTGTGGTGGATCGGCTCTGTAAATATGCTCACTTTATAGGGTTAAAGCACCCCTTTATGACATTGTCTGTAGCTACAGCTTTTGTCAAGGAAATTGTCCGCTTACATGGCTTCAAATTCAATGTTTTGGATCAGAAAAGGTTTTCTTGGACCATTTTTGGAGGGAACTTTTTAGATAACACGAAACGCAATTGGAAAGAAGTACGACGTATGATCCTCAAACGGATGGACAATCGGAGGTATTAAACAAAACATTGGAGACAAACCTTTGATACTTCGTTAATGGGCAACCTAAGGCTTGGATGAATTGGCTCCATTGGGCAGAATTTAGCTATGATACCTCACCCCACTCCTTGACCAAGATATCACCATTCTTGGCGGTGTATGGGCGACTTCCACAACACGTTGGCAGAATTGGTAGGGAAACAACGTCAATGGGAAATTTGGAAGCACTAATCCAAGAATGGAATGCCATTTTAGATGAACTTAAGTTCCATCTCTTTTGAACTTAGCAAATTATGAAAACAAATGAAGATATAAACAGAAGAGAAATTTCATTCATTGGGGACCGGGTGTTCTTGAAAATACAACCATATAGGCAAAAGTTGTTAGCCAGAAGATACAATGAGAAGTTGGCGCCTTGATAATATGGGCCTTACAAAATTTTGAAGAAAATTTATGCCACTGATGACATCCCGGTTGAGCTCAATGTTGAACTGGAATTTTACAGGCCCTTCCTTCTGAGCTATAGGATGTAGATAAACTAAAGGTGGAGCCTTGAAAGTTTTGATTCAATGGGAGAAATTACCAGGTTCTGAAACCACCTGGAAAGACACTAACTTGAGGACAAGGTGAAACTTCAGAGAGGTATTTCTATGTCATATATTCATAGTAGGTAGTAGGTAGCCTACAAGTGGAATATGGAAGAAACATATTGTGATTGCTGAGTTGGAAAAAGAAAAACATAATGAAAATGATGAGCTGGTAGGAGAGAATATATGTAACAGATATTATGAGGTCATAACAAAATGATAATGTCAAGGGGGATGGTACATTGTAAGGGGAATTGTAGGGAAAATAGAGCGTGGAAGCGTGATAAATTCAACCAGAGATTATGAGAAATAAAAATAATGATAGTAAAATTGAACCCAAATATGTAATAGGCAATGAATGAGAAACAAAATTATTTGTTTTTCTTTTATATGATTATGATCTTCTTGAGTAGTTGAGGATTTTGGAACGTCTTCCTTCCTAATAGGAACTTCAACCTCAAACTCCACCTTCTCTTGATCATCCTCTTGAACATCATTGGAGGAAACTCCAACTTCCTTTCCAGAAGATAACATGACATTTTCATTAAATGTTACGTTACGACTATGAAATGTTTTATGAGAGTCAGGGTCATATAAGCGATAGCCTTTAACCCCTAAGCCATAACCTAAGAAAATGCACTTCTTAGCACGAGGTTCCAATTTTCCCTCATTTACATGTGAATAAACAGGACACCCAAATATTCTAAGATTAGAATAATCAATAGGGTTACCTGACCAAACTTCTTCAGGTATACAACCATCAAGAGCTCTATTAGGTGAGCGATTTATCAAATAACATGCTGTTGAAGCAGCTTCAGCCCAAAACTCTTTTACCAAACCAGAATGAGAGAGCATACAACGAACTTTCTCTAAGATAGTTCTGTTCATTCTTTCTGCAACTCCATTTTGCTGTGGAGTCCCTGGAATTGTGAGATGTCTAACGATGCCTTCTTTTTTACAAAAAATGTTAAACTCATTTGAACAAAACTCAAGGCCATTGTCTGCCCTCAACCTTTTCACCTTCTTGCCAGTCTGGTTCTCAATTAATGTTTTCCATTCCTTAAAAGTGGAAAATGTTTCACTCTTGAGCTTGAGAAAATAGACCCAAAGCTTTCGTGAGAAATCATCAATAATAGTCATCATGTAATGACATTTTCCTTTAGAGGGTACTTTTGACGGACCCCAAAGATCTGAATAAATGTAATCCAAGGTACCTTTGGTTCTATGAATAGCTTTCGAAAAACTAACTTTCTTTTGCTTACCAAAAATACAATGCTCAACGAATTCAACCTTACCAGTACAATGGTTTCCAAGATGACCTTCCTTCTTAAGAATTTGAATTCCCTTCTCACTCATGTGGCCTAATCTCATGTGCCACAACTTGGTGTTGTCTTTGTTAGATGAGGCAATAGCTGCAGAACCAGTAACAACTGAACCCTGCAGCACATACAAACTACCAGATCGAATTGCCTTTAGTATTACAAGAGCTCCTTTGAACACTTTTAGAGCTCCACCTTCAGCTAAGTACTTACACCCATGAGATTCAAGGGTGCCTAAGGAAATGAGATTCCGTTTTAAATCAGGGACATGTCTGACACCTGTTAAGGTTCTTACAACTTCATCATGTGTCTTGATTTTGATTGTTCCTTGACCGACAACTTTGCATTGAGCATCGTTTCCCATTAAGACAAGACCACCATTAACCGGTTCATAGGTGGTAAACAAGTCTCTATTCATAGTATAAAAACGCGGTCGCGGTCGCGATTACGGTCGCGATCGCGGGTCGCGGGAACGGATAAAATTCGTTTATCGCGGAACAGATCGCGATATAGTTTTATAGGAAATGATTACTGATATTTAATAAAAGTTTATATAATTTAAAATAAAAATATTAAAATATTGATTATACTAATTAATGCAATTCAATATTATATTTTAGCATTAAATAAATATTGTAATTAATAAAATTTCGCTTACCTTATTATCCCTATATAAATAAAAAACTAAACTACTATTAAGAATTCATTAAATTTTTAAAAGTATATCATAAATAATAAAATAAATAACTTAACTATCGACTAACAAAATAATAAAATCACAAATATAATATTTATAAAAAAAATTAAGAAGTAAAGAAACACTTCACAATTTCAAAAACTTTTTTTTTTGGACGAAAAAAAATTAAGAAGTAAAAAGCTTAACATGACAATTCAAATCAATACTCCCTACCCTTAGTAAAACTAATGATGACACCTAGTGGATGACAGGCTAGCAACAAGTACCAATAACCTACAGCCTACTTTGTCTCTTCAGATTATAAAAATAATATTTATAAAAAAACTTTTTTAATCTGAAGAGACAAATATAATATTTATATCATTGACAGCTAGCAACACCTACAGCCTACTTTGTCTCTTCAGATTAAAAAAATAATATTTTATTCACTTTTTAATTTGCATATTTAATCAAATTTCATATCAGACTTCATCGTTCTCAAGCTATCATTTGCTTTCAAGCTCAGTTCTACTCACTTCTACCTTCTCCAATGGTGGGTTACTTCAATCTCGCTGCCAAGAAGATGAAACTCGCCCGTATTAAACGAGATACACCGTTCTAAAACGGTAAAATCGGCCGATTCGCGTCTTGGTGCGCCGTTTTCTTACACAGCGTTACAAATCGCGAGATCTCGGAACGGTGAGCTGAAAATCCGTGTTAACTCGCCCGTTCCGAGTTGACTCGGCCGAGTTTTAATACCATGTCTCTATTAGGAGACATATGAAAAGAACAACCAGAATCAAGAATCCATTCATTCATAGACCTTTGTTTTGGGCCAGCAGCTACAAAACAATCCCCATCAGATTCGGTCTCAACAATACTAGCTTCGGCAGATTTTTCGGGTTGTTTTCCTTTACCCTTATCTTCTCTGTCTTGTTTATTTTTCAACTTATAACATTCAGAGATCTCGTGCCCTTTTTTCTTGCAATAACGACAATATTTAGAGTTTTTACCTCTAGATTTCGATCTAAATTGGTTTCTACTACTACTACTACTACTACTACCTCTTTCTTGAGTCCTCCCTCTAACCACTAGTCCTTCACCAGAAATTTCAGAATGAATTTCGGTATCAAATTTTTGTTTGGACAACAGGTTGGACTTGACATCATCAAAGGTTAAGGTAATATAATTACCATATAACATTATTTCTTTGAAGTGTCTATATGATGGCGGTAGTGAAACAATGAGTAGTACAGCTTTATCCTCATCGTCTATTTTAACATCCAAGTTTTCTAAGTCAATGATAATGGAGTTGAATTCATCCAAGTGAGATTGAATAGGAGTACCTTCAGACATACAAAGCGTAAACAATCGCTCTTTTAATCGAAGTTTATTTGCAAGACTTTTGGTCATGTAAATAGACTCTAATTTACTCCATTTGTCAGCAGCGCTATTAGCGTTGATGACTTCTCGTAATACCTTACGGGACAGGCACAATTGGATTATTGACAAAGCCTTTTCATCCATGTCATTCCATTGCTCTTCCGTTACACTTTCTGATTTTTTCAGCTTACCATCCAAAACCTTTTTCAAACCATTTTGGGCAAGAACGACTTGAATTTGGACTCGCCAAATAGCAAAGCTAATTTTACCATCAAATTTCTCAATATCGAATTTTGTCGACATTATAAAAAAATCTCAGTTGAAATTGTTAAAGCTCTGATACCAATTTGTAGGGAAAATAGAGCGTGGAAGCGTGATAAATTCAACCAGAGATTATGAGAAATAAAAATAATGATAGTAAAATTGAACCCAAATATGTAATAGGCAATGAATGAGAAACAAAATTATTTGTTTTTCTTTTATATGATTATGATAATATTACAATAAAGGAAGCTACTGAATTTATAATGTGCTTCAATCTAAATAAAGGATGGTGGTTATTAGATAATTACTAATGCTCAATAATAATTTAGATATTCTAAAAACAAAATATATGGTTTGCATCAACTTAACTAAAATAAGAATGTATTTTATGACAATGGGAGAATGTAATGGTAAAAAGGTGAGACAACCTCACAAATCTCCACCTTGACTCGCCTTTGATTGAGAATATTATCTTGTCATGATCATTGTTTAAACTTAGCTGGTATCATACACATTTAAACAAAGATCATGACAAGATAATATTCTCTATCAAAGGCGAGTCAAGGTGGAGATTTGTGAGGTTGTCTCACCTTTTTACCATTACATTCTCCCATTGTCATAAAATACATTCTTATTTTAGTTAAGTTGATGCAAACCATATATTTTGTTTTTAGAATATCTAAATTATTATTGAGCATTAGTAATTATCTAATAACCACCATCCTTTATTTAGATTGAAGCACATTATAAATTCAGTAGCTTCCTTTATTGTAATATTATCATAATCATATAAAAGAAAAATAAATAATTTTGTTTCTCATTCATTGCCTATTACATATTTGGGTTCAATTTTACTATCATTATTTTTATTTCTCATAATCTCTGGTTGAATTTATCACGCTTCCACGCTCTATTTTCCCTACAGGAATGAATCAGTTAGTGAGCTCGTAAGTAATACAATTGAATAGTATGTATAGGCAGTATAGCCTATCAATAATGTATTGAATCATGCCTTCACTGAATATTAAAATTTGGTAGTATTGGGAGTTATTGATACTCGAAAATCAGCCCTTAAATAGCTTAATCCATTTTTTTCATCTTTTTCTCTTCTTCTTTCTTCCTTCTTTCTTCTTTTTATTCTACTGTTTTGTGCTGAGTTACAGCACTTATAATTCATTTCTATTTTCTAATATCTTAATTTTATAAGTGTATGTCTTTGATATCTTTTTCCTCTCCTGTCCTACAAGTCATCTTCGGTCTTCCTCGCCCTCTTTTTAAGTTCCAAGAGCTATAACTTTCAATTTTCCTTATTAGTTGGTTAATATATATACATATAAGTGAAATCTAGATTATATTGAAAACTTTTACAATTGAAACTACCCTTGCAAGATTGGATCTTAGGATCGCGTTATGATCACACCACCTGGATTATTGAGCTAAGTAGGATCCCAAGATTCTACCAACATTAAGATTCTAACTACGATCCTGATCAATCGCCTATTTTTTGGTTCGTAGGATCATAGAATTGTAGATCAGGATCACGATCCTAATACGTATACTTGTTCAAATCTAATCGGGATTCGTGGGTGCGATGGAGAATCATGTGACACTAATGTGGCTCTTGAGTTTTATTCCTCGATAGTTAGAGCAATATTGGACATCTCCATTGTTTTGGTGAATGCACTAAAGTACTTCTTCTCCGGTCTTTAAGCATCTTGTTTGTCCTCCAAATCTTGTTAAATAAATCTGTTAGTTAAATCACTCCAGTCGTCCCTAGGCATCTCCATACCTCAATACGTATACCATCTGACCAAACCGCTTTCTTTAGCTTCATTTTCTTCAAAGCTCTATCTACCTTTGTTTTTTGTATTCTTTGCATGAATTCGTAATTCTTGTCTAAGAGGATGACTGTTGTGTTCCTGTAATAGATCGCCCCTGCCTCGTTACCGAAACTGATAGTTTGGACAATTCAAATCTGCCCAACGACTCCTAACGAACAATTCGAGTCTGCCCAAAGACTCCTAAAAGGACTTTACCTTTATTATTCAATTAATCATAAAACTAATCAATTATTACAAGGGTGGCTCTATACATAGCCTAAGCCCTCAAACTACAACTAAAGATAACAACTATTCTAATTACAAAATACTAAGACTAATTAATATGAATATCAATAATGCCCTCAGACCCTTTGACCCGAGTCATGACATTACCAACTGCCTCAAGTTCAACCTTGCCCTTAAGGTGGATAAAAATTAGCTTTGTGTGTCCAATAGGTTGTCCTCAAATGTTACACCAAACTGTATTCTTCTTCAGTAACAGCTACAACGGAATTAACCTCTTCGAGATTATAGGCATTTACATCTTCAGTACGGGTCTTATGGTAACCAAGAGCTTTGGTAGCTATTTCAGATAGAGTGATTCCAGCCCTCAAAATTATTTTTAGAAATGTATCAACAGGCTTCGAAAAAATCAGCCCGACATTTCTTTGAATTGATGACATCATCGCTGACAACAATCAGCCCAATATATTCCAGAATTCCGGAAGCCATCAGTAGCCAGGCTGACGTCATCATGTTTTTCAAAAAACATGGACCTACTGAATATCAGGTTTCGATACTCCCTAGTCCCTCCTTGTCTCTCTCCTTCAATTTTCTCTCTCTCTCCTCACAATCAAAACCCTAAAAAAAATCAACCTTTCGCTCCCATTTCTTCCACTTGCCGACCACCTACCGCCAGTTCCTGGTGCACCGCCCAGCTTCTCCGGTCAGATCTGCCATCTTCTCGTCGCCGGTGTACCACCACCAAATTCCATTGACCTCAAAATCAAAAATCCTAAAAATATTATCTTCCTCCTTCAAACCAATGAACCCTAGAAATACCTCAACTTTTCCACAACAATTCCCTAACATTGAAGCTTCGCTCGCAATCTTTTTCCTCACACCGTCCACTACTCCGATCGTCACCCAGAATTTTCCGGCCAATTGCAGCAATTTTCCGACGGTCTTAAGCATCGCACAGGAACCTCTAAATTCCCCATTTTTCTCCTCTTTGCTCGATTCTTTCCCTTTTCTTGTTTTCATTTTTCTCTCTTTCCAGCCCGATGTCCCCAAATAATAGGGCGTCACTTTCTTCCTTCGTCCTCTGGCAAACCGTCATCGGTTCCCGGTGAACCACCCTACACCGCTGTTGCTTTCCCGGTCCTCCTCCAGACCCACAACACACTTATTCTACCCTTCTTTTCTTTTTCTTTATTATTTTCCCATGGCTTCTTCTTTGTTCTTTATTTTCTTCTTTCACACATTCCTTCTATTTTTCTTTCGATTTCAGTTTTTTTTCTTTCATCTTTAATTTCCTTTTTCTCAAATACCTTCTGCCTTCTTTTCTTTTTCTGACCTTTTCTTTATTTTTCCATAAGGTAGATTTACTAATGATGCTCAAGCTTCCCTTTATCTTCTCCACTAATTTTGGGTACTCTTCTTGGTTTTTCAAATTCTAGTCCTGATCTGTAATTTGAATCTTACAGTAATCCAGTTCTCTTATTTTCTGTCCCATATTATCAATCTTTACACTCTCTTTATGAACATCATCTTTTTTTCTTTATGGAATACAAATGCCATTAATTCATTTTCCATATCTTGATGTAAAATGAGAAGTGAATATCCCTTATGACTATGTTCCGAAACAACATGTTCATCACAATTTCACAAATCCCTTCCAAATTTCTCATAAATTTCATGGGTGGATATAGGTTTGAAAGGCAAGATGAAACCATGTTGGACAACCTTTTGTAGCATGTATAAGGGAGAAATGGCAGGCCCAAAACCTTCAAGAAACTCATCAAGATCATCTTCATGACTATTTTTTGGACTTTCGCCGTCGCCGGCGATTTTCCGGTCACTGGAATCGTACTGCTCTGATACCATTGTAATAGATCGCCCCTGACCCATTACTGAAACTGATATTTTGGACAATTCGAGTTTGCCCAATGACTCCTAAAGGACACTTCGAGTTTGCCCAAAGACTCCTAAAAGGACTTTACCTTTATTATTCAATTAATTAAAAAACTAATTAATTATTACGCTTTATACATAGCCTAAGCCCTCAAAATACAACTAAAGATAACAACTATTCTAATTACAAAATAGTAAGACTAATTAATATGAAATGTCAACAATGCCCTTAGACCCTTTGACCCGAGTCATGACAATCCCCTATTACATGTCCTTTTTCTCCATTAAATAGCTCATCAAAATACTCCTTCCATCGATCCTTGATGTTCTTGTCCGAACTAGAATGCTTTTATCCGTATCCTTAACACACTTCATGACACCTATGTCATTAGTTTTTGCCTTTTATTTTGCCTTCTTTAGAATCTAGTTTGTCAAACACCTCTTTAATAGCTTTCAATTTAGCTTCTTGGAGTGATACTTTTATCTTGGTTTTGATTTCCTTATACTCGACTATGTTTTCCTCATTCCTATGTTTTTCTAATGCAAGATAACATTTTTCCTTTACCTTGATAATTGTCTTGACCTTTTTATTCCACTACGTTGTATCCTTTTTTACCACAGAAATAGCATCTGATTCTCCTGAAATCTCCTTAGCTTTTCGGATGATGCAAGTTTTCATGTTTGTCCAAGTATCCTTCGCATCCAAAGTCATCTCTCAATCTCCTTATTCAATAACTTTCTTAGCGAAAACATTAGTATTATCCTGTTTTACTCTCCACCAACTAATGTTATGTATACCTTTTGTCTTTCTTGAAGGTGAACATCTAGGATAATGAGTTTGTGTTGGGTGCGGAGAACCTTACACTTTAAGCAACTACCTCTATTAATCATCCTCGTCAAAAAGTAGTCAATTCAAATTAGATCTGTATTTCTAGTTTTATAGCTAAAACCTCCACGAACGCATTCGTAGCCACTACGACACACCCTACATATCCATTGAAATCACGTTGGATATGGAGCTTCTCGATCATTGGTATGTTTTGCACCATATCATCAAGATCCTCCTAGAATTTCGTTTTAATTGATTCCTTTTTCCCCATATATGGTGCTTAGGCACTTATGACATTCAAAATTTCTATATCGTATATAATTTTCACTCTTATAAAATAATCCTATCGTCCTTCATGCATGCCTTTACAACATCCTTGGATATTCATTCATCCATGACACCAACTCCATTTCGGTTTCAATCTTGTCTCGTGGACTACAATTTAAGATCCTGATTTTTCACCTACTATCGTTTTGGCCCTATTTTTAACCCATTTTGTCTCGTACACATAAAATGTTATTTTAGATCAGAAGTTTGCTTTGCTTATTCTAGCAGACTCACGACGTGGCATGTTTAATACAATGATTGGTTGCTTGTTTTATTGTAGCGTTGCAATTTAACAACTCATGAACTTTTGCTTGCTAAGGATGTCTTTCTTTCCCTATCGTCTCCCTGATATCTTTATTTTTCTACATTAAACACAATAGCTTTATGAGAAGAAAGAAATTAATCTGTGTCAATCCTGTTGCAATAGATATTTTCCAAATGCTAGTTATGTATGTCATATGGATTATGACGTCACATTTGTGCCAGTCAATAGGTGTTTTATATGTCTTCCTTTGATAATGTATATGTTCTACAGGAGAAATTGTCTAAAATTAAAATAAAACAAGAGAAGGAAGCTATTGATTTTCGATTATCTACATCAAACTTTTCACAAATTGAGTGCCAGTCTGCTCCAGCAACACTACAAAATTATCCAGCATCTTTTTCTAGTCAACAACACTTGTCTTGGAATTTTGATCCTATGCCATATCAACATTTTGCTACTCCAGATAATGTTGCTTATGCATTTGGAAAATTCAGTAGTCCGCATCTAGTCATGGACATGAAAAATGTAACGGAAGATGAACACCAGTCTATTCTCTCTGGTTCTGAAGGTAGTCCTGGTAATGTAATTTCTTTGAACAAGCCAGTTGAAACTAGTACAAAACCCACAAAAATGACCCCTCGAGAAAAGATTGAAAAACTAAGGCGGCGTCAGCAAATGCGAGCAATGCTTGCTATCCAGAAACAACAGCTGCGATTGGGTCAGGAGACTTCAAATGGGGATTTCAACATATCTGATAAAAGCTGCCTGGAGGATCAAGTTCAGCAGATAGGAAAAAGTGATCTAGTGCCTGATGAGATCTTAAGCGGTCTTCCATTCTGCGACTCAGGTTCTCCGAATAAATGGGAGAATTCTAGTAAGATTTCCAACATTGAAGATCATTCAGTGGAAGACACAGTTCTTTACCAACTTCAAGATATCATATCAAGAGTATGCAACTTTTACACTTTTTATTCAATTTAGGTCTGTAAAATACTCTGTTTTACACTATCCTATAAAGTATTTAAATTGCACTTGAGCCATGAATAGGTACTTAATTGAGTTAATATGGTGGACAAACCTGTCAAAATTTATTCTGAGACAAAACTTAATCGAAACCCAACCAACCGGACCTAATTTTGAGCTATAATGTACTATTTTCAACCCCATATAATAAGAAAAACTAATCTAGAAATGTTGACGAAAAATCACATGATTTTTTTTAGATGTTCTATAGCAATAAGAATAAAATAATAATAAATCTATGACCCATTGGGTTGAACTCTATTTACCCTAAACAAGTCCGACGAAAACCGATTTGACAGGTCTGCGCACAGACAGATAAAATTTTATTTTCTGAGTATTATGAGCTCATGAACAGTAGATCATTTTCTTCTCTGTATCTTGTATGGTGTTCAAGTAAACCTCAAGTATAAATTTCTCATTCTGCAGCTTGATATGAAAATAAGGCTGTGTATAAGAGACAGCTTATATCGTTTGGCTCATAGTGCTACTCAAAGATACTACGCCAGCAACTCGAGCAGTACTAAAAGGACTAGCACATATGAACATGATAGTGCTGAGGAAGAGACAAAAAGTAGTGAAAGGTCAGTAGATTAAGATTTTGTGTTCATCTACAATTAAACTAGTTCATATTCATCAATGCACAGCCAATAGCATGCTGTTGTTGAAATGTGGTAAAAAAAGTATATTGGAATTGAAAATTTTGTGCCTGAACAACTAGCTGTTTTAGGATAAGAAAAACCTGCACGAATGGTGGGAACCAGGAGAATTTAACACAATTCTGTATCCTATTTATGACTTCTTTGTAAGAAACTAAGCCAATCTCACATTTCTACTCAGAGACTTAAAAATTCATACCTTGAAGCTGAAAATACCATATATTTTCATAGCACCTTCACCCTATGAACAACCTTATCATGCAGTATATGCAAGTGATGTTGGACTAGGATTCCATGCTTTTCAGGTATGTCATTTGTTCAAACTCTCCTCATTTTAGATAGACAACACTATAACAAGTTGTTTTCTCATGTAGCTGAGCAGCCCATTGAGATGAATTATGGCCAAAATTTATTGCCAAATTGATCCATCAGTTGGGTGCTAGTAATTAGGTCGCAGATGAGATATGCAGTGTGCTATCTCTCTTTAATTTACAGTCATATCTGAAAAACGCAAACTATATTGTATCAATCAAATAACACCTTGTTGGAGATCCCATAACAATACACGCTGATTAATGAACAAATGACAAGACATGTTTAGATTGAAGTTGACCTTTTCTTCCATTGATTTTTGAGCTCAAAGGACAAGTACCTTAGTTAAATGCCAGAGCAGTTCAAAAGTATCCACAGGGTAGATAATTTGGGATTATCTTGTTCTAAGACTGAAGGAAGTTGTACAAGTGAATGAAGTCATGAACTAGTTGACATTTCAGAGTATAGGCACATTAGATTTTAAAGTCTAATCTTGACTGGTTTCAGAATAACTGATGTAAAAGACAAGGTAAACCTACATCTCTTTAGAGAATTTAATATTTTACCTTACAGGACTTTTCCGGTTCATCTTGACAATGCTAAGTTGCAAACTAAAAATTCATTATTTTCAACATTGCTGTTGTGCTAGAATTGTGACCATCACAAGTACTTTAAAGTATAATGTGCCTATTGGTGGAAGCCAATCATTGGAGACTTTTCCACTAGATATGTATGCATGGCTTCTGTATAAAGGTTTCCTCTTTCCTTCCCCATCAGTAGGTATCCTAATGCTAGTACTTGTTTAGTTGTCTTTAGCTCATACCAAAAATCTTGTTGCCTTTGAGTAAAGGCCACTTTCTTAGTATCATGAGAGTCCCAAATCTTTCATCTAAAAGAAGTAGATGGATAGTGCACTTTCGTAACAAGATAATTTTTCAAAACATGGAGACCATATGTTATTTAACAATTGAATAAAAAATATGAAACACTGTTTTTAAAAAAGCCATGAGGTTTTTGACTTTATCTCTTCTTAAAAAATGGTTTATCACTTTGTCTGTATTTTTTCACTTTTTGATCTTGTAAAGTGTGAACTCATTATTTTTGATTTTGTAGTAGCCAATCTCAATCTTTTAGGATTAATGTTGTGAAATTGTTGGGAGAGGATATTTTAGGTCTCGGAGATTGACAACAATATTCTCTTTTTTCAACAACTTGCATATTATTTTCCTTTTTTGAGCTCCTATATTACCTGCTTGATATTCTCTTTGATGATGAGCTTGTACAAAAACCTTGTACCCAAAAATATCTTCACGGCTTCATCTTTCCAGATATTCGGTGTCAATCTGCAAGAAACTGGCACTTCAATACAAATTTGCAGGAAAATTATTTTTCCTGAAAAGTGAAAATTTTTGTAATACCTGTTCTTTACACTAGAAAATAGTGTTTTCTACAATTTTTAGTGCTACCTTACTTCGTAGAGTTGGCCATTTTTGAATTGACAGCTAGTTATACCTTTCAAAAACCTCAAACCATAGGTATTTCATAATTCATATGCTGTTATACTTCTCTTGAGCTTGCAAAACTAATTATGTTGATCAGAGCATTGACGTCCTTATGTTCATAGTAACACATAAACTAGAATAGGAAGCTTATTTTGTAACTGGCTCTTCTCAGTCTTCACCAAATGTGATTATGACAGGAATTTTCGGTTACGGACGTTTTCGGTTATTGTTCAGGGCATTACTTTTCAACGAATTTCTGATGTGATTTCTTTCAGTTTTGGACAAAAACTTGGTTCTGTTTGTATATAGATTACCACTAAATTTAGGAACAAATGCATCATGTCTCTCAGTAAGGCAGAACGACCAAAAGTTCTGGTCTGTTTTGTTATAATAAAAATTTTGTTGACCTTGTTGATTTCTCTGCATGGGTGATTTTCAGATTTGCTGGAAATGTAAATATGGAGACTGAGACCAATCAGATAGACCGAGCTGTGGCTCACTTGCTCTTTCATCGACCTCTGAAATTGTCTGTTAGACTTGCTGAGACACCAGAGTCCTCCACATCAACAAAAGTCTCAACAGAACACGAAACAGCTGCCCCAAGCAGCCTTGCAGTTGATCTATTAGGAAAGAGCTCCGAAAATGAGTATAATCTCATTCCACTTGGACCAAAAAGTCCTCGTACATTTGTGGATTCCCATGAGGAAGATGCCTCCACTGATGTTTCTCAAAAAGTGATGAGAGCTTATCCACACATGAAGTAAATGACAGCAGAGCACGCAGACTAAACTTTGTTGGCAATCAAAGAGACTTTACTCGGATGATAAGGGTAATTCCTTCCTTTATTTCTTCGTAGCTAATGAATTTCATTTGTAAGAGGATTCTTGTAATTGGGTGGTTACCTTTCTTTGTCAGCCAAAATGGTCTTTGCAAGGCGCATGAATGGAGGATATAGAATATCTTTGCTGCAGACCAAGCCATCTGTTTAAGTAACTTCAGCCTGTATATCTAGCTCTTCATCAAATCTTCTAAAAGTAATCATTTACTGATTTTTATTTATGGTATGTCTGTTTCAAATGAAGCTACCTGACTTCATGATAGTCGATCCACGTATAGCCTTAGTGCTGGCATTACGATTTATAGCCTGTTGATTTCTTATTATATATGTAAACTTTCGAGATGGATTTTTATTTTGTTTACTCATGATATCAGTATATGACAGCTTATACGAGTGTTGTGGCCTGTAAGCTGCCATTACACGAGACTGATATGACAGGACACAGGTAAGTTGATACTTGCATATGTCAGTTGTTAATGTACTCGGGTATAATCATAGAAAGGAAGAATCCGAATAACAGCCCACTATTAGCAGACAAGGGAGGGAGCGCCCGAACTGATGCCTGGCCATTCTGCACGTAAACACTTGATATGTTTTGGATTTTATCTTTTTTCCAGAATATCTACTATGCTGCATGAAGCTTTATAAATTGCTCTATACATGTAAAATGACAGAAGTTTCCTCCTTCCTGAATCCTGATGCTGGCCTATGTATTGGGCAAGCAGGGCCGGCTGGGCAAGAGGGGCTGTCGCCCAAAGCCCCTTGTCAAAAAAGCAAAATTAATGGTTGTAGAAGGTTCATAATTCATATAGGTTATAAATTGCAAAGGAAAAGGATTCCAATGTGTTATTTCGCCCAGGACCCCAATATAACAAGGGCCGGCCCTGTGGGCAAGTTGCACCATTAACCCTTGGTAAAATACTGTTTTGTTAAGCCTTGATTATCAAGTGACTTAAAACTTGGAGCTTGCAGTGAGATGCAAATAGGTCTCAGCACACATCTCCTAATTGTTTGGATATTTGTGTTTCGTCTTCTGCCATAGCATATTTTGTTACACTCGATTAATTGTTCTCAACCATCAAGTATATAGGATTAGTAGATGTTCAGATCATTATTTTTCATGATTATTATTGAAAATGAAAAAGGTATTATGAATATCTCTTTCAAAACAAAATAGGTATTATGAATATGAAGTGTATATTTGGTATTTAGGTTAGAACCTTTGGGGAATACTTTTAGGCTTTTAGTAACGAACTAACGATGTCCTTACTTAAAGTGCAGAATTAGTTGCATCGTATCCCATTAGTTACATTTTAAATATTTTCAAAAATAGATCTAAATAATGGTATTTGCATTATAAAGGTGTAACAAATCCAGGTTGTTTAAAAATATATGTCATGCTATAGAGGTGTGCAGAGCTCCAAACTCTTAAACTAAACAAATTCGGATCGAAACTAGACTTTTAAAATTTTAGATCGATTCGGTATCAACCTATCTGAGTTTGGACTATTCCAAAAATGAATGTATACAATATATTTCATAGCTGTGGGCAAAAATTGCCCATCTATAATTATGCGATAATTGTCAAAAACGAAAATTAAAAGTTCCTTGATCAAATTATAATACTTTCATCATAATGCAGTCACATTAATGATTGAAATCAAACTAATAGAAGTGAGTACATATTGTGTTGTTTCATCATAGTTAGAGGTGTTTAATTGGATAATTGGATCGATTTCGGATCTAATATTTTGGTTTAATTTGAAATTGTTAAAATGGTAGAGATCTTGTAACATTAGACAGCCATAGAAGAATAGAACTTGTAGGAGTTGATTTTTATTTATGTGTAAAAAGTTGTTATACAATGCACAATTACTGCTATATTTGTACTACACTAGAAGAAAGCTAATAAATTTTACGAAAATAGAATAATAGACTGTTAATAACGTGGATAAATTTAAGAAACTTAGAAACAAACTCATAAAGACCAATAAGGGGGTGTTTGGCAGGAGGAAATGAAGATGAGACTCGGGGGTTGAGACTTAAATTAAACAAAGTACCATGTTTGTCTATGGTGAATGTGTACGAGACTTTTGAGTCTCAACTCCTTAAGTCCCACCTTTTAATGTCCTAGGGAGTAGGAGGACATTTGAGTGAGACTTGGAATTGAATGAAAATGACAATTTTGCCATTAATGAAGTAAACAAGACAAGATATAATAAGGGTAAATTGGTAACTTTATAGCTATTTTTAATCAAATCCCCTTCCATTCTAAGATTTTACCAAACAAAGACATACATTTGTTCTTAAGTCTCATCCCAAGTCTTATCTCAAGTCTCACATATAAGTCTCACATATAAGTCTCACAATTTTCATTCCCATATACCGAACACCCCATAATAAAAAGATCCCTTTATGTAATTAATTTGGTAAAAAGAGTAGCATCAGCTGAATGAAAGCAGCACTAGTAGCAGCATCATTAGTGGCTTGTATAACATTTTTATAATCCCCTCAAACTTGAAGGATTATCAACTAGACCAAGTTTGGAGAATAGAGGTTTAAAGATGGACGAGGGTAGGGTTTTGGTGAAGATGTCAACAAGCTGATGTGTAGGAAGATAAGAGAAATGAATAAGACCATTAAGAACCTTCTTGTAATCTGTAGAGCAGATTTATTATCACATAAGAATGTAACATGTATGAGATTAGATACACCGAATTCTTCTAAACGATGAACTAGCCATGTAACCTCTGAAGCTGCAACATTTAAGGCTCTATTACTCAACTTATGAGGAATATTTGGATACGGTGGTTTCTTTGATTTTCAATGTATAGGGGAATTTTCAAAGAGTAAAATTTGGCATATTATTGATCATCTAGTATCAAGACAAGCATCCTAGTCTGAGTTTGAGTAGGCATAAAGCTGCAAAAAATACGATCTTTGAAGAAAATTTCCTTGGTCCAATGTATAATCCACATAGTTGATAGAGCGAACTAAGGTAGAGTAATGGTCTTTAGTAGGGTTTTGAATGTTTTTACTCAGGGATTGGACAACATAAGATATATCATGTTATTTATGCGTAAGAAAATTTAGCTTACCAATCATAATTTTGTGATAGATGGGATTGGAATATAGAGGAGAATTATTAGCTTGTGGTTTCAAATGAACCAAAAGTGGAGTAGTTACTCTTTTACTAAGAGAAAAGCCGGAATCTTTAAAAAAAATTTATGGCAAACTTCTTCTGAGATAGCATGATTCCTGTAAGATCTTATTTGACTTTAAGTTGAAAAAAAATTCAGTTTACCAAGATCTTTAATGCTGAAAACTTTGTATAAATGAGTCTTTAGTTTATTTATGTTTGAGATATCCTCACCAGTTAAAATGATATCATCAATATACACAAGTATAACTTTGTATAAATTCAGAAAATGATATCATCAACATACACAAGTATAACTTTGTATAAATTCAGTTATTATTCTCGGATAGAATAAAGCCTTAGTGACTTAATTCAGTGGTTAGCTTATGTTTCGATTGTGGAAGAACAATCATCACACTCTACAAAGGTGAAGAGAATGCCTTTTCAGACTCGCAATAGGTATGAATCACTGGGACGTTTGAGTTGCGTTCTAGATCACTTTACTGCTGATATCTGCACAAAGTAACAAACAACGGCCGGAGAGGGGTCCTTCGAGGGTCCTTTTCCGATGATTAAGTCAATAAGGATACTGAGGCAGTTGCTATAAAAGCTTTTAAGATAATAGAATAATCTTGCTAAGAGTATTGCTAGTGTTTTAGTGTAAAGAGTTATGTTACCAATAGTAGTGCATGACACTGTATATATTTATAGTGGTGAGTTTTAGAAGAGGTTCCCAAAACCTTAATGGTCGTTTTGGCTTTTACCTTGAAAGGAATCTTTTTGGGATCAGTGGAGAGAGAAATAGAATATCTCCTAAGCTGATATGGCGTTTATTGGTTTGCTAATCTTTATGTCGTGGTCCCCATTCTCTTCTTTATAGTTCATTTCAGTATGTTTACTAAAGGTGTTCATTCAGGGGATAGGGTCAATTTCGGACGTGTGTCATTCGATTCGGTTGTGTTTCGAATCGGTTATTTTTTCGGTTGCTTGTAATGACAGACCACACTCGAGTCGGGTCGGTTAGTCAAGGTTCGGTTGAAGAACGGTTATTCGAGCTATCGGGTTAGCATCGGTTCGGTGTTGGTTGAAGTTCGTGTCGAGTGTTAGTTGGTGTCAGGTTCTCATCGGTTAATAATTGGTTTGATTTTGTCGGGTAAAGATCGAGTTCGGTTTTTTAAAGACAGAATTCGACTACGTATGTCGATTAATTACTATCAATCAAGTCAATATCAAATTAAATTGTTTGTCATTTTTTAATTGATGACAAGATTCCCTTTACTTAAAGCAAAATAGTTAAAATGCAAATCAATTAGTGATCATTATTACTTTGTTACTTTTACTAGTATGACCGAAAATTAAAATTATAAAGTTCTATCAATTTTCATCTAGTACGATTAAAAGTAGTTAAAATTTATTAAAATATCTATCACTTTAATAGATTAACTTATAAGATGATTGAATATGAGTCTACCATATATACTTCTTGAAACAGCCCAAAACGGTGTAAACAATATTATAACAATGTCTACAAAAAGCACAACGGAAGACTTATAAAACTCTGGGCTGAATCCGATTTGTGGTTTGATAGCCACAACAAACTAATATCATAGTATTTAAAACTTTTTACATTAAATAAGTGAATACTATTTACAAAACATTATAAAATATTACAATTTGATTTACAAAAAAAAGTCCTCGCCTCGCACATAACACATAACACAAGCAGACATCATCTTCCCAGCAGAGCTAACCTGAAAATGGATCTATCCCCCGTAAGGGATAGGCCCCATTAAAGACTGTCAACAATTGAATTGTTGAGTAATCTAACAAACCATTACATTTATATACAAGTCATTAACAAACATCTCCCATTTAATCTTTTGCTCATTTGGTATCTCCTTATGAAATATTAATTTATTAAAATCCACACTCTTTTAAAAGACCGTTTGGTATCGACATAAATACGGCTAAGAACCTTTAGCTCATAGCGAATCAAAATATAGCTATTACTTTACAAGTTAATAGCGAACTCAAAATACGACAAATGAAACATATAAATTCACTTGCCAAACAAACAAAACTTTATATACCAAACGTATTTATTCAAAACTCATATAAAAACAATAATATAATAGCACTCTAAAACATGGGAATATATGGACCGTCAGGAAGTAGGCTTGATCTAGATCCTGAGAATACGGGTGATCGTCATCACCGAAATACAGTTCTTGCAAGAACGAAACGGGACCGGGAGCTCAAGACCGAACCGAATAACCATTACCTATTATCAAGCTATAGGATTTCATAATAATCCGGATATAAATATCCGTTGCCAATTCCCAAAAAAGGACATGTTTCAATGTTGAACATTTCAATATAAACTTAATAAATCACTTGATTTTCTTTAAAATCAATAATCATACTTCATTTCATAAAATTATATTTCAAGACTCATATTTTAGAAGGTAATATCATACAAGACATGCTTTTGTAATCTCTTTAAATAAATACAATCTTAACATACTTTTTAATCAAATATAATTTTTATAACATGATTCATTTTTATTAAAATCATTTTACACATTACTCCCTCCGATTCATCTTACTTGTCCAATTTCCTTATTTGGTAAAGTCTCTTTATTTGTCCACTTTCTATTTTTAGCAAAGACTTTTTACCTAAGTACCCCCAACTACCCCAACTTATATTATTTAATAATACCCCACCTACCACCTTTTCAATTATTATAATCACTTAAAATACCTCACTATCACATTTTCAATTATTATATTCACTTAAAATATCCCACTACCACCTTTTCACTTAAAATACCCCACTACCACCCACTCTTATTTTCCGTGTCCACACAAAGTGGACAAGTAAGATGAATTGGAGGGAGTATTACATAAACAAGCAATCAAACCAATATATTTTCCATAAAGTTACTTAAACTAGCTTAAAAAGATATTAGATGTTTGTAGGTTACCTTTATGAGCAAATTCTTCAATCAAAAATCAAATTAGAAGACCAAATAACTTCATTGATGTATTTTAACAAACACTATGTGTGCAAGGATAGAGCCACATGGCGGCGCCTTATTCACGTCCTAGATTACTAGTCTTGTTTGTTACTGTTCTGTGTCTTTCGTCATCTCTATTCACTATCGTTTATACTTTTTTTAAATAATCCCTATGCTTGGTTAACGTGGGTGTAAGGTGCAGGTTTCAGATTTTTGCAGGTCATATCCTTGAAGACTACAATAGAGCCGAAGGACTCTTATGACCGCCCTCTCCTTCTGGGTATGAGACGCCGTCGACCTTCCTTCCCCGGACCCTAACCATAGAGTATCTATGTGCGGGAAAACTGGGTATGATGATGATGATGATGATATGTGTGCATCAACTTCTAACTTCAAGGGATAAAGATTCAAGCTCCATTTTTGCATCACCCTCAATAATACTCAAAAAACGAAAGAATAATAACCCTAAATTAATCTAAGGTACCCAATAAATAACCTTAAACATTTAATTAAATGAATACCCAATTTGTTTCATAACTACTAATCCCGTATTAGTACCATAAAAGGATACCCTGCTAGTATTTTGGTAATAACTTTCTCATACGAACTTGTATAGAGGTGATTCAAGTGTCTACGCAATCGCAACTCAGAACTCTACAAATCTCATGAAGACACCAGAATCAAGAAACGACTCTAACTATCCCAAAAACAGTCAAACATAACTGGGCAGAAACTTGCTTAATAACCAGCACTTTTCTTTCAACTATGAACACGAATCAACAATTTAATACCTAAAACTACTCTAAAACATTCAATTATACTTAAATAGATTAGTTTGTGAGTAGGGATGGCAATTCAGTCTGAATCCGACCCTAGTCCGACTCGATCCGAGGAAAATAATTTGATTCGAGTCCGAGGAAAAAGTCATCCGACTCCGACTCCGACTCCGACTTTACGATCCGAGTCCGAGTTAGAGACGGACCGGAGTTGGACCTTATTTTATATCCGAGACTCCGACCCGACTCCGACCCTGAAACACATCCGACTTTGAATTTGACTTTTACACTAGTATTTTGTTTCCTTTAAAACTCTAAAAGTGACTAATTCAAACTCTCTCCCATAGTAATAATAATTTTGGATTTTGAAAAACTACTTGGTATTTTTATATAGATTAATGAATAAAGATACGACAAATGAAATGAAGAAAAATAAAATACGCCAAATCAAAATACGAGAAAATTTTGTTACATTGTACTAGTAGGATCATTTCTCTTGTTAAAATTGAATTTAAATTAAAGTAGATATTTTTTTGTTAAATTATATTTAAAAAATATATTTTGTTAATTTTGTATTCTTTAAAATCATTTGTACAATATCACAACGATACTGCTTGATAATAATCCGACTCTACATCCGACTCCGTTGGAGATTCGAGAGTCCGAGTCGGGGCAAACTTGGAGTATGCATAATCCGACTCCGAGTGGAGGTGGACTGAAAACAAAAGTCCGACTATTATCCGGTGCAAAGTTAGAGTATGTATAATTCGAGCCGAGTCCGACCCATTGCCATCTCTATTTGTGAGTTACCTTTGAGCAAGATTAATCCACACAAAATTTCAGAAATCAAAATCAAGATCCACTCTAGCTAGAAATCCTTCAATGGCTACCACAAAATGTCACCTTCTTGATACTACAATTATTCCATCAAAAGACCTTCTAAAAACCTAGCACACAACAATTTAAAAGTCAATTTAAGGTCCTATTGACCATTAAAGAAACTTGCAAGTAAATTCAAGAACACATAGAAAAGACTTACTTCTAAGCCCAAAAAGAGATGGGGATGGTGATAGTTAGATGGGTTCTCCTTCTTCTACAAAAGATATACTTACACCAATACTTTGAGAAGATGAAAGTTGGTAAAATTTCAGATTTTTGTTCTTCTTTTTGAAGAGATGATCATGAAGGTAGAGTTCAATTTTGTTTTCTTCAGATACTATGAGGAAGATGATAGTGGTGTGAAGGAAAGAGTAGTAAAAATACTCTTATAGATATATATAGCTTAGGTAGAGATTTGGTGAGTAAGATTAAGAGGTGTGAGTCATAAGCCATAAGGCCATACGTGGGTATTTCATTCCTACTCATACTTATCACAGTATGAGGTGGATAATATATCTATAATTTTCGTCGTATAATTTATTTTGTCCCCAAAAAATAATAAAACTGATATCTAAAATAATAAAATATTATTTCGAGTCTCAATAAAATAACATACTTAAAATCTGATAACCCAAATTAGCTTGATGAATTACCATTAATTAAGCCGCTAAAATAGGGGCTTTGTCACTTCTATGTTAAAAATTGGTTCAAGTTTAAAGTAGTTCGATCTAAAATTCGTAAGGGTTAAGTCGATTTTAGCCGGATCGAGTTCGGTTTTGAACATGATTCGGGTCGGATATGACTCGGTCGATCATTTTTAGGTTCTGGAAATCTCGATCAACGGTTATGTGTCGGTTACAAAAATCGGTTACAGTTAGGGTTCAACTTTTCCATTTTCGGTTGTCAACCGGTTTGGGTACAACATCAGTTCGGGTATTGTCGGTTCGATAAACCTAAAAAAGGAACACACTTTCGAGTCATTTTACTTTCGGTTTGGGTTTTCGGATCGGGTCACTTTTGAATAGCTCTAATGTTTCCCTAGGTAGGGTACGAGGTAGGTGTGTTGCCTCGTCTTATACAAGTACTGACATCTTTTCTGAGTACAATTGTAGCTATCTCATGCCCACGTCATTGTGTTCGTTGCTATCATTCTGTAGGATCAGCCATCTTGCAGGTATTTATTTTCTTCCATTGTTCTACAGGATGTAGCCATCCTCCAGGTACTTACATTCTTCTATCCTTCTATAAGGTGTAGTCATCCTGCAAATACTTATGTTCTTCTATCGTTCTGCAAGATTAACCGTCCTGCAGGTATTGAACGAAGTTCCTTTATCATTCTGCAGGATTATCCATCCTGCAGGTAAACGTGTTATTCCTTTTTTAGGATCTAGGGATTAGGATCATGTATTCCAGCACATACATAAACAAACCATTGTCGAGATGCATGTTTAAAGCCGTATAGGGATTTATTTTGAGTTTACAAAACAAAGTCAAATCAACATCATGGTTTTTTACCATCGGTAGTGGAAAATAAGAATATTTATGATCATGAGCATAATTCATGATATTATAGATATAATTTTTCAAATAAAAGGGTGGCTTATGAAGTCTAGTAGTACGCCTAGAGGTAGGAGATAAAGATGATAAAAAAGAGGATGGGACATTTATAGTGTTTTCAGGAGATACGAATTTTGGTGAAGGGTCATTAAAAGTATTAGTAAGTGCGGAAGACAAGTTGGGACTATGAGATACGTAACACACTGAATAGTTTCAACCCAAAAAAAAATTTAATATGTAATTTAGACTAGAAACATAGAGCTTGAGTTGTCTTGATGAGATGTTAATGTTTGTCTTTAACTACATCATTTTCTTGAGGTATTTGAAATTTGAACACAACTTCTTTTATGATTTATACCCTTTGCAAGATAGACCTTGTAACGTAGAACAATTTACAACCATATGTGTCTAATTTACATAAGGACCCCAAAGATCAACATGAAACAATTCAAAGCATGATTTCCTCTTATTTCGCTATGAGGGGAAAGGTATCCTACTTTGACGTGCAGAGGGCAAATATTAGAAATTAGAGAATGTTGAATATGTGAAAAGTTAAGGTGAGATTACATGACCTTTAACCTATTGAAAGGGATATGACCATGCCTTAGATGCAACAACTTTATTTCTTTCATCATATCATGACTGATAACCTTACTTAAGTAGCTATTGTTAGTGTAGGAGTAGCTTTTACTTTAACATCATTATTGGAATCTTTTAGATTTTTTTTCCATTGTGCAATATAGACCATACTTGAGTTTACCAAGAGGAAAGTGATCTTTCTTGGAGTGATCCTAGAACCAGCAAAATAAGGATGAGAAAGAAAGATATATAGAATTATCAGAACACGATTTGTGCACTGATATTAGATTAAAACGGATCTTTGGCACATACAACACATCCATGAGAATGAGATTAATATTGAGTTGAATATCCTCTATCTTAGTAATTCTCAATTTACTACCATCGTGAATAGTCTCTTCATGTGTCCTTATGTCAATGTCTTTAAGATTGTTGAATAAACTGATAGTGTTGCACATATGATTTGTATCACCACTATCATATATCCAATTGTTTGAGATGATTTTGGAAATAAAATAAAGAGTACCTACTAGATTTCCAAAACGAACGCAATTACAGTCATCTTTAGTTCTAGCCTTTTTGTTCTCAACTACTACATCATTGTTGTTGAGAAAAATTACTTAATTTCTTAGAAGTTAAACCAGAGCCTCCATCCTTTGCATTGTTCTCAACATTCTCATTTAGAGTACAAACAACAATCTTCCTCTCTATTTGAATCACGATAACCATGTACTTCCTATGGTTTTTAATAGTTGCTACATTTTCTGTTTTTCATGCTATCCAATGCACGATTTTAATCTTTGATTTCTCTGATTTCATATTATAAAAAATTCTAAAAAGTTAATATTAAGAAAATACACATTAAGACGAATCAAACAAGATCCCAGTTGACTATGTTTTACATTATACATAGAGAACTATATATCAATTAAGATCAATTGGTGAATAGTAGTTGCTACAGAAACTGTAGCAACTAATGAAATTCGGAGGAAGTAATTTATAGGAGTGTTGAATAGAGTTTCCTTTGAGCTTGCAATGATCACAAAAATAATTGTTACTATTTTTGCCTCCTCCATTTATCTAAGTATAAGATCTTTTGTTGCTTGTGGTTCCTTGAATGCCTTTATTATAATCTTATATAAGATATCCTTGTCACTAGGAAATCCATAGGTTTAGTGGATGTACTAGTTTTGCATACATCCTTGTGTTTTTCTCTTATCACAGAAGCCTGTAAACATCTTGAATGATAGTTCACTCATCATAAATATGTTAATATGAGCTTAGTGAAATTGGTCATCAAGCTTCATCGAGAAATAAAAAAGCCTTTGATCTTGCTGCTTTTCAAGAACCGTTAAGTAAGTGCACAAGAGCATCCATTGCAAGTACACATAGGCAGAGGATCAAGGTGATCAATCTCATCTCCATGTGATTTTACTCTTGTGTAATTATCAGCAACAATCATGGAGACAGTTTGGTTGAGGTTAGTGAATTCTTCTTGTAGGCTATATAGTTGTGCAGAAGAAGATGTGCCAACCCTTTCTTCAAAATCATACCAAAGTTCTTGTGAATTGTTATATTAATACATGATGCTTTTGGCTACAACTCTTTCAAGAGAAGCAATAATCCATCCAATCTCTATATAATTGCATCTTTCTCAACATTTAGAGTAAGTAGATTTCAGAGGAGGTTTAGGAGTTGATTCATCAACAAAACTTTAATTTGTTCTCTTTGCAATAAGATCTATTATCATAGACCTTTTGCAATCAGCATATCCAAATCCATCAAAAAGTGGTGACACAAGTTTTATGTCAGTATGACAAGAAGCATGAAGGTAAAAAATGCTAGTTGGATTTTCGACATCATAATCGCCATTTTAGAAGATGATGAAGAAAGAAAGAAGTAGATAATAGAAGAAGAAGAAGAAGAAGAAGAAGAAGAAGAAGAAGAAGAAAGAAAGAAAGAAAGAAAGAAAGAAAGAAAGAATTATGTTGAGGGAAGTTAGACTGCGTCCTTATACCATGTTAAAAATAATAGAGATCTTGTAACATTAGACAACCATAGAAGAATAAAACTGAAACTTTAGGCGTAAATTGTGTAGGAGTTGCATTTTTTTTTTTTTGTGTAAATAAGTTATTATATAAATTAGGACAATATATGGATATGAAATTTTACCCTAAATTAATGGATCATAACCAAAAATTTCGACCTGTAATAAATAGAAAATAACCTAATTCGAAAATTCCAAAACAACTAGGTTAAACCCTTCAAAACTTGAACTCGATCAACACGTCAATTGTTAGCATTTCCAGTTTCAAGTCTTCATATTTAGTCTGCATTCACACCATTTGTAGTCAATTTTGTTTTTTAATATTAACATTTCTTTATTATAATGTTATAATCAATAGGAAAAAGTGTCAAAAAGTACCTAATAAAATTTTTTCAAAAAGGTACCTAATAAAAAAAAATTTTCCAAATCTACCTAATAAAAATTTATTTTTTCAAAAGAGTACCAACTAACGGCTGGGGTTAACTTTTCCGTTATCTTTTTTTGCTCATTTTTAAAAAGTACCTAATAAAAATTTTCTTTTCAAAAAAGTACCAAGAACAAAACATAATTATCCAATACAAACACAACATAATATATAACTCTAAGAACATCTTCACACACCATCCAATACAAACACAACATAAGAACATCATCCAACACAAACATAGAGCAAGCAACAGTTGGTGTTAAGTTGGTCGTTTATTAAAAAAATTATTAGGTACTTTTTGACACTTTTTAATAAACGGTCAACTTAACACCAACCGTTACTTGTTCTAGGTTTGTGTTGGATGATATTCTTATGTTGTGTTTGTATTGGATGATGTGTGAAATTTTTTATGGATAATGTTCTTAAAGTTATATATTATGTTGTGTTTGTATTGGATAATTATGTTGTGTTCTTGGTACTTTTCTAAACAGAAATTTTTTATTAGGTACTTTTTTGAAAATAAAATTTTTATTAGGTACTTTTTAAAAATTGGCAAAAAAAGATAACGGAAAAGTTAACCCCAGCCGTTCGTTGGTACTCTTTTGAAAAAATAAATTTTTGTTAGGTATTTTTTGGAAATAATATTTTTATTAGGTACTTTTTTGAAAAAAAAAATTTTTATTAGTTACTTTTTAGCACTTTTTCCTAATCAATACTCCCTCCGTTCTTTTTTGTTCTTCCCGTTTAGAATATTCCATTTTTGGAGAGAGAAATTTGATTAAGATTTTTAAGACATTTATAAATGATAAAATATATTCATATGAGATCTCCTTAGATTCGTCTTAATGTATACTTTTTTATCATATATTTTTTATAATTTTTTATAGTGCGTACGTAGAGATATTTAGGTTCAAAAGCTACTTTGAAAACTATGCAAAAAGTAAATGGGAAGAACAAAAAAGAACGGAGGGAGTATATTCATATTTTTTATAAAAATATGAACCTTTTCCCTAAATATAGCATTTATAATAAAAATTTCCAACTTTACATTGTTTAGAAAATTATTTCCCTACATACTGTCCACGTAGGACAGCACTAAAAATATTTTTTTTTCTAATTTTTTTTTAAGTAAATCGCCACTTCAAAAAGCGGTTTTGTTTGAAAACTGAATCAAACCGTCATTTAGAAAAGCGTTTTACATTAATAGGGTTTTAATTTTAAAAAAATAATGCAATGGAAAACTCGCGGACCTTAAAAGCATAGCAGTTTGTACCGGGTTCCATTTGCATCTATTCCTACTTTGCTCTTCTCTCTATGCTGGAAATCTAAAAAAAAAAAAAAAAAAAAAAAAAAAAAAAAAAAAAAAGGTTTCTTTAACTCAATCTCTTCTTTGTTCAGGCTCTGATTTAATCATAGCAAACGAATTCTCAACCTTCTAAGATACCTTCACTTGCATGGAACTTCTGATGATAGCTTTTCACTCTTGGTTCCTTGTTATAGAAATGATAGAAGGTGGGCAATTCAGGGTCCTAATACCTTCTCAATACATCAAGAATCTCACTAGTAAGTCATTCACTGGTCATATTTCTCATTTATTGATGTTGTGTCAATGTTGCTTTTACTAATTTTAGTGTTAGAAATTAGTTTGCTACCAAAGTCAAGTGTAAAAATGTCGTAATGATCGCGATTGTGGTAATGGGACAATGGGTGTCAAAACTCGGTCGAGTTATTTATTTAAAAAACTTCTGATAGTAAATATGATGTAAAAATGTGTGAAAAAAATTAAACCAGAGAACAAAAGGTGAGGATGAAGGAATCAATTATTATTCATTCATTACATTCATTCTGTTCATGTGAGATACAAGAGTATATAGATATCTTGAATGGTTATGAACTAACTAACCTGGGTTAGTGATTTCTCACTCCTAACTGATTATTACATTATATATAAAAACCATTACAACTATACTAAGACAGCTAATACTTGTTTGTAGGTCTAATAAGCCTTCTAGACTTGATCACGTGTCCTGCACAAGACCTCCTACTGATGTATAGCACATGTGTCTTCCTTGTATTACCTTGAAGCTTGTACACATCTGCATCTTGCTAACACCTGCCAAACACAAACATTCCATATACATGCAGAACATGTAAACTGAATACAAAGTATTCTGATTTAATCAAGTTCATATGGGATTAGGATTCTTATTCTTAATATATTTGTCATGAACAACCACATAAAGGATAAGCATGAATTCTTTATTTTTAAAAGAGACAAGTATGAATCCTGTGTTTAGCTAAACAAAATCCACGAAATTTGATGCTCAGACCAAACCGCCATTTTAAATAGCGGTTTCCCTATTTTTAAAAAAAGGGCAATTCCACATGGTAACATCCAGTTTTGATGAAATGTCAGTGGTAGCACTGTTTTGAGAAAATTCCACATGGTAGCATCTAGTTTATGCACTATCTATTGCCGTAGCATTTTCCGTTAAGTTCTTGTTAAATTCCGTTAAATTCATCATTTTGTAAGTTTTTTTCCACACGGTAGCATCCGGTTTTTGTTAATTTGCCATTTTAAATTTTAATTCACCATTTTAATGTTTAATTCACCGTTTTATTCATTAACGCTCATAGATGTTTAATAATTTTATTGAAAAATTATAAAAAATTATCTAATCGGGTCGAAACAAGTACTTATTCACCTATTTTTGGATACGTAAACCCGAAAAAGATATTTGACGTCATTTTTACCTGTTATAACGAATTTTTTTTCAAAAAACGGACGTTGCAAATACCCTTATAGTTAACTCTTTCGACAATCCGGTCGAAACAAGTACTTATATGTTTATTTTTCTAAACGTAAACCGAAAATGATATTTGACGTCATTTTTACCCATCATAACGATTTTTTTTTTGAAACAACGGACATGGCTACTGGCTACTATCCTTTTGGGATAACTCTTTCGAAAATTCGATCGAAACAAGTACTTATTTAAAAGAGTACTTGTTTCGACCGATGAATTAAACATTAAAATGGTGAATTAAATGTTAAAATTATTTTTCCGTATAATTATTCAACATTTATAATTTTTTTCAATAAAATTATTAAACATTTATGAGCGTTAATGAATTAAACGGTAAATTAAACATTAAAATGGTGAATTAAAAGTTAAAATGGTAAATTAACAAAAATTGGATGCTACCATGTGGAAAAAAACTTACAATATGATGAATTTAACGGAATTTAACAAGAACTTAATGGAAAATGCTACGGCAATTAGATAGTGCATAAACTGGATGCTACCATGTGGAATTTTCTTAAAAAAGTGCTACCATTGGCATTTCATTAAAACTTGATGCTACCATGTGGAATTTCCCTTAAAAAATTAAAATTCTCATAAACCGCTACTTCAGATGACGATTTATGCTTTGCATCAAACCGCTATTATAGATGGCGGTTTGGTGGAGCAGTTTTAGAAAAAAACCATTAATGCCACGTGGACAGTAGTGAGGGAAATATATTTCTGACCCACCTAAACTTGGAAATATTTTGTTCAAAAGCAATATATAAGGAAAAGATTCTAAAAATATATATTCTATAAAAAACATAAGAAAATACTCCTATTATTTTTTTAAAAAAATTAAATCATCATCATCATAGCCCGCGTATCACACTCATATATTTTGAAAATATTAATGATAGGAAAAAATTATTTATAACGCCTTTACCCGAGTTGACTTGAATCAAAAATGATTGAACACGAGAATGACCCACATAAATCACTCATTTGACATATCTAGAGAAGTAATTATATTGTCTACAAATTCATTTGAATCACCGAATTAATTTTAAATTAGATATATCGAATTGATTAAACGTCAAATCTTGTATCGATTAATTTTGAGGAAAATCAAAATTTATTAAGTAAGTCTCATGGGAGACGGTCTATCCTATAGACGGGTACCACAAAGCCCAGCCCAAACAAAAAATAGCAAATTAAGTTCTGTAGAAAAAAGGAAAAAAGGAAAAAAAAAATATATTAACCGTTGACTATCGACCGATCATCTTTTCCCCCAAAAAAACATCCTCTTAACTGCCAATAGAATACAGTTCAACTCTTCCCAAAATCATTAGAATACCAAAAGAAAGTCACTCCATTGATATTCCAAAAACATCAAAACTTAATTTGCAACAGAATTTTTGTTCATGATTTCTTAGAAATACCAAAACTCAATAACTGCAAAATCATTAGAATAACAACCTGCAACAGAAAAACACCAAAACACCATTACAACACCAAAAACCTGCAACAACAATGAAAGACATAATGTGTGAATTCGATCAAGTATATTTGAAGGAGACGGCGCATAGTATGTTACTGATTTGATTATTATTGTTCATGATTTTTTAATCATTTTTCTTATCATTATCATCATCAACCTACCCAGTGTTTCCCGTCCATAGAGAACTATAGACAGGGTCTGGGGAAGGAAGGACGGTGGCAACTCATACCCATAAAGGAGAGCACGACCAAAAGGAGTCCCCCGGCTCGAGAAAAGATTAGGTGAAGAACCCCAGAATGAACTCTCAAGGAATTAGTAATCTAAAACATGGATAAGACGCCTCCAACTACCCTTGTCCCTAGTCAGGTCCTTAGAGAGTTTCAACTCGTGCATGTCAATTTTAATTTGCTCATCCCATGTTCTCTTAGGCCTTCCCTGACTCCTCTTACCCTGTACTATAATGCTTTCAACGCTCCGAACAGGGGAGTCGAATGTCTTTCGTTGCACATGCCCAAACCACTTCAATCTACTTTTGCGCAATTTTCCAGAGATAGAGGCAACCCCTGGTTTGTCTCTAAACTCTTGGTTCCTAATTCGATCCATCAATGTGCGTCCGCACATCCACCTCAACATGCGCATTTCTGCGACATCCATTTTACGCTAAAAAATCTGAACTTTTTTTTAAAAAACTTTTTGTTTAAAATATTTGGCTTTTTAAGAGCTCCCTCAAAGTATTTGCAAAAATAAGGTTCTACGCAAAACGGGCTTAGGGCTGGGTTTTGAGCTGGTAATGGGCCGCTGTTAGTACAAGCGGGCAATTCATTTTGGGCATATTTACCAATTGGTCGCTGTTTATATCAGCGGGCCATTGGTTTTCTTGAATTGGGCCTCATTCGGCTGTTGTTTATAACAGCGGTCCATTGCTTTCACCATTTCCTTGCCTTTAAGCTTCTTTCCCTGATCTTTACCCTTGACCTATAGTAAGAAAATCGTTCATATTACATCTAAATCAGTTCAATTTTCTTAGTTAATTCCACCAAAACTTAATTCCTATTAAACTAAAAATTAAGATAATAACAATCTATGAAAATATGAACAAATCAAGAAGCACAATGAGTAATATTGAGATCAAAAAGAAAGAAATTAGGGCAAAAAAATTGGGGGAAAATGATTAAAACTCTTACCTTAGATTGAGAAGAGTAGCTAGAATTGGGGAGATTAAGCGTGGGAGAATACGAAACGGACCAACTATCAGTAACATAACGAAAAGCAAAAAGATTGGAAGAAGAAGATGTCCATAAGAGATCTGCAACAAAAGCAGCTCCAACAAGTGCAAGTAATGAAACCAAAAGTGCGAATTTCAATGAATTGCCCATTTCAGCAATCCAATGGCCCGCTGATATAAACAGCGGCCGATTGGTAAATATGCCCAAAATGAATTGCCCGCTTGTACTAACAGCGGCCCATTACCAGCTCAAAACCCAGCCCCTAGCCCGTTAAGCGTAGAAGCTTATTTTTGCAAATACTTTGAGGGAGCTCTCAAAAAGCCAAATATTTTTTAAAAAAAAAGTTTAAAAAAAAAAGTTCCAAAAATCTTCTTCATAGGCCAACATTCTGCCCCATACAACATAACAAGTCTGATGGCCATCCTGTAAAATTTTCCCTTTTACTTACTTGGGAACTTCCTATCACTAAGCACCGTGGTCGCTGCTCTCCACTTGAGCCAACCCGCTTGGATACGGTGAGTTACATCTTCGTCAAATGGCTTCATCAATGTAAAATTTTCCCTTTAAACATTTTTCTTATGCATTTATAAATTGAATTTTTTTTGTTCACCAAGGTTCATCAATGGCTTCATCAATAGGAGACGCTGAGAATTACCATATTGAAAGGGAAGATGAAGGTAATGAAGGTAATGCCCATATTCGATCAATAATTTTTTTTTTAAATTGACCTGGTATTTTTTTTCAATGGAAAACGAAGGAGGGAATATTACAGTTCCAAAAATTTTTTTTAATTACCATATTGGAATTACCATATTGAATTTTTTTTTTAAATTGACCTGGTATTTTTTTAATCCGATCAATAGTTTCGTAGAACGACTAACAGTGTGTTGTGGTTTTTTTTTTAATTTTTTTTTTGTATTTCAGTTCTTGGAGATGGAGATGATGACAACGACCATAACAATGCTATATGCCTCTACGAAGGTATTAAATTTTGAAATTATAATATAATATTTTTGTAATTATAATACGTTTTTTTGGGGACTGTAATGGTATCCTTCAGAGACTATAATGTCTGTGGTTGGGCGTGTAATTATAATGGTTTTGTTTTTTGGGGCTATAATTTTTGTGTTTGGGTCTATAATGATATCGTTTTGGGACTATATTGTATGTGTTTGGGAATATAATGGAGATGATGACAACGACCATAAGCAAACAGGGCCGTCTCTGATATTTTGGGGGCCCTAGGCAAAATTATATAAAGGGGCCCTTTACATAAAGTACTACTGTCGTAAGCCCAAAATATTTTATTGAGTTGCATCTCCGTTATCATTTTGAAAGACAAAAATCTTTTGAATGGAAAAACAAAAACTCAAATGAGCTAAAATAACAACACATAGAAGTGAAAACCCCAATGAACATAGATTCAAATAGAAAAGCATGAATCTTATGACTAGGCCACTGGAGAAAGGAACAACAAAACGGATGTCTCTCCAAATACAGAGAAATGCAATAAAAACCTAAAATTTTCTACACACAACTACAATTGGTCAGAGCAACCACACTAACTAATCCAAAGTACCAACTAAAAACAACCCGATATGTTTAAACCACGAATAACTAAAAATTATTTCACACTACAAAATAAACAAACCAGTGAACCACAAAGGTCCAATACCTAGATCTAAAATTAATAGTAGCCCTTACATTTATTTTTCTCCTAACAACAAATACTAATTCAGAAAGAAATATGGTATAAATGGACAATTGTCCGCAAGGTTCAAGCATCGGCGTAAAAATAAAAATAAAATTGCATACTGTAATACTCTTGAAACTCGAATAATAGGAGTAACACACAAGATTTCAATACTTCATATGTATTTTAAAGCACTAATATTAATAAAGTTCAACAACGAAAAAATCCTAAATAAAAAAATAAAATTAGACTTACAGTAATGGAAAACTAGTGATTCAATTTCAATCAAAGTTTGATCCTTGAACTTTTACCGAATACTACCAAGAAATTCTACCAACACCACAAAGATTTGAGCAAGTGAACACTAGAGTTGAAGAGAAAAAAATTTAAATTCCATCTATTTAAATTGAAAACAGAAATTTGTCATTTTCTATTGATGAGGAGAAGGTAACGATAATAGAATCAAGGTCAATTGTAAATATTAAGTGATCAATTTATCTATTCATTCACAGACAAAGAATTGAAGATGGAGCTAATGGAGGCTCTTAGTTTTCCCCAAAAAAAAAGAGTAAAGATAGATAGTAATGATGCACTGATGTTGACGTTATTCTCAATTTCCAAGATTATTTTTTTAAACTTTATTTCGGCTTTTCTTTTATGTTTCATATTTAATTGAGTTTTGGGCCGCGTATTTATTTTTTTTGTTTTGCGAGATGTATCAACTTGGGGCCCTTCCTTTTACCTATTTTCTGAACACTAGAGTTGAAGAGAAAAAAATTTAAATTCCATCTATTTAAATTGAAAACAGAAATTTGTCATTTTCTATTGATGAGGAGAAGGTAACGATAATAGAATCATGGTCAATTGTAAATATTAAGTGATGCACTAATGTTGATGTTGACGTTACATTTTTGTTTTACTTGATCGGTTTTGAGCCTCTGGTATGATTTATTTTTTTTGAGACCATATAATATTGTTTGGGTATATAATGGTTTTTTTCTGGGGTATATTGGTATCTTTTTGGGACTATAATGTCTGTGCTTGGGGGTATAATGGTTTATGTTTGGTGCTATAATGATTTATGTTTGAGACTATAATGTCTATGTTTGGGGGGTATAATGGTATATGTTTGGTGCTATAATGGTTTTTGTTTGGGACTATAATATTTGTGTTTTGGGGGTTATAATGATATATGTTTGTTACTATTATGGTTTGTGTTTGGGTCAATAACTGATCATATTTACATATTTGCAAAGATAATTGTTGATGAAGAAATTAGCCTTCTGAAGCAATTGAACAGAAATATGCTACTGATTTATCAAAAGTAGACCTATTTAGTTCACTAGAAGGCATTGCTGACAAAACATAGAAGAACTAAAGCAGCTTTACATGTCACATGCACGAGTGACGGGTTTTGGTATTAAAAAGTACATCCAACGAACAACAAAAGATGTTGTAGTAGAGAGGTATTACGTATGTTCGTGTCAAGGGAAAAAAAATGTGATCCGTTCAAATGTATACCTTGGGGATAAAAAAAATCCAAAAAGATTAAATTCATGCCAACGACAAGATACGATTGTAAGGCACATATACAGATTAAATTAGATCATGAGAGTAGATTATATATTATATTAAGCAACACATCATCTTGCACACACATGAATTAACAAGAGTTGAATGGCAACACCTTCATCGTTCTGAAAGGCATGCATCAGTTGCATACCATTAAATCATTTAAAGAGGCAAGCATCAGACCAACCGTTGTTTATAGATATTTGTCTCAAGATGCAGGCGGAGATGAGTATGTTGGGCATACGCTACTAGACCATATAAACTATGTCAACAGGTAAGAAATCTAAACCCATATATGCTTGAAATATAAACTATGTTTGGAATTATATTATTAACATTTTGGATATATAATACCTTTTTTTGGTTATCTTTTGTCGACAAAAACTCGGTCGTTCCGTTATATAACGACCGCTTTATAACGGCTTTGTGAGACACCGCACCTTTAAATGTCGTTATATAACGGCGCAAAAAAAATCACACCAAAAACGCCGTTACGTCCGTTATATAATGGATAATGACCGAGTTTAATGCCGTTACACCGTTATTTTGCCCACAATTTTAAATTTAAATAAAGAAGATAACTTAGATTCCTGACTAGATTCCATAAAGTTTTAAAGAATATACCCTAAACAAACAAAACACAAGCAAATAAAAAAAAAGACTACAATCTTCTTATAAATCTGACATTTTGGGCAAATCACATATCACAATTTGCAAATTTCATACCCATAATAAATTCAGATAGAAATTGTACCAGCTTTGAGCATTCTTCATCACCTTCATTTTTGTTTTACCTGATCATATTTACATATTTGCAAAAATGAGTAAAGATAGATAGTAATGATGCACTGATGTTGACGTTATTCTCAATTTCCAAGATTATTTTTTTAAACTTTGTTTCTGCTTTCCTTTTATGTTTCATATTTAATTGAGTTTTGGGCCGCGTATTTATTTTTTTTTGTTTTGCGAGATGTATCAACTTGGGGCCCTTCCTTTTACCTATTTTCTGAACACTAGAGTTGAAGAGAAAAAAATTTAAATTCCATTTATTTAAATTGAAAACAGAAATTTGTCATTTTCTATTAATGAGAAGAAGGTAACGATAATAGAATCATGGTCAATTGTAAATATTAAGTGATCAATTTATCTATTCATTTACAGACAAAGAATTGAAGATGGAGCTAATGGAGGCTCTTAGTTTTCCCCAAAAAATATGAGTAAAGATAGATAATAATGATGCACTGATGTTGACGTTATTCTCAGTTTCCAAGATTATTTTTTTAAACTTTATTTCTGCTTTCCTTTTATGTTTCATATTTAATTGAGTTTTGGGCCGCGTATTTATTTTTTTTGTTTTGCGAGATGTATCAACTTATTGAGTTGCGAGAAGTAGCAATGTTCATTGGGGTCGCGTATTTAAACTTTATTTCTGCTTTCGTATTTATTTTTTTTGAGACCATATAATATTGTTTGGGTATATAATGGTTTTTTTCTGGGGTATATTGGTATCTTTTTGGGACTATAATGTCTGTGCTTGGGGGGTATAATGGTTTATGTTTGGTGCTATAATGATTTATGTTTGAGACTATAATGTCTATGTTTGGGGGGTATAATGGTATATGTTTAGTGCTATAACGGTTTTTGTTTGGGACTATAATATTTGTGTTTTGGGGGTTATAATGATATATGTTTGTTACTATAATGGTTTGTGTTTGGGTCAATAACTGATCATATTTACATATTTGCAAAGATAATTGTTGATGAAGAAATTGAGCCTTCTGAAGCAATTGAACAGAAATATGCTACTGATTTATCAAAAGTAGACCTATTTAGTTCACTAGAAGGCATTGCTGACAAAACATAGAAGAACTAAAGCAGCTTTACATGTCACATGCACGAGTGACGGGTTTTGGTATTAAAAAGTACATCCAACGAACAACAAAAGATGTTGTAGTAGAGAGGTATTACGTATGTTCGTGTCAAGGGAAAAAAATGTGATCCGTTCAAATGTATACCTTGGGGATAAAAAAAATCGAAAAAGATTAAATTCATGCCAACGACAAGATACGATTGTAAGGCACATATACGGATTAAATTAGATCATGAGAGTAGATTATATTATATTAAGCAACACATCATCTTGCACACACATGAATTAACAAGAGTTGAATGGCAACACCTTCATCGTTCTGAAAGGCATGCATCAGTTGCATACCATTAAATCATTTAAAGAGGCAAGCATCAGACCAACCGCTGTTTATAGATATTTGTCTCAAGATGCAGGCGGAGATGAGTATGCTGGGCATACGCTACTAGACCATATAAACTATGTCAACAGGTAAGAAATCTAAACCCATATATGCTTTAAATATAAACTATGTTTGGAATTATATTATTAACATTTTGGAAATATAATACCTATTTTTGGTTATCTTTTGTCGACAAAAACTCGGTCGTTCCGTTATATAACGGCCGCTTTATAACGGCTTTGTGAGACACCGCACCTTTAAATGTCGTTATATAACGGCGCAAAAAAAATCACACCAAAAACGTCGTTACGTCCGTTATATAATGGATAATGACCGAGTTTAATGCCGTTACACCGTTATTTTGCCCACAATTTTAAATTTAAATAAAGAAGATAACTTAGATTCCTGACTAGATTCCATAAAGTTTTAAAGAATATACCCTAAACAAACAAAACACAAGCAAATAAAAAAAAAGACTACAATCTTCTTATAAATCTGACATTTTGGGTAAATCACATATCACAATTTGCAGCCGAAGGACTCTTATGACCGCCCTCTCCTTATGGGTATGAGACGCCGTCGACCTTCCTTCCCCAGACCCTGGCCATAGAGTATCTATGTGCGGGAACACTGGGTATGATGATGATGATGACATATCACAATTTGCAAATTTCATACCCATAAAATAAATTCAGATAGAAATTGTACCAGCTTTGAGCATTCTTCATCACCTTCATTTTTGTTTTACTTGATCGGTTTTGAGCCTCTGGTATGATTTATTTCTTATGGTTTTTTTTTTAGGTGATAGATAATTGAAAAACCAAGTTAAAACTTGAAAAATAAACCAAGAAAAAAGCTTGAGACTTAGTAAAAATGGAGGTCATTTTGTGTAGAACAGTAGAAGTAAAAATGGAGATGAAGGTGAGAGACGTTAGAGGAGCAGAATGCAGATAGAAATGGCGTTGGAATATGGCTAGAAAAGTAGTACTAGACTACTAGTACTCATCATGACTGTACAGAGTACAGTATAACTATATAGATTAGGCGGTGCAAATTTAGATTAGGGACTATTTTTTTAAAATTTTTTTATGCAAATATATATTAGGAAGAAAAGTACTCAAACATTGGGCAGTGCAATTTTTTTTTATGAGTACACGTTATTACCAGTACAAATTGTCAAACATTGGTCAATGCAATTTTTTTTTATGAGTACACGTTTTTACCAGTACAGATTAGAGACTAATTTTAAAAAAAATTTATATAGTTGTACTCTTTATTTAGTTGTTAAATTTAGTTGTCTTAATTAATACTCCTTCCGTTCTCAAATATTCTTCCCATTTGGAATATTCCACTTTAAGAAGACAGAAATTTGAATAATGTTTTCGAGACCTATTTAGAAGATAAAATATATTCATGTGAGATTTCGTTAGATTTGTTTGTTACTTTAAATTATTAATGGGAAGAACAAAAAAGAACGGAGGATAAGGATATTGGATGGACTTTTTGTACTTTAAATTAAATTAGAAAAAATTATTATTCATTTGTTACTTTAAATTATTGACGGATATTGGAATGTGTTTCAGTTTACAAATATTTAACTATTAAACATGCCAAGATCAAAGGCAGAGGATAAGAATATGGAGTTTTTGTACTAAAGTCACGGATGATGGAAAAGTTTTAGAAAAATTTGATTTTAAACATGTGAACTTTGTCTCATTTACTTTTAAACGTTCGAACTTTTGGATTAATATTTAAAGGCATTGTTTCTGCTAAGAAACTGTCAAATTTGTAAGGGGACTTCAAGAGGTAGGTATCTTTTGAAATAAGGGCTGGTAGTAGTCCGACCGCCGCGCGTGGTGTTCCTGCAACCACAAAGAAAGCTAACCCGGGGGCCTAGTCCCGGAAGGGCTCTCCGATGCTTAAGTTAGACCAAGGAAAATGTGATGTATATGAGTTTTTGAGTAAGATTGCGTAACCTGATTATCGAAGTCGAATGTTGCTTTTAAGGTAGGTCTGTCTTGGGAGTTACTCCTCTTGGGTAGTTATCCTCAGGTAGATAACCGCTGGAAGTTACATCTGCAGGAGGGGACATCATGGAGAGCAGTTACTAAGACCATAGGTGGTTTTCAGGGAAGGATCTTTGACCTGAATAGATTAAATAACCGCCGTCCTGCAAATAGGTCTTCTTCCTTGGACTTCAGCTGGAGCTGTAAGCCTTGACAATATAAAGGATAGTTTGACTTTTGACTTCATTGACCTAAGGTCGTTTTGCCCTTTCATAGGACATAGGAAGTATGACCCGTAACATTGGCCTCCCGCATACGAAGTAAGATGATGGTTTGCCTTGAATGAATCTTGATTTGTATGCGGAACATCACAAAAAGCTAATGAAGAGGATGTCTCGGATCTCTAAGTCTCGGACTTCATAAAGTCTCGGACTTCTTAACTGCATTGTGGAGGAAAGTAAAATACCAAGGCAAAAAAAGGGGGGGTCCGACTCTTTTGAGTCTCGGACTGCTTATTTAACTTAGAAGTTTGGACATCTAGTTATTTTGTAAGATGAAGCATAGGGGTCCGAATCATGTAAGTCTCGGACCAATTAGATACACTCTGGTACATCTAGCCAGCTGGGGATCTCAACATTTAGGGGTCCTGGAGGGGTCCGACTTATAGAAGTCTCGGACTCCTTAAATACATATAGGTGTACTTAGCCAAAAAGAGGGGGCCTCAACATTTAGAGGTCCTGGAGGGGTCCGACTTATAGAAGTCTCGGACTCCTTAAGTACACATAGGTGTACTTAGCCACAAAGAGGGGGCCTCAACATTTAGAGGTCCTGGAGGGGTCCGACTTATAGAAGTCTCGGACTCCTTAAGTACACATAGGTGTACTTAGCCAAAAAGAGGGAGCCTCAACATTTAGAGGTCCTGGAGGGGTCCGACTTATAGAAGTCTCGGACTCCTTAAGTACACATAGGTGTACTTAGCCAAAAAGAGGGCCTCAACACTTAGAGGTCCTAAGGGGGGTCCGACTTATAGAAGTCTCGGACTCCTTAAGTACACATAGGTGTACTTAGCCAAAAAGAGGGCCTCAACACTTAGAGGTCCTAAGGGGGGTCCGACTTATAGAAGTCTCGGACTCCTTAAGTACACATAGGTGTACTTGATCAAAACTGGACTTTTCACCTCTGTGGGACTTAGATGATTGGACGTTTTGAAGTCTCGGAACTTAATGTAAGACATGCAGATTCAAGCTTGTCTTCACCAACCATGGTGTCGTTTCCCCAAACAGTGCATTAATGGCTATATTAAATTCTCACCTAACTTTTTGTCATTTTGTTCCAAAATTGTGTTCTAGTGAGAGAATCAAAAATTTCAAAATTTTCTAGAGAGAGAGGCTCTGACATCTTTGAAGATTTTCTGACAGTTCATACTTGGAAACACATTTCACACCAGGTATGCTCTAATTTTTGGATCAAACTCATAAATTTCTTGATTTTTTCATTTGATTTTCAATAAATTCATCAAATCTTCAACCATTGTTCTTGAAATCTTCAAACTGTTCTTGAAGATCTTCAATCTGTTCTTGAATAATTATTGTTTGATTTATATTTGCATCACTGTTCATATAAAACTTGTTTATCATGGAGACCCTTTACTTAGAGGATATCTGTAGAGAATTTCCCAACATTGACCTTAATAAGGACTCGGAATTCAAGAATGAAGAGACCAGGGTTGGTTCTGATGAGTCGGATGATGATAGCCCAATTTTTCGCGTGAATCCGCATTATGAACCGATTCCGAGTGATGATGAGTCTGATGTTTCGCCTTTTTACCCAGAGGAGACCATTTTACCTTATCCTTGGGAAGTTTCTTTAGCATTCGTTCCCGGATACATACGTGTAAATCCTAAACTTTTGGAGGTGGTTCATGTAGATATGACGAAGAAGAAAGCGGCTCAAGAATGTTCACCAAGCCGGGACACTTCCAAGAACATTCCTCATCCTTTTTATATTCCCAACGGGGGACCATTGAACTATTTTGTAGATAAAACCACAATGGACATATTGGACAGTGACAGGAAGAGTATGGCTCGGAGATAGGGCCTCGTAGATGGCTATGATGTAGTTAAGCCAGGACTTTATGATACTGTACGATACCCCCCAGAGGGTTGTATAGCTGTATATGATAAATCGTTTGAAATGGGTCTGAGATTTCCCTTACACCCTTTCGCTAAAGCAGTTTTGGATATGTTGGATATTACTGTGGCTGAGTTTTATCCCAATGCCTGGGGGTGTATCTCGGCCTTTATTATAGTAAGCAAGGGTTTGGGAATAGGATTAAGTATGACGGCGTTTCGCCACATATTTAGGGCTAGGTTATGCAATTCTACAACGAATGGGCCTGGATGGGTGACCTTATCCCATAGGAGGGGTTTTAAGATAGTGGGGGATTTGCCTGATAGCAACAAACTTTTTAGGGCAAAGTTTGGCTATTTGTATAGTAGGCAAGGTTGGGATATCAAGACAAGTTTTGATATAAACCCTAAGGTAGAGCGTTTTAATAATAACGTACCTATCTGCAATAACGAGGAAGCAATAATAGTCCGGTTTGCTACCATGAAAGTAGAGCTGAGGAAAAAGCCGGTATTTGTACAGCGGAGATGGATACCCAGGTTTCCTGATCTTAGCAAAGAACTTTTTCTCGCAGCTTTTGACATTAGCATCTTCTTTAATAAGAGTAGGTTTCTTTTCAAAGCCGTGTTATGATATTGGTTTAGTTTGATACTAACCCATGTTAATATTTTGCAGGAGTAGCAAGGGAGCAAGTTGGAGCCAAGTATAGACAATTGATGGCTGGCTTTAACACATTAGGTGCTTTTGCTGAAGCACTTAGGACGGTTACTCCTCCTCCAGCCGTGCCTAATCCTCCTAACGTAAGTGCTCAACTTTACAGAATATTTCTTATTTTGGATAGATACTAACCATGTTCATGTAATTTGCAGAACTCGGCAACCGTAACGGATGCCTTAAAGGATGCTCCGAGTCATGAGGAGGCTCGGGAGTTGCTGGAAAAGAGGAGGGAAATTCCCCCTCCTGAAGAAGTCGCTAACAGGGCAGGAAAGCCCACAAGAAAGAGGAAAAGGGGCTCATCTAAGCCCAAGGCGACCCCCACACCTGACAACCCGGTGGTGGTGGAAGATGACGACGATGAGGTTTCTTCTGGCTCAGGGGAGCCAATAATTGATGCCGTGCCTCTGAGCACCAACTTTCCAGGCATCAAAATAAATGAGCCGAAATATAAGGTTTCGGCTTCTTCTTCAAAGATTGCTCCCAAGGAGAAGGGGAAGCAAGTCCTGGTGGAGGAAGAGGTGGTTTACACCAGGAACATTAAGGCACAAAGGCCTGGTGTTCCTTTTGTAAACTTATCTACTGCTGAGCTGGCAGGCCGGTACAATAAAGCCAGCCGCTGCTTGATCACCCAGGACGACTTAGATTTCATGGACACTTTGGATCCTGAAGAGAGGATGCAAAGAGCTCAGGCTGCTATGGCTGAGGTAAGTCTTCAAGTATATACCACGGCTTGTATTCCATACTTGTATTTTACTGATTGTTCTTTCTACAGGGCTTGATCAGGATGTTGTTCGAGACATCTAAAGTCCAGCAGAATGAGGTGGACCGGGAAACTATCCGGACACTGACTGCCAGAGTGGACGAGCTGAATGAGAAGGAGGCGGACCTGAAAGCTCGTCTAGACAAGTGCAAGGGCCTATCTGAAAGGCTTGATCAAGCCGAGAAATGGAGAGCTCGGATGAAAGACACGCTGACCGAGACTGCTGGGAAGCTGGACAAATGTTCCCAGCTTTCTCTGGAGATGTGCACTGACATCGGGAACGTTCTGGAGGCCTTGGACATGGTTACTGTCAGAGGCAAATATTTGATGGACCTGCTTTATGAAGAGCAGGCAAAGCTGGAGGAAGTTTTAGAGGTCGCCCAATATTACAAAGCTAAGTCGGAGCGACGAGGTAGGATCGCCAAAGATTGGTTATCTTCCTCGGACTGTGGGTCATTCATGGCCAAGCTGTCTGGGGAGATGATCAACAACGGCATCCTTCTTGAAGCCGAGGCAACAAGACTGGCAGCTATTGAGATGGGGGTTGATTCTGAAAAGCTCTCAGCTTTAGCTATGTCCAAGAGGGGTGAAGCTTTAAAGAATCTGACAGCCACTTTTGATAAAGGCTCTGCCGCCTTGAATGACCCGGAATGGGATGCAGAAGAGCAGAAGCAATGGGCCTCCAGGATTCCTCCGGCATTAGAGAAGCGGGCCTCTGAAATGGATTTCACAGTCTATCAGCCCAAGCGCTCTGATCCTCCATCTGCTCCGGCAAGGTCGAACTTTTCTTCACTCGATCACAAATGTAATGACCTTGCTGGACACCTGACGATGGAGAGGGAAGTCGTCCAGGATTTAGCCCAAGAGTTGGAAGCCACTGAGCCTCTGACCATAGATTTGGACGAGCTATTAAGGTTGTCTCCTTCTCCAGCCCCTAGGTCGCCTTCTCCCGTTTCTCAGGCCAATGAGCAGGCCGAGTAAAGCTTCTCTTCAGTGTCTCGGACACTTTTGTAATAGTTTTAGGTGAAACTTGAACACTTTTTTGGAAATATTTTTGTAAACATTATTAGGAGATCTGTATCTCCTGCACTTGTAAATGTGATTGTAAATATTTATTGATGTCTTTGCTTTTTTATGTGTTGCTCGCTGTGATATTACTTGTGATCTGCTACACATTGGACAATCTACTGGCACGCCGAATTTGCAGGGTTAAAACTAGGATCTTCATGAGAATTCAGATTTCTATTAATAATTACCCGATTTTTGAGGGTGATGACTTGGATTTCTCGAATATTTTGATGGAACGTGAGTTCTTATAATTTTCCGAGTCTTCAGGGTGAAAGCTCGGATGTTTCATCTGACTTGGTAGGAGTATCAGACTCATAGGAGTCAGACTCATAGGAGTCTCCGGTTTCCGAAATATCATATCATATAAGCATTTTAACTTGTTAGAACATAAGTTCTAAGCAAGTTGGGGGGGTCAGACTCATAGGAGTCTCTGACCTCCATTAACATCAAAAACATGAAAATGACTTAGTTTGTTAGAACATAGGTTCTCAACAAACTTTCCAAGGGGGGGTCAGACTCATAGGAGTCTCTGACCTCCATAATCATCAAAAACATGAAAATGACTTAGTTTGTTAGAACATAGGTTCTCTACAAACTTTCCAAGGGGGGGTCAGACTCATAGGAGTCTCTGACCTCCATAAACATCAAAAACATGAAAATGACTTAGTTTGTTAGAACATAGGTTCTCTACAAACTTTCCAAGGGGGGGTCAGACTCATAGGAGTCTCTGACCTCCATAAACATCAAAAACATGAAAATGACTTAGTTTGTTAGAACATAGGTTCTCTACAAATTTTCCAAGGGGGGTCAGACTCATAGGAGTCTCTGACCTCCATTAACATCATGGAAATACAAATAGTTCGGAATCTGAGCAAGCTCTTGCAAACAACAATTCAGATAACAGTGAACATAGGTTCATATGATATCATGATAAAAGTGAACATAGGTTCATATAATAACATCCAAATCCAACAAAAACAAATAAAAGTAAACCAGCATAAAATGAAATGTTCAGCTATAAAATTTAATAGGTGCTATGATGGGGGCCCCTTGCAAGGGGTTGTTCAGATGTAGAACTTCTTGAGATGATCAGAGTTCCATGGCCTTTTGAGCAGTTTGCCTTCTGCGTCTTCTAGTTCAAATGTTCCTGGTTTCACAATTCGGACTATCTTGAATGGGCCATCCCAATTGGCCCCCAGCTTGCCTTTGTCAGTAGCTTTCCCAGTTGCTTCCACTTTTCTGAGAACATAGTCATGGAGTTGCAATTGCTTGGGTTTCACCATCCTGTTGAATTGTCTGGCCATCTTCTGTTTTTGAGCCAAAGATCGAAGAAGTGCATTGCCTCTTGTTTCAGGGAGGAGGTCTAAGTTAACCTTTTTTGCAGCATCATTATCCTCATGAGAGTAGTAGGCAATCCTTGTGGATGGAATGCCTATCTCTACTGGTAGCACAGCCTCAGAACCATAGACAAGTGAGAAGGGTGTGTGTCCAGTGGCCTCTTTCACAGTTGTACGCATAGCCCAGAGCACACCTGGTAGTTCTTCGTCCCAGGAGCCTTTGGCCCCTTCTATCTTTTTCTTTATACCAGAAAGTATGGTTTTATTGGCGGATTCAACTTGACCATTGGTTTGGGGTCTTGACACAGAGCTAAACCTTATTTGTATTTTAAACTTCTCACAATAATCAAGGGTATTTTTGCTTATGAATTGACGGCCATTATCAGTGATTATAACCCTAGGTATGCCATATCGAGTAATGATGTTACGCCAAATGAATTGACATACCTGTTTGTCAGTGATGGTGCTTAAAGGTTCAGCCTCAACATATTTTGAGAAGTAATCTACAGCCACAATGATGAACTTTCTCTGGCCTTTTGCAGGAGGAAAGGGTCCCAAAAGATCTAGGCCCCATCTATCAAATGGCAGAACTGCTTGGATGGTAGACAGATAGTTTGATGGCTTTCTTGGAATTTCTGCAAAGTACTGGCACTTTTCACATGTTTTGACCAGTTTTTCTGCATCTTCTCTCAGTGTTGGCCAGTAGTAGCCATTCCGCAGGACTTTGTTGATGATGGTTCTGGTGCCCTGATGAATGCCACATCCCCCTTCGTGGATTTCACGGAGGATATAGTTTCCATCTTCTGGTGTTACACACTTAAGCAGTGGGTGTGTGTAACTTTTCTTGTATAGATTGTCTTCAAAGAACTCGAACCATTTTACTTTCTTCAGGAACAGAGGGGCTTGTGCAGGATCCTCTGGTAGGATGCCATGTTTGAAATATTGGATGAGAGGTTCCATCCAAGTGTTGTCTCTGGTTATCATAGCAACTTTTTGATTGATGCTAGGTGAGGATAGAATCTCCCATGTGATGTTGCGGGCCTGTGGGCCATCAGCTGAGCTTGCTAGTTTGGCTAAGGCATCTGCCTGGGCGTTCTCAGACCTGGGTATATGATTGATCGTGAATTGCAACGGCTCGATCAAGGATTTGACTTTCTGCAGATACATTTTCATGCTGTCATCTTTGGCTTCAAAATCCCCGTTTACCTGCCCCACAATGAGCTGTGAGTCAGAGTAAGCTGTGATCACCTTGGCACCTGAATTTCGGCAGATTGTGATGCCAAATATCAGGGCTTCATATTCCGCTTCATTGTTTGAGGCAGCGAACTGGAAGCGAACAGAATGCTCCAGCTTTACTCCTGCAGATGAGATTATGATTATTCCTGCACCACTGGATGACTTGGTTGCAGACCCATCAACATAGAGCTTCCATTCTTGATTGGGATTTTCAGGCTCTGACCCTGTGGCTTCAGCTATGAAATCAGCGAGAGCTTGGGCTTTGATTGCGGTGCGGGGCTCAATCTCAATACCAAAATCAGACAATTGATTGGCCCAATCTGCTACTCTGGTTGATTGATTCCTTCCTTCTAAGATCTTCTTTATAGGCTGACTTGTACGAACCCTTATTTGGTGAGACTGAAAATAGGGCTTCAATTTGCGTCTGGCCATCACAACAGCATACAATGCTTTTTCAACCTCACTGTAATTGCTTTCAGATCCTCTATATGCGTGGCTTATATAGTAAATGGGGAACTGCTTCCCTTCTCTTTCAGCCACAAGTACAGCACTAAGAGAATATTCTGAGATGGCTATGTAGAGGTATAATACTTCACCTTTCAAAGGAGAGACAAGTTTAGGAAGGTTGGCCAGATATTCTTTGAGATCTTGAAAGGCTTTTTCTGCTTCTGGGCCCCATTCAAATGTTTGTTTCTTAAGGGTTCTGAAGAATGGGGAGCATTTGTCAGCGGATTTGGACATGAACCTTCCAAGGGCTGCAACACAACCGGTGAGCTTTTGAACTTCCTTGACGGATTTGGGAGACTGCATGTTGAGGATGGCTTGGATTTTGTCTGGATTTGCTTCTATACCCCTTTCATCCACCAAGAATCCTAGGCACTTCCCCCCAGTGACCCCAAAAACGCACTTTTCAGGATTAAGGCGCATTATGTGGTTCCTGAGGGTGAGAAAAGTTTCCCTGAGATCTGCAGCATGGTCTTTGGGCTCTTTGCTCTTGGTGATCATGTCATCAACATAAACTTCTAGGTTTCTCCCAATCTGAGCATTGAACACCTTGTTTACCATCCTCTGGAACGTGGCCCCTGCATTTTTAAGTCCGAAGGGCATGACTTTATAGCAATATACTCCAGCACTTGTGATGAAGGCAGTGTGTGGTTGATCTTCTTCTGCTAGGGGGATTTGATGATATCCCGCGTTTGCATCCATGAAGCTAAGGAGGGCATGCCCCGCTGTAGAATCGACTAGGCGATCTATCTTTGGAAGCGGGTAGTCATCCTTAGGACAGGCCTTGTTTAAATCAGTGAAGTCAACGCACATTCTCCATTTTCCGTTAGGCTTCTTCACCAGCACTACATTAGAGAGCCATTCAGAGTATTGGCATTCTCTTATGAAGTTGGCTTTGAGCAATTTCTGGACCTCGGCTTTGGCCGCCTCTATTCTTTCCTGACCTTGGTGCCTCAACTTTTGCTTCACCGGTTTATAGCCAGGTTTGATGTCTAATTTGTGACACATGACATCTTTAGGGATGCCCGGCATTTCAGACACATTGAAGGCAAAGATATCACGGAATTCAGAGATGACTTTCAACAATTCTTCTCTGATATCAGCATTCAGATTTGTGCCAATTTTGATCATCTCTCCTTTCCCCCAAACATCAACTTCTTCATGTTTATCAGATGGTTCTGGCCTTTGAGAAGGGGTTGTAACGGAGAGGATGGCAGCATCTTCCAACTTTCTTTTCTGTCCAGATTCTCGAGGTATCTCTTCCCCTTTGAGGGAGTTGACTAGGCATTCCCTTGCTGATTTTTGGTCACCCCGTAGGATTCCGACAGTAGAGTCATCCTTCTCGTATTGTAGCAGCAACTGATGAGTAGAGATGACTGCCTTGACTTTGTTGATGAGAGGAAGACCCATGATGGCATTATAGGAGAATTTCAGGTCTACCACCGTGAAACGAACAGCAATATTGCGTCCGTTGTTTTTCTCACCAATTCTGACAGGAAGGACAATGGTGCCTAGGGGGAAGACCCTTCCACCTCCAAACCCAATCAGAGGTCTGTCCATGGGTTGAAGGTGTTTCTCTTCATATTTCATTTGGCGTAGACAATCCATGGTTATCAAGTCAGCAGAACTTCCGGTATCAACGAGGATACGGCGGACTTTCATATGGCTTATTTTTAGGGTGACCACCACTGGATCAGAATGTGGCTGCTGCAAAGGAATGCTTAGCTCCTGACTGAATTTCATTTCAGGGCATGTTGGTTCTTCTTTGGGAGGACCCTTCATAAGGGTGTGTATGCTGTCTCTCGCTGATCGGATGGTGGGGAACTCCTCAGAATAGCCCCCCACTATCATATTAATCACGCCATCAGTAGCAGCGGATGAATTTCTGGAGTGTAGGGAAGCCAACTTCTCAATGTCAAGATCATCAAGTCGATGTTTCTTCCTTTCAGGTTGCTTTCTATCATCCTCTTTGTTGAGGAAACGGTCCAATTTCCCTTCCTCTGCATATTTGTTTAGGATCCTTTTCAACTCCCGACAGTTAGGGAGGGTATGACCATGCTCTTTATGATATTCACACCATAAGTCCATGTTCCGGCGGTACTTAGGTGTAGGAACGGCAGCAGGAGGGGGTAATTGATCCTTAACAGCATAAAAGATCTCCGCCCTGTTGCGGTTGAATTTGGCTTCATATCCGTCATCCCTGATGTCACGTGGAGGATACTTCCTGTCTCGATCAGATCTACTGGATCCTCGTTTCTGATTATGATCATCCTGTCTTGCTCTGTCTCTCGTGTCTACCGCCTTGTCATTTTTTCTTTTCCTGGAGGTAGGGTCTAGTTGTTGACAGATATCGGATGCGGTGACATAACTCCTTGCCTGTCTCATGGCTTCTGCATAGGACTTAACTTGGTTCTCCAAGAGTTGGAACTTCAGTTTATGGGTCCTCATGCCATTGATCAAAGCCGAGACGGCAATCGATTCTTCCAGGTCTGTAACCGCCAGCACTCCGTCGTGGAATCGCTGAAGGTAAGCAGATAAGGATTCTCCATCTTGTTGGGTGATGCTCAACAAATGGAAATTGGATTTTTCTTGTCTCTTTGATGCTGTGAAGTGATTGAGGAACTTGGCCTCGAGTTCAGCGAAACTGTGGATGCTTCCATTGGGAAGTGATGTAAACCAAGTCAGGGCTAGGCCTGTGAGTGTGATCGGGAAGAATTTGCATAATAGCGAGGAGTCAGTTGTATATAGTACCATGACATTTTTATAGGCTATCATGTGTTCTTCTGGGCATTGAGTGCCAGAAAACGGAGGTATGGTGGGCACCTTTATTTTGGATGGATTAGGTGTAGCTAGAATGTCCGCTGATAGGGGAGAGTTCAGCTGCATAGGCGCTTCCCTCTCGCGGGGGCGTGCGGAGGATTCTGCCACGTAATCCGAATTCAGTCGTTCCCGAAGGTCTTTAGACCTTTCTCTCCTCCTCCCATCTAAAAAGCTTTGAACATTACTGCTCCTTTCTTTCCGACGGCTGTCAAGATGAGTTCGTAGGTCACTAGTGCGTCTTTTAGAGGAGGCGCAGTAAGAGTCATCTCTGCGGGAGGGAGTTGGTTGTCTTGAAGTTTTTACCCGTGAATGGGCCAGATTTTCTTCGGCTTCTTTCCGTCCTTGTTCGGAAGGAACTCTCTGTTGTTCTGCAAACAAGGTTCTTAGATCTTGGATTTGCTGTGTCATGGCTGCCAGGGTGGCATTTATGTCAGGATCGTTCGGTGCCGTGTAAGGTTGCTGGGCAGTGACATTGCGTAACTGCTCAGCAAATGTTCGGGAGAGATTGTCAGCGAGAGCCTCGAGATCCTGCCTCGTCACCGGTCGATTTTCAGGTCGTGAAGTGGAAGTGTCAGTGCTGCGTGCGACTGACGCTTCTTTGGTGTTTGTTCTTCTGGGTGCCATCTTTCTTAAGTTAGGGTGGAGTTTCAGGTGTTTTGAAGGATGATACTTCTCGTTATCCCCACAGACGGCGCCAAACTGTTTCTGCTAAGAAACTGTCAAATTTGTAAGGGGACTTCAAGAGGTAGGTATCTTCTGAAATAAGGGCTGGTAGTAGTCCGACCGCCGCGCGTGGTGTTCCTGCAACCACAAAGAAAGCTAACCCGGGGGCCTAGTCCCGGAAGGGCTCTCCGATGCTTAAGTTAGACCAAGGAAAATGTGATGTATATGAGTTTTTGAGTAAGATTGCGTAACCTGATTATCGAAGTCGAATGTTGCTTTTAAGGTAGGTCTGTCTTGGGAGTTACTCCTCTTGGGTAGTTATCCTCAGGTAGATAACCGCTGGAAGTTACATCTGCAGGAGGGGACATCATGGAGAGCAGTTACTAAGACCATAGGTGGTTTTCAGGGAAGGATCTTTGACCTGAATAGATTAAATAACCGCCGTCCTGCAAATAGGTCTTCTTCCTTGGACTTCAGCTGGAGCTGTAAGCCTTGACAATATAAAGGATAGTTTGACTTTTGACTTCATTGACCTAAGGTCGTTTTGCCCTTTCATAGGACATAGGAAGTATGACCCGTAACAGGCATGAACTTTGGGGGTCATCCGCCAAAAAAGATACGGATGACCTGATACCGGTTGAAAAGGTTGCTTCTTCATCTTCATCATTTCTCCCATTTCATCTTCACCATCTTCATATTCACCATTTCTCCCATTTCATCTTCACCATTTCTCCCATTGTAGATCGACCAAACCAAAGAAACAACAGTACCACCATTTCTTCCATTGTAGATCTTACCACAGCTTATGCTCATTGGAAGATTGAAGATAAAAGATGGGATTGGCCAAATTAGATTGTTTTCAGATGCATCAAATCTTTGTAGTTGATTGAAATTCTTCATTTGGGTAGAAATTTGTGGCCTAAATGATTTATTTCTTAGTATAATGCTCACTAAATTTAACCCTAATGAAGGGAAATTTTTGGAGGATTGGGGTTGAAATTGTTCTTGTTTCTTGTATAATACCACGACTAGTAGTTTGTATATACCCATTGTCTTGTTTCTTGTTTTTGCCTTTTTTGCTTTGAAATTCTTGTTCTTGTTCTTGCTTTTAGTTTGTATAAATTTTAGGAGGATCGGGGTTGAATTTTTTTTCTTTGAATTTGTTCTTTAATTTGAAGCAACGCTGTAGTTAATTGAAATGGGTATAAATTTATTCTTGTTCTTCAATTTGAAGTAAGGCTGTAGTTGATTGAAATGGATATAATCCCACGGCCCAATTAGATTTTTTTTTTCTTGTACTTCAATTTTTTCTTGCTTTGAGTTTGTATAAATTTGAAGTAAGAACAATTTCAACCCCAATCCTCCAAAAATTTAACCCTGATGCATAAAATCTTTGTAGTTGATTGAAATCAGTGCATTTTTGCCATGATTGAAGAACTAATTTCTGGGGTTTTTTTTGGTTAATTTTTGGTTGATTTTGGTACTAATTTTCCAAAAATTAGTACAAACCCAGATGAAGATGTTTGGGTTGATGAAATGGTGAAGAAGATGAAGATGAAGATGAGAAGCCATTGATGAGAGCTTGAAGAAGGTGATAAAGATGGTAACCTGGTACAACAGATTACCAAAACCGGCTATATCTTTTTCGGCGGATGACCCCCAAAGTTCATGCTTTTAAATATTAATCAAAAGTTCGAACGTTTAAAAGCAAATGAGGCAAAGTTCGTATGTTTAAAATTAAATTTTCCAAAGTTTTAAAATATAACTTTTGTGATAAAGTTATTAGGGGTGGAATTACACGTCTCGAGGAACACTTGGCTCATAAAAGGGGAAATGTAGCTCCTTGTACTAATGTTTCAGCACCAGTTCAAATATGGCTAGTGTGTTAAAAGAATATAAAGATAAGAAAAAGGATAAAATCATCAAAACATGCGAACTTGAAAATGAGTTAATTAGGGCCAATAATCGTGGTTTTGAAGATGATGATGATGATGATGATGATGATGATGATGACATTCAGCTAGAAATTACAAGGCAACAAAGCCAAATGCAACAACAAATTGACTATGATCGAAATTTGATGCGTGGAAGAAGTATAGTTTCCATGAAGGTGGAAGTAGTCGAGCACCTCAATTTATTAAGTCTTCTACAGTTAAGGAAGTCGGGAAAAATCGCACTTTTGAACCAACATCGACACTAACCTCTCGATTAAGGGCTGTTGAAATTGACCTAGAAAAATATTCAAAAGCCAAAAAGCAACAAAAAATTAATATGTCATGGCTTAAAAAACAAAGCAAAAAGCTTTTGAGAGCATTTGGAAATTGGTTCATTGACACAAACCAACCATTTTCGGGTGTCAATTCAGTATATACGAACCCATTAATGAATGCTACTCGTGAAGCTCCTCCCCAATGTAAGGCTCCAACTGCATATGAGCTAGCAGAGATTTTTCTCCCTCAAGAATGTAGATTGATGAAGGAATATATTGCCTCATTTGCTAATATATGGGAGGAGCGAGGGGTTTCAATAATGTGTGATGGTTGGACTGGTCCAACTAAAATGCACATTGTTAATTTTCTTGTTTATTCAAATCGTGGCACAGTGTTTCATAAGTCCGTTGATGCAACTGATGTGAGATCAAGGACCGGAGAATACTACTTTTCATTGATGAAAAAGGTTATCGAAGAAATTGGACCAAGCAGAGTGGTTCAAATTATAACTGATAATGAGGTTGCAATGAAGCTTGCCGGCAAGAAAGTAATGGAGACCTTTCCAAATATATATTAGACGGCCTGCAATGCACATTGCATTGATTTGATGTTGGAGGAAATGGTAACAAAAGACAAGTATCAGGGAGGTTTTGATACAAGCAAGGATGATATCATCTTGGATTTATAACTCTACCTGGGTTGTGAACTGTATGAAGAAGTTTACAAATAATCGAGAGATTTTACGTCCTGGTATCACTCGATTTGCCACACATTTTGTGTTTTTGAAGAGTATTGTTAAGTACAAAATGCCTTTAAGAAATATGTTTGAGTCTTCTGATTGGTTGAGCTCTAGATGGGGTCAAATGAATGATGAAAATTCAATGCGAGTTCGTGAACTTATACTTGGAAACTCAGAAAATGCAGCATAATTTTGGCAAAGAGCAAATAAAATTTTGCAAATAATGGAACCTTTGCTTCAAGTTTTGAGATTGGTTGATGGGGATGAAAAGCCAACAATGGGTTTCATCTATGAGGCCATGGAAAGAGCAAAGTTGGCCATCAAAGAGAAAAATAGATATTATAAAAAATATGGGAAATTATCATTGGTGCCCCTGATGTATGCGATTTTATCAATGGTGCATAAACTTATTTTTTTTATTCCATTGGCACCCCTGAGGTTTAATGGTAATACAAATCGTGACACTTTTGTACTTTTTCCGTTAACTAACCGTTAAGTTTGAAAAAAAAAAAACCAAACCATGGTTTGTATCTGATTAAGTGAATTGTTTTGGCTCTTCATTTTCCCTCCTCTCATTCTCTGTGTTGTTCATCATCATCTTCATCTCCTTTCTTGAGCACGCCATTATTGTCGATTTTTCCTCCTCTTTGCTGATCGAATTCACGCTGGTAAGTTCTCGAATGTACTTTACTTTTCTTTCTATGCATGCAAGTACTTAGTCTTTATTGTTTTTTGCCCTAAATGTCGACTGTAATGGTACAATTTTTTCCATTTTTCTTCTTAAAATTTGGTAGCATTAGGGTTTTTTAGTTGAATTATGGTTTTTACAGTTGTTCTGAGTCTTTCTCTGTAAGAATGAACCCTAGAAATTAGGGCTTTTTTGAATTTTGAAATTTTGGTGCAATTTATGATTGTTGATGGTTTTTTTTTTTTTTTTTGGTTTTTTTGTTGATAGATTGTAAATGGATGATTGTGTGTTGTTGAAGTTTGTGTATAAGGGTATTGAGACAGAAGTATTTGTTGAGGATGTAGACTTAGTGAACTTGTTGGACATGATCATAGATTATTGGGATAAAGCTGAGTCTTTGGGACATTTGATGCCTGAGCATCCTAGTTTCAGTTATCTGTACAAAAAGAAACACGTTCAGATTGTTGATGACAAAGCATTGTTGGAGATGTTTAGCAGAAATAGGGGAGTTGAAAGTATTTGCATCAAAGTTAGAGACTCTAAACCTAGTGTGTTGTTAGATAATGCTAGGAGACTTAGGGAAACCCTAAAGAAAAATGCACAGAAGAAAGAGTTGGAGCCCAAAACAAACCCTGTTGAATCTGATGATGGGGATGATGATGATGATGATGTTGTCATGATAATTCCAACCCCTAGTTTACCCCATGAGAAGCCTATTTTGAATGTAGATGATGATGTAGACCCCACTCCTGTAGAAGTTGTAGAACCTGAACAAGATGTAGACCATGTTGAGGAAGCTGTTGAACATGTTGATGATATGGTAGTTGATCCAGTTGTTGAACCTGAACAAGATGTGATTAAGGATATGGTTGCTGATCCAGTTGGTGAACCTATACAGCCTAATGAACCTGTGATGGAGGAAATGGTTGTTGATGATGTTAGTGAACCTGTAGAACTTGAACAAGATGTAGACCATGTTGAGGAAATGGTTGTTGATGATGTTAATGAACCTGTGGAGAGCATTGTAGTTGAGACTCCACCATCTCCTGGTGACATCAATGATGTCATACTTGAAAATGTGGAGTTCTTGAATGAGATAAATCAAGCTACCGAGGAGGCTGAGGAGGCTAACAATGAGGAAACCCCAACCAAAACACCCAAGAAATCACTCAAAAAAAACACCCAAAAAAACACCCAAGAAATCACCCAAAAAACCAGTCAACAAACCTTTCCAGCCTAGGGAAACCCCAACCAAAACACCAAAGGGTACTATAACCAAAATATAAAGCAGGTGGTTACTAGAAGGTCTTTAAGGATAGTTGAACTGAGTAAGGAAAAAGAATGTGTTACATCTACTTCAAGACCCTTATACTAAGTGAAAGTAAGGATGAATCCTTTATTCCATCCATGTCAGTGCACACTAGTGACAGTGAGAGTGTGTCATTGGTTGATAGTGATGAAGAGGTTGAGCTAGAGGATGTTGATGTTGTTGGAGATAACTTTGATCCATTTGATGGTCTAGTTTGAGATGATCATTATGATAGTATTGACAGTTATTTGAATAAGTTGTATAAGAATGGACAATTATATGAAGAAAGGACATTTGGCAACATTCAGATTAAAGAGTGGCAATTGTTTACTGACAGGCAACATATGAAGGATGTTATTAGGAATTATTGCATACAATCTGGGTTTTCATTGGTTATTGATAAGTCTGATAAGCATAGGTACACAGCTAGATGTAGTGATGCTAATTGTGATTGGAGATTGCATGCATCTATTTTGCCTAATGGGGTTACCTGGGCTATCAAAAAATTCAAAATGCTGAACACACATGTTTGGGGTTAGAAACTAAAAACAGTATGGTTACTGTTAAATGGGCATGTAATGCCTTACTTGAGGATATCAGGGCTAATAATGACATCCCAGGTAAAGCCTTGAATGAGCTGTTGTGGTCCAGGTATGGTGCTGAGATGGCTCAAGCAGGCTTGTACAGGGTTAGGAACATGGCTTTGAACATCATAAATGAGGGACATGATACATCATACAGTTATTTGCCATCTTATTGTGATGTAATCAAATCAACCTTACCCAGCTATCACCAGCTTCAACATTGGGGATTGCCTGGTGTCTTTTGGAGGTACCAGAGTACACTTTGCCGCAAAAAGATGAGTTCTTGGATGAGGTAGCCATGGAAGGAGAAGGAAGATGATAAGGAAGAGAGAAGAGTATCGAGCTACTAAAATGAACTAACACCTGGGTATATAAACATCAAAAAAGTAACCATGGTTAAGTTAGATTTCAAACTTAACATGTATTTAACAGAATAAATTACAAAAGTGTCACGGTTGTTAATAACACTAAACCTCAGGGGTGCTATTGGAATAAAAAAATAAGTTTATACACCATTGATAAAAACGCAAACCTCAGCCCTCAGGGGCACCAATGATAATTTCCCTAAAAAATATTGGAAGATTATTGATGACAAGTGGAATGCTCAGCTACTTTCACATCTTCATGCAGCTGGTAATGAAATTCATATTTAGTTGTTAGTTATTGACATAAATTTTAAAAGGGTTTTTTTATGAATTACAGGCTCAAAGTTTTCTCGTTTTATGAATTATAGCCGCAAAGATTTTTTTTATGAATTACAGCCACCAACTTTTTAAATGACCACCATTACGGTCAAGTGACCGGTTGAGACCGTTGACCAACCTTTTTACCGTTGACTTTCCATTTTTTTGATTTTTCCTCTTTTTTTGAATTATTTTTGTTTTTCCTTTTTTTTAAGTTTTTTTTGTTTTTCCTTTTTTTAATTTAATTCTTCATCCCCAATCATCTTTCTCTCGAATCTTTTCCAAGAATAATGCTTAATTTTAAAAAATTTCGCAACATACATTGCAGGGAAAGTTATTTCCCAAAGTACCGTCCACGTGGCGAAACTTTTTTTTTTTGAAAAACTGCAGAGCAAAACCGCTATATCATATAGCGTTTTGCTGATTATGGTAAAATGCCACCTCATATGGCGGCTTGCTATGTGAAATATCCATGCAAACTTGGGAGCAAACCGCTACATCATATAGCGGTTTGGTGTGTATGCTGTTCAGGTAAAACCGCCATATGATCTAGCGGTTTTGTGTGTATGCTGCTCAGGTAAAAACCGCCTTAAGCAAACCGCCACCTCATGTGGCGGTTTTGTCCATGCCCATATTATTTTCTTTTTCTTTTCAACTCCCATACATAGCTTAAATAACCTGCATTAAACTAGTCCAATACTTTTTATTCCATCTCCATCAACTAAAAAACAGCTCGATTCGCATATAATAATTAAGAAAACACGCACATATATTACAACGATCGAAAGTCATACATACGAAAAGTTCAAAAGATATAAAATATTCATACAAACTATTAAACTACAATCCCCGCCCCCTTTTGCTCCGTACACCGGTGGATGAGGATGGTGTAGACTCGTCAGCCTCAGCAATGACATCAAGAGTAGGCGCTCGTCTCTGACTAGCACGTTGATATGTAATGAGCGTATGCGGAGGCGATGGATGTGGAGGAGTCGTCACGGGAGCCGGTGGAACAAATGGTGACATAGCACCGGATGATGATGGAGATCTGGAAGACCGACCTCGCGATGAGCGCCCGGAACCTCTTGAGGATCGACTACTTGATCCTCCAAAAGAGCTACCTCGATGGCCTGAACCTCGAGATGAAGGAGTGTGGAACGTGTGATCATCCTCAGTGGTTGGTGGAGTTGGAATAAAGTAATCATACCCCGCTTGATGCAATACATCGGTCAATGTCGTGTTAATGGAGCCCAGGGTCTGAGTTCATAAACGATACCCCACATCAACGGGCGATGTCACGGCTCCATGCATCGTGTCATTGCATAGTACAAGGACTGATCTAATGCGCTCTGCCTGCATGTGAACAATAAAATGTTAAAAGGAACGCATATAATTATTATCAGATTGTGTGATTGTTAACAAACGTCATACCAGTAATGTAGACGTAGGTTGATAATGGGATCCTGGTTGTGCATAAGTGGTGTTAGTGATGCGCAATATGGTGATTTGCCTGTACCAGTTCATGTACGCCCCCAAGCTCTGACCCGTGTAGTTCTCTCCTTGAACTAATCGAGATGCTCAGTCATTCCATGCATCTACATGCGATTTGTGTCGTACGATGTAGTTCTTGTCCCCGGTCCTCCTGTCAATCGCATGTAGTGCCGCTTGGGTGTCACATGCATCCGGAATTACTTGCTCCAAACCGAATTGTCGCATGACACGATCGGGAAGATGGAATTCGACAATGTCAAAACAAATTAGCGGACAACGTGATCTCCAAATCCCCTGTCCAGATCGACATATGTCTGGCAAAGCCTCCATTTTGGCCGCTGTGTAAGGCTGTCATGTCATCTGTAATACAAATCAATTTACTCGGTAATTTGAACAATTTATTCACAAATAATGCAAATAATAAATCGTAATAACCTGGTCGTCTCTTTGTCGATCTAGTGAGTCTCGGTAGTACACTAGAGTATGTGGTGAGTGGGACCTTGAAAGATACACGCGAAGCCAACTGCGAACAAATGCACATTGAGTTAGTGTCAAAAAATAGTGTAATTTGAAACGAAAAAAGGAATTGGGGTTTGTTACCTCACTGCTAGTGGATCCCTTCCACGTCGATGCTGTGATCCTAAGACTGGTTCAAAATCACCTATGTCATCACCTATGTCATCATCCTCAGCATGTTGCCCATCGGGTCGAACCATCCGAATGACAGGCCTCCCAATATGAATGTGCTCCCACGCCCATATCTGTAACAATAATAAGCAGCCTCCGATATCCTTGGCACCCTTATGTGATGCTCAACATAAATTACGATACAGATACGCTAAGGTAGCACTTCCCCAACTATACTCAGCCACCCGATCTATGTCTCGTAGAAGAGGGAGATAGATTAACTGGACTGAATCACCGCTCTTGTCTGGAAACAGGATGCATCCAAACATGTACAAGATATACGCGCGGGCATGTCTCTCCACTGTAATATCATCCGCATCGGGCTCTAGCACGCTGAAATGATCCCTGAGCCAGGTCAACTTTAACGAAGATCCAGTGATAATCTTAGTCTGTGTGGGATCTTGAGGGTTTTCTGGCAAAATCCCCAACATCTCAAGTACTAAGGCTCGCCAACTTCCTTCTCCATGTCCAATGACCGCTTGTCCTTCAATCGGCAATCCTAGTATAACAGCGGCATCTTGTAAAGTAATGGTTGCCTCGCCTACTAAGGCTCGCCAACTTCCTTCTCCATGTCCAATGAAGAATTAATCAAATCCAAAGATGTAAGGTAGATGATTTGATGCTTAGTGATATGAGAAATGTAATTAGAAAGACTAATATTATTGTTAAAAGTGTTTTTTTTTACAGGAAAATCGGCACAAGAAGAGGAGGAAGCAGTTTGTGTAATTCGAAATTGAGGGCTGCTGGGTATTTATATATCAGACCAAAACCGCCACTTGATATGGCGGTTTGGTAGTCAGGTTTTTTTTGTTTTTGCCATAAATCGCCACCACAGATAGCATTTTTGTTGTTTTTTCCTAATAAAACCGCTTTTTCAAGTAGCGGTTATGCATAAAAAAAGGAAAAAAATAAAGTTGATGGTTGTCCTACGTGGACGGTAGTCAGAGAAATAAATTTTCCCTCGATGCAAAGTGGGAATTATTTGTTAAAATTGCAATATGTAGGGAAAAGGTTCTCTTTCTCTCTCTTCTTCCTTCCTCTCCATCATTTTCATTTCTCCAGTTCTCACTACACCCAAAAACAAAGGAAAAAAAACAGGAATTCCACCATTGATGGCCATTAGAATTACACCAAAGCTTTTTCAAAGATTCAACAATAGTAGCATTATCCCATCCTTGAAGTAAATTCCCAACTGTTGAAACCACACATATGATCTTACTCCGAATTGGGGAGATTATATTGGGTCAAACAATACGCCAAATGAGAGTCGATATTCAAATCAACCTCCAAATTGGGGTCAATTTTGGCCCAATCATTCCCAAGATGATTCCAATCACACACAAATCATCAACTAGAGTACAATCAATTATGGTCCAATTCATTATGATAACTCAGTTCATTATCATTATTCATCAAGTGAAGCATCAAATTATGACAACTGGAACTCAAATGATTATGACCAATCTTATAACTTTGATAATAATGAAGAACAAGAACGTCAACGCCACTCGTTCTAGTGGTGATTATGTATTAGCAGTTAGCACTTACCAGTACATTGTATTATATTATTTTGTAATGTAATTTAGTATTTTAATTATTTATTACTTCCTCCGTTCTGATTTACTTACTACCATTGCATGTTGCACAAAGATTAAGAAGTTATTGTGCAATGATGAGTAATAGGTGAAAAGTTGCTTTTTTGGAATTTTTTTTAATATTATTTGTTGAAAAATGAAAAAGAAAAATAGGAGTAACTAGATATAGAGTAGGATAAAAATAGAAGTAGGTATAACTTTAAATGATTGGTTTTTTACTAAAAAGGAAATGTAGCAAGTAATATGAAATTTCTCAAAATGAAAAATGTTGAGTATTATGGAACAGAGGAAGTATTTTACTATTTATGATTGAATTAATTTATATTTATAACTTAGTAATATTTTAACTAAAATAGTATTTAAACTAATTAATGATTTTTAACGGTTAAACGTAAACAAAATAATAACTTAATAAATTGAATAACCTAAAGGTACCATATATAAGGCAATTATGATGATTATGGACTTATCATTACATAACAATAGTTGTTCAACTATAAAAATACAAGTATAGGCTCAATTCTCTATTTATGTGATTTATTTTTAAAAAAATCACACCGCGTCGACCGCGTTCCGCGTTATAACTCCATTACGACTGTTTTCCGCGACACCGCATCCGTTTCCGCAAACGCGTCCGCGATTGCATTTTTTCCCATGATTTTAGTACATTGCTAAGTAAGAAAAAAATAAAATGACAAAATAGATGAACCAAGTGAACAAAAACATGATTCCTAAAGCCTTCACCGTGCCATTGAGCTTTGCATTTTCCACTTTAAGGGAGTTAACGAACGCTTTCATAGTCCTCTTCTTATGCTTTAATTTCTGATTTTTGTCAACTAAAGCTCCAATGTCAACTTCTAATTGTTCATGCTAGTCGATCTCGTTAGTTGATTTGACAATATCATCTTCCCACTTAAAAAACTTACAATTGGTATCCTAGCACAGTCATACAAAGACTAAATCAGATATGATTTTTTTTTTTTTGTAAAAAAATGATTATGAAATTTTTTTTTCAGAAATTGGAGCACTTACAGGCCAATTAGAACAACCATAGAATTTGTTTCCCAGCCTAGTACCCTCGTTTTGCAATCCTTAATTGTGCAGGAAGACCATGGTAGCATGACAAGCTTCCTCCACATGATGCACCCCTAGATTTAGGACTAGGGTTTGAAAACTTAGAAGAACAAGCCGAATTCATTGTGCCCATTGTTGTCAGAATCGGGGTTCTACGTAGAATCGAAATCATCAGGTGGGATCGGATCGTTGGATCGAATCGTAGGATCGGTCGATTCTACAAATTTGCTAAATATCAAGTTGTTTTACGTCTATATTTATTGTCTGATCATTTTTAATTTAAAAAATACTAAAATCACATACACATTCTTAAATTTTTGCTTAAATTATTTTTTTTTAAATATACATCTTACTTGTTTAAGTCGTTTAGAATGTGTTTTCTTAATAAATGACAAAGTATATAAGACAAATACTACTCAGTACTCACAATATATTTAAAACACATACACACCAAGAGATGGTTATTGATATTTAATAAAAGTATATATCATTTTAAATAAAAATATTAAAATATTGATTATACTAATTAATGCAATTCGACCTTATAAATTAGTATTAAATAAATATTGTAATTAATAAAATTTCAGTTACCTTATTATTCCTATATAAATAAATAAATATATTACTACAAAGAATTTAATAATTTTTTAATAATATAATTAATAACTAAATTATCTACTAAAAAAATAATAAAAACACCAAACTTAGAGTAAAACTAAAAAAGCAAAACTAAAAAGCTTTTAAAAAAAATTAAAACTAAAAAGCATTAAAAAAATAACATTGAAAAGAAATAGTGAAAGACAGGTGAGAGACAGCTAGCCTAGCAGAGCAGTAGCACCTAATCCTTTAACCACATCCTACGTTATTTTATTTTTTCGAAATTACTTTTTTTACTTTTTTACTTTCATATTCTATTAGTTTCAAAAAGAACATGAAAAGACAAGAAAAAATGGGAAAAAAAGGAAGAAGAAACCTGATATTTCGATTAAAGATGGTGAAAAACGTGCAGCTGGAGAACAAAGTGAAGATGGTGAAGATTGAGCACCACTACAACAGCCATTAACGAGGTGAAGGTGTAATGAATCAATATCTACTATACGAGGGGTAGAATAGTCTTTTAGTGAAGGTTCTAGAAAAGGAATATTATGTAACCAATCTAGCAAAAGGCATCAAGTTTGTTAGACTTGTTAGCTATAAATAGTATGATGTAATAATGTGATTGGTAGGATTTGGAATATACTAATACATTCTCCTCTCTAAATTCTATCTTCCCTCTATCCTATTCTTTGAATTCCTTCCCCTTCCCTATCTAATCCCCTTCTATTCTTATTCTTCTTGCTCCTCTCTACCCTTCTTACTCATTGTAGCTATTGGGTTCATCACAATTGGTATCAGAGCGAGCACAAAATTACCGTGAAATGGGTAATCTTACCGACCAGCAAAGAATCGAGCAACTCGAAAAAAAATTTAGGGAGTTTTCTTAGCGGATTTCGGCCCAAATACACCCGAAGGTGGCTCAAATTGAAGAAAAATTGGCGACAAATCAAGCTTCCATAGAAACTAAATTTTCGAAGCTTGAGAAATCAGTTGCATTAATGGTAGAAAACCAACTCAAAATGCAAGAAACCTTAGATCAGTTATTAATGAGACAAGCTATCCCACAAAACTCTTATTACTCGAATCTGTCACAAAATGTACCCAGAAATTTTCTCCATTAAACAACCCACACCATTAACCCAATGCCATTACCTTCACTATTACTAGTACAAAACAAACATTCACTGATCACTAAACCCACCCTTGCATCCACCCACACTAACGGTCCATCCCAAAATGAAACCACATTTTCGTCCCCCGTACCAACACCTGACGCAAATCGAGATGCACAGAATATACTCCCAAAATTGAACCCAATTCCAGCAACATTACCCCCACCAAACCCAGCCCACAAATTTGGTTCAAAAGAAAAGGCAGAGATGGTTTTCAACCGGAAAATATGGGATAATCTTGGTAGAATCAGAACACATAAGGTTAAAAAGGGCAGGACATATGAGGGACTAAACCAAGTTTTGATCACAAAAAGATGGAGGAAGATAAAGAGAAGATGGAAAATAAGGAAAAAAATCAAAAAGAAAAAAAAGGGACCTACCTGGGTAGCGGCAGCTAAGGTGGCATCGGCTAGGATAATGGTGGCCGGAAAGATTGGTGGCTATGGGGTCGACGGAAAAAAGAGGACCGACAGTGGTGGCCACGTGAGACTAAAAACTAAAATTTGTTTTAAATTGTCAGGGTTTTTGAAAGAAGAAGACAGGAAGAACAGGGAGAAAGAAGGCGGCGGCTGTGGTTGGGGAGAGGAAGAGATCGCCGGAAATTTCTGGTGTGTGGCGGTCGCCGGAAATTTCTGGTGGGTGGCCGGCGTCTGGGAAAAGGTAGTAAGGGAAGTAAGTTTTGGGTTTTTAGGCTTCCTAGGATCCAGAGACTTCCTTGGAATGATGGGGTTTTTAGGAGAGAGAATTGAAATATGGGTTTTATTTTTAAATCAACTGATGATGTCATCAGTGATGTCAGCACACAAATTCTTTTGCTGGAACTATGATACAGGCATTTATACACCTCTTAATTTCAATTTGGGTGATATTATTAGTCACATGACAATGAAGTATCATTTTGGGAATAGTTCGAAGGAAATTAAAGAGCTAACATCATTAATGACAATTAAGAGTACAAAACCACCAAACCAAAGTGTGTCACCTTACCTCTACTTGGATGCAGATCATTACCCACCTTGAGGACAAGGTGGATCTCGGGGCGGCCGGTATTGTAATGAATCAATATCTACTATACGAGGGGTAGAATAGTCTTTTAGTGAAGGTTCTAGAAAAGGAATATTATGTAACCAATCTAGCAAAAGGCATCAAGTTTGTTAGACTTGTTAGCTATAAATAGTATGATGTAATAATTTGATTGATAGGATTTGGAATATACTAATACATTCTCCTCTCTAATTTCTATCTTCCCTCTATCCTATTCTTTGAATTCCTTCCCCTTCCCTATCTAATCCCCTTCTATTCTTATTCTTCTTGCTCCTCTCTACCCTTCTTACTCATTGTAGCTACTGGGTTCATCATAGAAGGATGGTGGGTGATGGTGACCTGCGGGTTTTGACGGGAAAGAAGTAGAATGAAGCTGAAATTAGGGTAATTTGTGGGTTTTTAGAGTTTAGGCCCAAAATATAAGCCTTGCACTCGGGATCGTTAGAATCGGTTATAACTCGTGATTCCACACGATCCTATGCGACTCCAATGATCCTATGGCCGATCCTACCTAATTTCGATTCTACGACCGATCCTAGTCGCTGGGACCGATCTGGGTCGTAGAATCGTACGATTCTACGATCCAGATCGCAATTCTAACAACCATGATTGTGCCTAAATTAAATAAAGTAACAAAAGTCATTATAATCATAACAAAATGTCGAATGCCCATTTAATTTAAGGAAATAATGAAAAAAAATCACTAAACTTCAGGAAGTAACAAAAAATTATAATCATAACAAAAGTCATTACAATGGCAAATAACAAAACAGAACCCATTGAATTTCAAGAAATACACAAAAAAAAAAAACATTAAAATACCCATTAAATCTCGATATTTCGAAATACCCAATAAAATTTTAAAATTTCGAACTACCCATTAAAATACCCAATAAAAATCTCTAAAAATCAAAAATGAAAGATGATTCAAAAATTGAAAACATACCTAGATTTGATGAAGAAATGGTCGACAATGGCTTGAAATCTCTGAAGATTATGGTCGAATATGGAGATAAAGGTTGAAGAGTAATGGCGAAATGACAAAGAAGGTGTTCTCTTCAACTTATTTTTTTGACTTATTACTTATTCTTATTGGAATCAGATCAGATCAGACCAGATCAGACCAGATCAGATCAGATCAGAACTATTCAGATCAGATCAGGAAGTTTCAGATCAGACCAGACCAGACCAGACCAGATCAGATCAGATCAGACCAGACCAGATCAGATCAGATCAGACCAGATCAGATCAGATCAGATCAGACCATACCATTATTACTATTATTATTATTATTATTATTATTATTATTATTATTATTTGAAGTTATTATTATTATTATACTTATTACTTATTATTATAACTAATATTAATTAATTAATTACTTAATTAATAAAATAATTAATAAATAAATATATAAATAATAATTTTAATAATATAAATAATGTAATAATATTTTTTAATTAATTAATTAATTAACAATATTTTTCAATTAATTAATTAATTAGATAATAATAACATAAATGACTATTTAGTATTTATAATAATGTTAATGACATTATTATTAATTTATTTTTTTAATTAATTAATTAAATAATATTAGTATTTATTAATTAAATTTTTAATTAAATACTAATAGTAATAATAATAATAATAATAATATAAATAATAATAATAATATAAACAATAATAATAATAATAATAATAATAATAATAATATAAAAGTAATAATAATAAAAATAATGATAATAATATAAAAATAAAAATAATGAAAATAATAATAATAATAATTTAATAATAATAATAATATTAATAATAATAATAATTATTATTATTATTAGAAAAATAATGAAAATAATAATAATAATTATTATTATTAGGTCTCCCTCCGGGTGTCCCCATCGCAGTTATTGTTGTGGTTTTAAAGCCAGGCTTTTCGTCCTCTCCCTGAGCTCAGGCCGTGGGCCCGTACAGTTAGGGCTAGTGTCTATATAGGCCTTTTGCTTTAGTTTCTCTTTTGTTGTTTACTATCAGATAGGGCATGTCCTATTGATAGAACTAGTTTTTGTGAATGGTTAGTCACATGTATAGCCATTTTTTTTGAGATTTCCTGCTTTCCTCCCGTGCACATGAAGAGTGACGCTTTGAAACCCTTCCTAGAAGGTGAGCATTGTGTTCACACTGATGCAATGGTAGGGAGGTAAGCCAGAAATCTTAGGGTCTAGAGACCCTTGTATCCCGTTATTTGATTGGGTAATACAAAAATATTTTCTTCAAAAATAATAATAATAATAATAATAATAACTTTATGAAATCAGATCAGATCAGATCAGATTAGATCAGACCAGATCAGATCAGATCAGACCAGATCAGACCAGACCAGACCAGACCAGACCAGATCAGATCAGATCAGATCAGATCAGATCAGACCAGATCAGAAAGATTCGGATCAGATCAGACTGAATCAGACCAGATCAGACCAGATCAGATCAGATCAGATCAGACCTTAGTAAATTCAGACCTTATCCAATCAGATCAGACGAAGAGAACAGGTAAAAAATGACGTGAAGATTGAAGTGTAATGGACGGTTCATTCTCCAAATGAGTAATGATGAGTAGTTTAGGAAGATGAAATGAGTAATAATGAGTAATGAACGGTTCCTTCTTTCAAAACATAAAACATTAGGAATCAGTTTTTTTTCTTTTTTCTTTTTAATTTTTTTTTAAATTTAAAAAATCAATTAATGGGATGAGAAATGGAATGGCCCATTTTAATGATCTATAGATAGACGGTCTTCCCTCACATTTTGTGTGTAGAAAGTCAAGGTAATTGGCTGAGGTCGGTCTGCGCCTAATCTCTTGTATCGTAAGTTCGTAACTCTTTCAATTGTAATTTGTGCATTGTGATTTGTGAGCCTTACGAAAATTTCCAAAAACAAATAGAAGAATTTCATGGAACATTGATTTCTATGGAATCCATAGCAGAACAGGAGCAAGCAAACCCTGTTTCTGCTTCTAAAACTATAGGTTTATCTGAAATGAGGGATAAGCAGAAGAGCAAGAACAAATGGAGAAGGCTTTCAAGACATTCATCCACTTCTCCAGATTCCCCAATCAACACTTTGGATGATGGTTGTCTTATGCACATTTTTAGTTTTCTTTCTCCTATTCCTGGTTTGTTTACTTTCCCTAATCTATTCTATTGTTGAATTTGCTATTTTATTCATTTCTGGATGCGAAACCCTAAGAATTTGGTCTTTGATTATCCTTGTAATATGTTTACGGATCATTTTTACCAATTGGAGCTAGTCCTAGAACTTTTTTTAAGGATTACAATTGTTTGTTCAAGCTCAATTATGCATTTATTTATGTGAATTTGAGGTTGAAAGTTTGGGTTTGTAATTGGAATTTGCTGGGTTTTTGTGCTTTGCTATGGCTTTATCAAGTTGTTTTGAAATCCTAGTTGATACTTGATTGTTCAATTTGGTGTTTGATTAGCCTTATTTATAGTCTTTGAATCATTTTAATACCATTTGGAGTTAGCCCCAGGGCTTGTTATAAGGAATTTATACCATATGGAGGTCTATGTAAACAGTGGAAGACATACCAAATTTTTGCTTGAAGTTGCCGAATTTGACAGAAAATATTTCGTGGGGTTTGAGAATTAGAGACTCCATTGATAAGATGGCAGCCGTGTACCCATGATGGATGCTGAAATTTATACTTTGTACTTCACTGACCTACTGTTTCATGAAGCCAGCAATAAATTTGAGATGTGAAAATGCACATTCAAAACTCATAGAAAGTTTTATTAACTGATTGCTACTCCTATTTCATTAAAAAAAAATGAATACAGTTGTTCATGACGAGTACTCAACTCATAAACTAACTAAAACCATTGCAAAGTCTTAACCACATTCTACAAATAATGGACTAAATCTTCACACTTATCAAAATAGATTTAAATGACCGTTTTGAAACAATCATTTTAAGGGTGAGATTTTTGCAATCAATGATTATAGTCATCCAATAACAGTAGCCTTTGGAGTATGGAAACACCTCTCTTAACACATTTAATGATTGAGTAGCCACAAGTTTGTAATAAACAGTGGATTGATTCATTTTTTAATTGAGTGTGTACTAATTACATATCAAATTTATTCAACAAAATAAAGACTAAACCAATACATAGGAAAATCAATATAAATATTCCATTATTAAATCAAAATTTGTTTGACTACACACCACATCCATTTAATGATGAGTAATTATAAGATATTAAAAATCTAAAATGTTAACCCCATTATCAACCACTGTAATATTAATAAACAATTGAGCTGAATTGTACTTCTTTTGTGAAATTGAGGTTGAAAGTTTGAATTTTGTAATTGGCTTTGCTGGGTTGTGCCTAGCTTTGGCTTTATTAAGCTATTTTGAAACATAGTTGATTGTTCAATTTTTTATTTGGTTACACCTATTAAATGTCTTTGGATCATTTTCATGCCAGTTGGAATGAGGCCCGTAAGTTTTTTTAAAGGAACTTACTTGCTTAATGGTCCTCAAATGTGCTTATTTCGTGAATTTGAAGTTGAACTTGTTGATTTCGTGAATTGTGATTGAGCTTTGTTGGTTTGTTATGCTGAGCTTTGGCTCTATCAACCAATTTTTGAAACCCTAGTTCATTGCTCATTTTGGTGTTTCGTTATTCTTATCATGTCTTAAATCATTTTTATACCATTTGGAGTTAGATCTTATAAGAAATTTCCTTGTTAAAGTGAGATCAATTGTGCTTCTTTTGTGATTATGAGGTTTAAATTTTGAATTTTGTAAATGGATTTTGATGGGTTATTAAACTTAGCTTTGGCTTTATCAAGTTGTTCAAATCTTAGTTAATTGTTCAGTTCAATCTAGTCCTTTATAAGGTACTATTTTGTTTTTTGAGCTCAATTTTTTATAGAATTTGAAGCACAACCATAGATATAAAAAAGTGTTTAGGAGTTGCAACTTCAAAAATATGAAAGAGAATCGATGGTTTGGGCATGTGCAAAAATGAGGTATTAGCAAATCAGTAAGTAACATAGGAAGTTGTAGCTCGAGATTTTAAAAATAGGGCGAGGAAGACCTAAGATGACTTACAAAATAATGTGGTAGGAGAAATCAAAATGAATGGAAAAGATGAATTCATGTGGACGACATTTGGTATATTAGTTCATGTAGTCAACCGCAATCTTTTGGGAATAAGGATTTAGCATTATCATTGTTGTCCTTAGGGTAACGAGAATCCCCTATAAGCTAAAGGAGAGAGAGAATTGATTTGTCCTGAGTTTGTGTAAGTGGTGAGAATCAAACCTGTGTACAAAGGTGTAAGGTTATCTTGCAAAGTTCAACCACTAGGTCAAGTGGTCAACCTATTATTCTCATTTGGTTTCCCTTTATTATCTCTTTGAGTCACTTTATACCAATTGGAGTTAGAAAAAGACCTTGTTGTAAGAAATTTATTTATTCTATTGAGCTCTATTTTGTACTTCTTTTGTGAATTTGAGGTTGAAAGTTTGGGCTTTTGTAATTGGGTTTTGCTGGTTAGTGTTTGGATTGACTTTGTCAAGCTTTGTAAATTCATTGGTTTAACATCAAAATTATATGAAATACACACTTTATCAATTCAAATGTATTTTTGGATTTTCCAAAAAAATCATCATCATCATCAACCAAATATCCCCTTAAATAGGGTCTGGGTAAGAGAAGGTGATGAAATCCATACCCGTAATCCCTTCAAAGAGAGGACTAGAGGAATGTGGTCAATTTTACCCTCAGATTTTCCAAGAAAAAGAATTTACAATATTTTGGAGGTGACTTTTGGACACCGTGAACATAAATTTGACTGTAATGGGGAATTATTAATCTTTAAGTTATTCGTATTTACTGGATCAGACAAGCTGAATGGAATTTAGTGCCATGGCCTTTGTCTGGTAACTATCTTTGTTTCAAGGGTTTCCTTTGTGAGATCTCACATTTAATTTTGTTTATGGGAAACATTTTTATATGAAAGCTCTGTTTTGTACTGGGTGTTCTATGAGAGTCGTTTGGCTTTAAATTTTTAATAATTGCTTTGGTTGTTTGCTTGCCTTTTTTCTATCCTTAGACAAGATTTCTTTTACTTGCAACATATTTGTGATTGTCCTATTGTCCTTTTTGGAACTTGTATGTTTGATAGTTGTAAGTGATATTGCTCAAGTATAACAGGTTGTGTTTCAATAGGAGCAGTTATTTATTTCAGTGTTCTATTTTGGGTTTCTGCTTTTGTCATGGATTTCTTTTGAGTTGCAGATCGTTATAACACGGCCCTCGTTTGCCACAGATGGCGTTTCTTGGCATGTCACCCACGCCTATGGTTACGAGTTGACCGGACTATGAAGGATGAATCTGAACCTGGTGTGTTCCTCAGTATTGATGCTGCTGTCTCTGCTGCAAAGTGAGTACCAATAGAATTTTTGTCTTAAAATTTCTTGTCTTAGGTCTAAAAGGATCAACTAGACTGATTGGTTTTCTGTGTTCCAGGCCTGGTGATACAATCTTGATTGCAGCTGGAGGAATCCATATTACATCTAATATTCAGATTAAGAAGCCCCTTTGCCTGGTAATGCTGATCCTTCATCAATAGTATGTATGTTCCATATTTACTGTTCGCATAGTATGGAAGTCTTTATATGACCTGAGATGGCCACGAAATTTAACAGGTTTGAAAGTACGGAATACAGATAGTAAAGGGTAAGGAAATCGAGATTAATGGCAGGATGAGACATGTATTACAAGTTTTCTAGAGGCTTGTTCTCTCCTAAGAGTTAACAACTCATTACAATAATTTTCCACACATCATAAGAGTCCCCCTACACCACTATATATACACAGAGTGATAGAGGTATTCAGAAACTGAAACCAAACACTAATTTAATCACCCCCAAACCAAAAGACTAGATCACCCTTGCTGACCACATGAGTCGTATCATCAACTGCTTCCGAAACTAAAACCTTGTCCTCAAGATGAAAAGAACGTGGGTCGAATGATTACAATGGACAAGAAAAAAATGTTGTCGAAGTTGGGTGGTTAATCTCCTGCTTGAGTCTAATTACGCTCATGCCTCATCTTTGCAATCCTAAGCTAAAAGTTAACAACCCCTCTTGTATGAGACTGTCTCACTGTGAGATGACTGATGAGTACATACAAAAAGGTCCATTATGCTTAAAGTTTCTATTATTGGGCTACTTAAGCCTAGTGTGAGACACGTTTCATGATAAGACAATCTCATACAAGAATTGTGAAAAGTTAATTTGGGCTATTATTGGGCTACTCATGATGAGACAATCTCATGATGAGACAATGCTTAAAGTTTCTATTATTGGGCTACTTAACCAAAATACCTTTAAGGGTGTCATCCTAACTAATTTTTGCTAACTTGGGTCATCTTCACCAATTCTCCAAAGAAGAAATTAAAGAGTTATAGCTCTTTCTCTTTGGCAGAAAATTGAAACGCGTAAAGAAGAATTTGAGGAGTTAGGACTTAGGGCTCTTGGGAAGAGTAGAGAAAGAGGGCAACTATAACTTGAAACATGGAACAGGTTATATGCATTTCTCTACTGAAGGTCGTTGATACAACTTGAGAAATTTGGGCCCTAAAAAATCCGGGGCCCTTAGCCATTGCTCATGGTGTTCCGGTGTGTCGGGACTCGGGCCAGCATTTTTTCTATCAAAATTTTATCCACTATAAATTCTTCTACAAAACTGAAATTTGTGTAAGGCTGATGTACTGGGATGGAGCAACCAGTAAGAAATTTCAATGAATACATAACGACTCAAGTGAGGTCTGTCTAAGCCTCTCTCGTCCTGAAATTTGAATTCTGGAGCAGCAGCAGCCTTTGTGTGAATGTAGCAATTGGGTTTTAAAACAGAAGAGAGATGTGAAATGATCCAAAAAGCTGAGTAGGTTGAAGGGCCTTTATCTTCAAAATATTGCTGAGAAAAGTTGTTTGCAGTTGAGTTTGGTTCACATAACGACAAAAGCATTTCTTGACCTCATTACCCCTTTAACTCAAGTTATAAAGGATAACAAACCCCATTGTACTACTAATGACCTATTTGTGGCAGCTTCTTTCTTGGTTTACCCACACCGATTCACCATTTCTTATTTCTTTAACAATCATGAATGTAGAGCAAAACTCTCCGTCGTTGGTCACTAAAACATTGTGATCGTTAATCTTCGAGCTTTCTACCCTTTTTCTCTCACTTTCATTAGGTGGTCTTCCTCGACATTCACACCCGTTACAAGTCGCCGTCTATCTTCTTCATTCTCTCCGGTGAGTTTTTCAGGTCCACCCATAGTGTAAAAATGTGGTAACGGTTGCGATTGCGGTGAGTAACGGAACGCTGATGCGGTAACGGGAGTGGTGCAGTTATCATAACGTCTAAATATCGTTTGAAACCATAAGAAATCGCTTAATGCGGCCCAAAACGTGGTTTTATTTACACCTTTACAACGCGGGAAATATCGATTCGTTTGTTTTGAAAACCTTTACTACGTGGCCGATAGGATGCAATGCGGCCTTGTTTTTATTCTATGGGTCCACCACCAGATCCACCGTTCACAAGCTAATATCGCTGTCCTCTCCCTCTGATTCTCAGCAGAGTACCCAAACACCTCTACCATGCCTTCGCCGCCTCTTCTCCTAGTTTACTGAAAATGAGCCTTGCACCAGCCTTTTCTATGCATGTACTAGTTTTGGCCTCCTTCCTCCCCTTCCGCCTTATTAAAAATTTGTGCTAATTTATTTCCATGGGAATTGCTTGTTTGTTACTTGACAATTAATCAGTGAAACTATTGAAATTAGTGGTGGCAAATACGTTGGATCTTTTTGTGATGGGTTGACTGGTTGGCTGGTTGACTCTTCCAAATCCTAACCTGTACTTTTTTTTAAGCTTACTTTTGAACGGCCCTAAGATTCTCAACAATCTACTCTTTAAGCACCTAGAGTGGCACCCTGGGAAATATCTAAACAAAGAAGAAAGATAAATGAAGAAAAAGAAGAGGAATAAAGAAGAAGAGAAGAGAAGACATATTTGGCAGACGCGTCAAACGTACTTCTTTAGGGGCCAAGACGAAAAGGCATTTGAAAGTGCATTGAAGAGTTTGCCTTGAGGATTCGCCTATCCGAACCTTAACGAAGTGCCAAACCCATCATCCACCCACGCACAGTCACACACCTTAAGCGCGCCAAGGTGCACTTTTAAAACTAGGATCATAAGCATGTTAGAAACCCTTGATTCACCCCAACCCATGTATTACATGTGGATTTGGTTGACTTGTTTATCTCTTTATCATATATAGTTGATTTTTCTAATTCATTGCAATGAGTTCACGCATAAAATAATGAATGAATAGTTAATTTAACACATGATCATCTAAAAATTTGAAATTCAAATGAGTTAAATTCACCGATAAAAGAGTAAAGTGAAATTAGAAGGAAAAACTTAAAAGTAGTGCAATCATTTTAAATACATGGTTTATCGTGTTGAGTTCAAGTTCAAATTCTTGTGTATCATTGTGTAATTTAGAAGGAAAAACTTTAAATTAACTTGTGTATTGTTATATCATAAATGGGTCAACATCCTTAACCTAAATGCACTGAGTTCGTGTCAGGTTGACGTTTAGTTGGCTTGCCATGCCAATTTTTTCTCCTCTTTACTGAAAATGTGTTTAGGTTGTTGATTTATGTGGCTTGATCTTTAGTTTCTGCCCATTTGAATTATATTTTTGTGTTTTGTTTGGAGGAGTTTGTACAGCCTGCCCGCCACCAGCCCAAAATGTTTTAGGTTTACCGTCCTACTTGGCTATTTTGTGAAAGTTTTCAAGATTTGAGCTTAATTGATCTGCTCAAGTGTCTTGCACATGTCGTAGTACCAAGTTTCTTACATGGGTACATAAGATGAAGTGAAGAGTTTAAGGAGCAAAGGGTTAATTTTTATTGTTGAATTGGTTCATAAGATTGAAACTTAAAAAGGTTGATTTATGTGAAGGATCATTTGGTCAACTCTTTTTTTTGGCTTTGAAACTATTTGGCTTATTTTTATTTTGCTTTGTATATTGAATGTGCTTTCGCCCTTTCTTATTCTACCTGGTTCTAGTGCTGGCTTATTATTGTAGAGGAGTCGAAAGAAATGTCTTTTCTATTGCATTTTGTTGCCTTCTAATTAATTATTTTTGCTTAGATTGGTGGAGGTGAGCTTCCTGAAGAAACGACTCTTCTTTGCTCCCGGGGTTCTGACAGGTTCGCAAAAATCCCCTTGCTATGTCGTATACTGTTGATTGGTTGTTTTATTGAACCAATGCTTCTAAATTGATCTACCTCTAGCTCTACCTAATTTGAATATTTCTAAGTACAAGCATTCTTACAAAAAGCTCGTGATTGTGCGCTTCACGCCTTTATCAATATGATTGAGAATTTGAGATTAATTTTACCCTCTTGGTGGTACCAGCAAAACATTTGTATTAAAGAGAGGTTTAGATCACAGTTCTCTTAAGTTTCGGATTGAAGTGACAGTATCTTGCATACATTCTTTCCTTTTTGTTGGGCAGTGCACTGGAGTTACTTTCCACCTGTAAAATCACGAATCTGACTGTAAAGGCAGAGCTCGGTTGCTGCTTACTCCATAGAAGTGGGAGGCTGATAATTGACAGTTGCATCCTCCAGTGTGAAACAAACCCTCTGGATTATCTATCATTCCCCATAGTGAGCACGGCCAATGGGCCGAAAAAGTCACCATCATCCGTTTCCCCATTGGCTCATGGAGATGGTGTTACTGTTTCACGTACTCGTATTGAAGGTGGTGCTAAGGCAGTTTTAACGATTGGCACCTTGGTATTGCAGCATGTACGAGTCATTTATGGTCGTAGTTCTGTACTTTTCTGGTTTGAAGTCGAGCATCAGTGAAAATTCACTTGTGTATTATGTAAAAATTTATGAGTTCATTGTTAGCTTCTTGTAATTCCGTTGTATATTAGCTTATAGTTGGTAGTTCTTTTAACTATTACTAGTGCATGCATAAGCATTAGTAATTTAGTGATAACTGACAAGTGATAAAATTGTTTGTGGTGAATTGGAATTCATTTTAAATTTAAACTGGAATTATGCCATAAAAAATACTCTCATCTAGATCCAGCCTATAGGACACTCGCACTCCTAGATTTCAAGTTGACTTATAAGGTATCACTTCTTTTGGAATCTATAACTATTATTAAAACAAAACATGGATGACATCATTATTTTTAAAAATTGCTTATGTGTCATAATCTCAACAAAAATTTTCTGTCTAAAACTTTATAATGATGTCATTGTTATTATGATTAATATTTATATCTTTAACTTTACTACTTTGCAATTATGACTACAATATTATCCATATTGATTTATTTTTACTTTTTAGGTTATATACTTATGTTTAATGTATTAGAAAACCATGTATTTTATATTTGTTTTTTTAATTATTTATAAAATCTTTTCAATTTTAGTCCATTAAATGATTATAAAATGTTAGTTTATACAAATATGATAGAAATTTTAACAAAATCGTACATCGCACGGGCACTATCTAGTATATTAATAATAGAATCTACTCATCTCTTATAAATAAATTAATAAATTCAGTATTTATTGATGTCATATTGTTTCTTTTACTTTTTTGTTGAAAATAAACTAACTTTTTTTTTGAAGATCAAAAAAATAAACTAACTTATATAACTTATATTTGATGAAATTAAACCACATTTGGTTCTCTACTATTGAACAATATGTGAGATTATTGATGTAAATTTTATTTGTTTTGAGTAATCCTCCATCAAAAGCTTATTGTTGAGACATATGCTTCATCAAATAAACCCATGTTATCTTGGTAAAATCATTACAATAGTAAAAAAAATATATTACATCCACTATGAGTTTTGTATGAATGTCCCTAAATGTCAATGTGCAAAGATTAAATGGTTTAGTTGATTTAACATAGCTACTTTGAAAAGATAGTCTGGTTTTTTGGAGCAGGACAAAAAGTAAATATAAAGCTATCTTTTAAAGTCTTTATATTTATGTCAATATAAAGAATCTTCATCTTGGTAAAAGTCATTTGTCCAAGACGCAAATGTCAAAATTTTACAAGTGTTGTCTTATCTTGATTGATGACCAGCTAGATTTAGGTAAAATAGAGTTACTATCATGTGCTTTATCCAATGGTTGAACCACTCCTTTCTTAAGAGAGAACTATCATCAACTTTATACCTTGTGTTACAAAGCCCATGTACGAGTTTACCAATGGGTAAACATTTCTTAGTTGATTGCTTCCGAAGAAGACAAACATCCTTAGAAAACACAACATTAGCATTACTTTTCGAGCATAATCAATAAACAAATATGAGATAAAAATGAAATTTAGGAATAAAAAATATTTTTTAGGACTGTATCACTGTTAAGTTTAACATCAACAATTTTCTCTACTTTATGTTTGCTTCCATCTGCTTTAGTGATTTCATGATTGGAATTTTTAGGAATTTCATATTAATGAAGTTTTATATGTCATTACACATGTGATTTGTGGTCCCACTGTCTATTGTCCATACGTTTAGCTCTAAGAAGAAATTAAATGACATTAACTTGCAAGATTACTTGAAGAGTCCAAATCATACTATTCTACTAATTCCTTTCTTGCTATCATCTAGGCTGCCTTCTCCTTGTGTCATTGTAGCAAAAGTTTTGCATGAACCCCACTTGTTCTTTGTTGGGTTCCCATGTATCTTAAAACAACGTTCAATAGGATGACTAGTGACTTTGCAATGTTCATAGAAGTAGGCAGGCTTCCTCCCATTACTTTGATCCTTGTCTTTACTCCTCTTATATGGTTTCTTCCTTTCCACCCCAAAAGGGCACACAATCAGTAGAAGTACTACCTTTATATATATAGGTCTCTATGACTTTCTTCTTGAAGAAGCATCCTATAGACTTGACTAACATTTGACATGTCTTTTCTTATGAGAAGATTGATTCTAACTTGGTTGTGATTAGGGTCAAGTTTCACAAGGAATGTCACTAATCTTTGATCTTGTTGGATTTTGACAAAGTTAGTAGTATGGTGACAGTTGCAAAGAAGTAAAAGTTTCAAATCATCAATTTCGTCCCATAAAGACTTTACCTTTGTTAAATACTCTACTATACTATAGTCATTCCTAAGTCATGTATGGTGTTGAAAAGTTTTTCTTGAAGTCTATACATTTTTTTGAAGAACACCTGCGGCATTTAATTAATATCGAGAGAGTTCAAAATTACAAGGCTTTGGGGAAAAGGATACATATAGATAGTCTCCCCAAAAGAGCCCGAGTTCCAACGGGCTACCAAATGAGTCGCGGTGTTACCACTACGACGAATAAAGCTACATTTAAAACCAGACAGAGAAGAGATAAGCTGGACCAAGCGATCACGCAAAAGAAAGAAAGGTGAGAAGCCTGGATGCTTGTGCTTGATGCTTGACCATACACTGAGGTTATCTCCTTCAAGATGCACATAAGAATACCCTATAGAAATGGCAAATTCTATCCCATACACTGCTGCTGCCATCTCACTAATATCAGGAGGCCATGATGCTTGCACTCTTCTTACTCCAGCAGCCTTAAGAGACCCATGAGCATCACGAGCAACCGCCCCCAAACCACGATTATTCTCAGCAGCTACGTGAGCATCCACATTAATTTTGATCCAGCTGGATTCCGGAGGAGACCATTGATTAGGCATAGCTCTCTGACTGCTACAAGGATTGAACACTTTGGACGCATACGAGGCATGGTCTCTTACCATGGTAGTAAACTGAGTGACAGTTTCCACCACATTGAGAGTGGAGTTTTCCATAGCGAGCTTATTACGAACAAACCAAATGGCCCAGAATGCTGTCACTGTTAGTATCACCATATCCTGCGACATATTATCCATAAGCCATCCTAACAGAACATGATTAGATGACCGTGGAGCATTTTGTAATAACAGACCAGCAGGATGAGTTGCCCAAACAGCCCCATTGGCGCTACAATCCACAAGAGCATGGCATATTGATTCAATACCTGTGTTGCATCTGCTACAAACCGGCGAAGGGGCTATATGTCGACGGTGACGTTCCTCGTTTACTGCTAAGCTTCCTTTGCAGGCCCTCCATAGAAAGTGCTGAAGTTTTGGGGGGTATTCGAGATTCCACAAATTTTTCCAGTGCGTTTCATGATTCCCCTGTGGCCTAGCATCTGAGCCAAGCTCTCCAATAGCTCTTCCCCTCCAATAACCCGACTTCACTGTATATCTTCCATCAGTAGTGTGCTGCCAATAGACATTATCAACAGGCCAACTGTGGGACAAAGGAATGCTCAATATAGCTTGGCACGTCCCTGCATCAGCAATATTTGTAAGGGAGTCCACATTCCAGCAGCCTTTTTGGAAGTCTATGAGGTCACTGACTCTAAGAATGGTCTCATCAGTGTTGTTTCCACTAAGCCCACGAGCCTCACCATTCACCAAAAACCACTTGTCCTTCCAGGGGTCAATAGATAAACCATTACCGACCCGCCAGACTAAACCCTCCATGAGAAGAGGTTTAGATCCCCATAAACTCCTCCACGTGTAGCTCGGGTCAAAACCCAAATTTGCATCAAGGACGCTAACATGCTTGAAATAACGAGCTTTAAGAATAGCTCCAAGGAGGGGGCACTCACCTTGATTGATCCTCCAAATCTGTTTCGCAAGAAGTGCCGTGTTGAAGGTCCGGATGTCACGAAACCCCAAACCGCCCTCCGATTTTAGAGTACACATATGCAACCACTTATGCCAATGCATCTTAGATTTCCCATTTTCAGAACCCCACCAAAACTTCGCAACCATGGAGTTAATCTCATCAATGACGCACTCCGAGATGCGAAAAATACTCATAATATATGTGGGAATGGCCTGCACAACAGCTTTAATAAGCACCTCCTTCCCTGCACAAGATAGAAATTTTTCCTTCCATCCTTGTAGCTTTTTCCATATACGCTCCTTTATGCTTGCAAAGACCGCCTTCTTAGATTTGCCTATGATGGTAGGAAGCCCCAAATATTTTTCATGTTTATCCACGATGGCAACCCCTAGCTGATTCCTAATTTCCTGTTGCAAGAGTAAGGGAACATTCTTACTAAAGGAAATTTGTGTTTTATCATAGTTCACTTTCTGTCCCGACGCTCTTTCATACAAGCCAATGATATCCGCAATTTTCGAGCATTCCCGCATTGAGGCATTAGCAAAAATGATGCTATCATCCCCCTGTTAGCAAAAATAACCGGGGCACCCCGGCATACACGGACACCATGAATTTCCTTGTGGTCTGCTGCTCTTGAAAGTAAAGTAGAGAAGGCTTCTGCGCAAATAAGGAAGAGGTATGGGGAAATGGGATCCCCCTGTCTAAGACTCCGGGTAGGTTTCAAGTCGCCAAAAATATTGCCATTGAGCTTGAAATTAAAAGACACACTTGAGATGCAATCCATCACCCGTCGAACCCATGCATTACTAAACCCCATGCGCCACATGACCCTTTCAAGGAAACCCCACTCCACTCTATCATAGGCCTTGCTCATGTCGAGCTTGAGAGTAAGAGACCCATTTGATGATGATGCTTTGCGTTTCATGGAATGGAAGATTTCGAAGGCAATGAGAGCGTTGTCTGTGATAGACCGCTTCGGAATAAAGGCCGACTGATTCGAGGAGATAATACCACCAAGGTAAGGCTTCAATTTGTTCGCCATGACTTTGGAGATAATTTTGTATAGCACATTGCAGCAGCTAATGGGACGGAACTCTGTTATGAATTTCGGATCCTTGCATTTGGGAATCAAAGAAATGCAAGTTTTGTTGACTCATTCTAAAGATACTGTGCCATTCCACCATGACTTCACAAAATAAATAATATCTTCCCCCACAGTAGGCCAAAAGGTTTGGAAAAAGAGAGCATGAAAACCATCTGGGCCCGGGGCCTTCGTGGGGTGCATCTGGAATAGAGCATCTTTGATTTCCGCATTCGTAGGCTCACGATCAAGGACATCGTTCATATCTCCGGTCACTTTGCAGGACAGACCACTCAGCGCTTCCTCAACATCAGTAGCATTATTTGACTGGAAAATTTGGGAGAAATAGTCAGTGATAATAGTCCGCATTGAGGCCGGATCCGTCTTCCATACACCGGTGGCGTTGGTAAGACCCTTGATAGTATTCCTCCTACTTCTTGAGCTAGCCTTGTGATGGAAATACTTAGAATTCTTATCGCCATCTCGTAGAGCATTTGCACGGGCCCTCATGAACCAAAATGACTCCTCGAGACGGTGAAGGGAATCAAGCTCCTGACTAAGAACCTTGCATGAGTGAAGCACATGAGCATCAGGGGCGCACTTCTGAAATTGGGAGAGATTTTTTTCAGCCCTTTTAATTTTCCTCCTAACTCCTAAGCGCACCAAAAGTCTCTTTGGCCCAGTCAGCTAAATTGTTCGCACACTCAGAGATTTTGAACTGTATATTCGCGCTCGGTAGAGCTAGCCATGCACTATCAACAACCTTCTTGCATTCATCATTGGACAACCATAAAGATTCAAATTTGAAAGGTTTAGACGTACCTTTATCGAGCGTCGAAGACCCAGCGTAGAGGAGGATAGGTGAATGGTCCGATTAGAAAATAGGCAAATGACGAACGTCAACCATGGGAAATATGTCGAACCAGTTTGTGGTTGCCAAGAACCTATCCAATCTCTCTTTGACATGAGTCTCTGGATTATTTCTCCTGCACCAAGTGAATTTGCTTCCCCTAAACCCAAGGTCCTTTAACCCACAATCATCAACACAATCACGGAAGGCTTGCATATCCCTTTCACTGCGATCAACACCCCCCATTTTCTCGCTAGGGCATAAAATTTCATTGAAGTCGCCAAAGAGAATACATGGACCCGGAACCGAACGTTGAAGAGTACGGATTAGGTCCCAAGTCCTGTATTTTTGTGCTCGTTCCGCCCAACCATATATCCTATCCCACATGCATACCACGAATTTATCCCATCCGGTTCTTTAACTTCAACCAATATGTGATGGTTTGAATAAGATAAGAGTGTAACATCATATCCATTCCACCAGAGACCCAATCCTCCTGAATGACCCGCACTACTAAAGCACAGTCCGTAATCAAACCCACACCCTACACGCACACCATCTAACTTCTCCTTAGCTATCATCGTTTCCATGACAAAAACGAAGTCCGGACGTTCCTGTCAACACCAATTTTTCAAAGCTTTGACTGTCAAGGGATTGGCTAACCCTTGACAGTTGCAGCTTAAAAGTTTCATTGTTGTTCGCGGGGTGGGGATGTCCCAACGCTCGCTACTTGCTCATCAATATCATTGTTCCCCATATCAACCCTTTTCAGTTTCCTACCATCCAAAGCAACATCCTCTATAATCACATCATCATCATTTGCCTTGCGTTTACTGAGAGTGCCATCTTTATCTGGTACAACTCTTGAAGTCTATACATATGTGATGATGAAGGTGTTCCAAATCTTTCTTTAAGATACTTTCAAATACAACTTGTTTTTAGATACATGATACTCTTTTCTATATGTTGATCTTTCAAGAGAGGATATTATCCAGCCTATAATCTATTGTCACACCTCTTCCATGCCTTTTCATCTGGAGCACCATCTTCGAGTCTATATAAATCTTCATTTAAGATACTTTCAAATACAACTTGTTTTTAGATTCATGATACTCTTTTCTATATGTCGATCTTTCAAAAGAGGATATTATCCAGCCTATAATCTATTTTCACACCCCCTTCTATGCCTTTTCATCTGGAGCTCCATCTTCGGGTCTATATAAAGATCCATCCATAAAACATATCTTATTTTTATCATTTAAACCTATCATCATAGACCTTTTTCAAACACTATAGCATGTTCCATTGAACACAACGGAAATCAATTTGGTACTTACCGAATCGAAAAGATGCAAATAGTATATGCTCCCCGGGTTTTGTTTTGGACAACCACATGATTGGTATTGTTTATCATGTCTTTATTATTTTCTGCTATGTAGATAAGTTTTATATCCATGAAAAAGAAGAAAAATAAAGAAAGAACAGAAGAAAAAATGGGCTAAAAAATAGTTGTTATTATGTGCAGCAAAAAATCAACCACTTTATTAGAGAAAAGAAGGTGAGATCAGACTCTAATCACCAACAACTAGACCATAATGTCGTAGGCGATTGGGTTGGGTGGTTTTAACGAGCTTGATTTTTATCATCTAGTTTGAGTAGAATCGTCTTGTTTTCTTAAATGTGATTATTTAAGATTTTGATAAAGATTATGCCTTAATTAATTAGGTAGTGATATTAGGATTACTCCTTAAATTGAGAGGGTGATTGACTAATGATATTAGGATTACTCCTTAAATCCTGGTCGGGTACCCGACTCGCCTTAACCGGACTGGGACATGGGCCACAAAATACATTGAGTAGGGTACCCGCCAACCCGCTATATATTATCTTTATCAAGTTGAAACTTACACATTAAATGTAACAACCCGACTTACTTTTAACTAAGTAAGACAGGTTGTTACAGTTGGTATCAAAGCCGACTCGCGACCGTGACTAGTCCTTGGGGTTAGTTCACCTAGCAGGCATACAATCTTGGGAGTAAGGGAAAACGTGATTTGAGGATTTAGATGTTTAATATAAGAGATAGGAATGAAAGTGAATATGATTGTGGTATTAACCTAGGTGTTTGATTTAGTAAGTTTTCTCAGTATTGTAGAGTGTGAGGTGTAAGGATTACGGGGTAAAACGGGAAACGCGTTTACGATTGCTCGTGACGGTAAGAAGATTCAGTTTGCCGATGCGGTGTTTGAAGTTTTGTCTGAAGATGCTTACGTGTTGTTTATTACAGTTCCTCATCGTTTATCGTTATAGTAGCTGGTATAGTATGCCTTAAGATTACGAATCGTGTCATCTTGTTGCTCGCTGTTTTCCTATCAATTCGTAATTGACGATTTCGGAATATGATTATAGTTTAATGCACGAAAGCAAGGTTATATGGTTGTGAAGAATCAAAATTATTCTATTGTAAGTGAGTTGAACTTTGAGAATGTTTGTGATATTTTAGGAGTGTTAAAGAAGACAAAATAATGCAACTAATTGTGAAATAAGAGCCTAAGATAAGAGCAATTGATATTGATTTTCAAAGCCTAGTGATTGAGTTGTATAAATTGTTTATATTTTGATGTTAGCGATGAAATTTTTAGTGTTGTTGGATCTTGTCACATGTTGTTTGTTTGGATATGTTTTAGATCTTGTGAGCTTCCGTGAGCTATGATCTGGTTTTTTTAATGCTTTGGGCAAGATCACGTGTGGTGAGCATTGTCAATGGCTTAAGATTTGACTTCTTTGGATTAATAGACCCCGTGATGACCTGTCTTGCTCAGTTAATGGTAAATCGGGTTGTTACATTAAAATTTTATAATCAATATAATTATAATAAATTTACAATACTCGTAAGTTTTTTCACTTTTCTTCAAAGTAAAATACCCCTTTTAATCATTGAGAAAGAGAAATTTAGTATTTCAAAAATTGTGAATATTTATATAATAAATGAAGAGAAGATGTGTTAAAAAAATTAAAAGGGACTTAACATATATGGATAAGATATGTTGGATTATTATAAATTAGTGGCAAAGAAATTGAGTATTTAGCTTTTTGAAGGATCATCGGCAACAAAATGAAAATAAAGGTAGGATTATTATTAAAAGAAAATTAAAAGATGAGATTATTGGCAGGTAATGGGAGATATGTTGAATTATTATAACGAAAAAGAAGATGAGAGATAACATAATATAGCAGGTTATTTTCTAAAGAGTCCATTGACAACGAATTGAAAGCAAAGGTTGGATTATTAACAAAAGTTCAAAAGATGGGATTATTGGGAGGTAATTGAAAATAAGTAGGATTATTCACAATAAGTTATCCTTGATAAAATTGCAACATATTTTTACTTCAATTAAATTTGGATGAAACTAATGTCTAAGACATAAAATCAATTACCATTGCCAATAATCTAAATATATGTTTCAGGAACAACACTAGCTTCAAAGTATTACAAACTAAAATAGAACTAATTGAGTTTAATCTGAACTCGAGATTCAATTGTATTGAAATTAACATGAATTTATATTTTTATCAATCATAAATGATTTCATGCAATCGAAGTTAACCGTAATCTAATTTTATCCATATTGAAATTAACCGGCAAATACCTTATTCAGCCCAACATGAACACGTTCGAATCTTAACCAAACCCGTTTTATAACCAATGTGTACTTAACAGACCCTAAATCGATGTCAACACAACTTAATTTGTAAATTAATATTATCGAAATCGAATATGACTCAAATTTAACCTTAAGTATGTAGAAAGTATTTTAGGAATATTGTATAGTATATTTTCCTTTTATTATTTCCGTTTATTACGCATAGGATTATTCTTATTTCCATAGTTAGTTTCCTATTTTTGTATATATTAGGAGCTGTATTTTATTATTAATCAATACAAAAAAAATCGTAAAATCTTTAATTCCGCTGTTCTTTATGGTATCAGAGCCAGGTTCCGATCCTGGGACCTGTGGGTTATGGGCCCACCACGCTTTCGCTGCGTGGTGAGTAGGCAAACTTATATACCTCTCACACACTAGGCCAGATATTGCTTATGCAGTGTGTGTGGTGAGTAGGTTTATGCACCGTCCTCAGGTACAGCATGAGGAAACAGTTATGAGACTCTTGAGATACTTGAAGGGTACCAGCAGTCAAGGAATCCTCTTTGGGAGAAATCAACAATTAGACCTAGTGGCATACACCGATGCAGACTGGGCTGGTGATCGAGATGATAGAAAGTCAACATCTGGGTATTCACTCTTGTAGGAGGGAACTTGGTTACATGGAAGAGTAAGAAGCAGAAAGTGGTTGCCTTGTCTAGTGCTGAGGCCGAGTTTAGAGGTATAGCTAAGGGAATTACAGAGTATCTGTGGATTAGGAAGCTTTTGGGAGAACTGGGCGTCCAACAAGAAGGAGCATGTAAACTCTACTGTGACAACAAGGCAGCAATAAGTATCTCAGAAAATCCTGTTTAGCATGATCGCACGAAGCATGTGGAGATTGACAGACATTTCATCAAAGAGAAGTTGGAAAAGGAAATCATCGCTCTTCCCTTCATCGGATCCAAAGATCAGTTGGCGGACATCCTTACAAAGGTCGTATCTTCTGAAGCATTCAATACCGTGTTATGCAAGTTAGGCGTTTGTGACCCTACGACCTAACTTGAGGAGGAGTGTAGAAAATATTTTAGGAATATTGTATAGTATATTCTCTTTTTATTATTTCCGTTTATTACGCATAGGATTATTCTTATTTCCATAGTATAGGAGCTGTATTTTATTATTAATCAATACAGAAAAAACCGTATTCCAAAATCTTTAATTCCGCTATTATTTAAAGTAACCGAGGAAATTATATTTACCGATTTGGAAACCACTGGAATTCCACTCAAACTAATAAGCCAAATCATAATTCTGGATGATTTAGTAACAAATATTGTGAATGGTGATAATGATTTGCAAATCAACAAATATTTCCCTAAATCCTAATTGAACACAACAATGATTATGCGATGCTTTAGCCTATAACGAACGTATATTAAATTTAATCGTGTGTTAATTCATCAGTTCTAAATTGCAATTTGCAACTTGCCATTATTCAAAATCAAAATTTACTAAGTAGTTATGCACATAATGCAACACTTTTTTAAAAATCGAATTCCTACTCATTTGAAACATGTCTATTTTTTTTATCTAAAATTTGAATTCAATTCTTACCCACTAGTAATGCCAGCTATTATCCCCTTGGCCTACCATGCATGTAAATAGAGATGTTCAATTAGGTAATCGGGTTGATTTCAAGTAAGGTGTTACGAATCCAAGGTTGTTAGGATTGAGATTCTACGTAGGATCGAAATCGGTAGAATTGGATTGTAGGATCGTGTGATCCTAAAAATATGCATTAATACGCTTTAGATAACTGATTTTCAATTGTATTTGTTCTTTTTTTAGTTTTAAGGTATAAATTTATACACCTCAATTATTAAGTTTTGTAAAAGAATACCTTTAAAAAATCAATTTTTAAATGCGAATCAAGAAAAACTTGAATTTTTGTCGTATTGATATAATTGTTTATATATATATATATATATATATATATATATATATATATATATATATATATATATATATATATATATATATATATATATATATATATATATATATATATATATATATATATATATATATATATATATATATATATATATATATATATATATATATATATATATACACACACACATAAGTAAAATCTGGATTATATTAAAAATACTTTTATAGGATCGTAAGATCGTAGGATTGTAGAATCGTTTAATGATCCTACCATTTAAATCTTGGAGTTATGTAAGATCGTACGATTCTACCAACATTAAGATCCTACCTAGGATCCGAATCGGTCGCCTAATTTTGGATCGTAGGATCGTAGAATTGTTGATCAGAATCGAGATTCTGATAACCATGTTCGAATTGGTTTAAAATCAGATTTTTTAAATTCATTTTTAAGTCGAGTCAAATCAAATTCAGTTACAGATTCTGATGAATATCGAATTATCAAATTTGTTTTGAATATCCTAATGAAAGAAAATACCAACACTATCACATTTCACATTTGGATTAATTAACCTCCAAAAATAATTGATATTATGAGACAATAATGTGAAAAAACAGAAGAGTAAGATCTTTGGAAAGTTGATAGGTTGTACCCCACAACCACAATCTTGACTTGTTCTTTTTGTATTTACTCAAAACATTACTCATTTACTCTGTCAACTCTTTAAACCCTCCAACTCCTTCCCCCAATTCTCATCATCATCTTTGTCAGAATTACTCACAAGAAAACCCTCCCCCTTTTTTTTTGATTGAAAAAGGTGTTTGTTTGTTTAATGGGGTCTCCTTTATTTTGAATTTAATTGCAATTCCATTTTCCGATTCCCAATTTCCAAATTCTTGCATTTATTTATTACAATAAACTATTATTCTTTCTAGTCTTCCTTTTTCTTCTCAATTCTCTCATTTTTTCCATGATCTCAGACGGCAAAATACAATACCCAGATCAGTACTTGCCCTGCAGTACTTACCCACTTCTTCCCAACAATTAATTTTGTTAATGGTCCTCTAATTTGGACTTTCTTCCATTATTGTTCTTAAAGTGTTATTCTGGGGTTTATATTTTCTCTTATTTTCTTCCCTTACCCGCTTCAAATTTCAAATTTTGAAACATTTTTCCTCCCTGATTTCAAGGTAATCATCTTTATTTTTCTTCTTTTTGGGCTGATTATTTCTGTATTTGATGATCCAATTATGGGTTTTTATTTCTCTTGTTTGTATTTGCTGATTACGCAATCAATTTTTATTTTTATTTTGATGTATTCTTTCTGATATGATGATATTTTGATTTTATTTGTGGGTGTACTTTGTTTTTGTCTGATTTATTGTATTACACTTCTATGTATTTGCATTTTCTGTGTGGTATGTCTATTTATTTTAATTAATTTTTTTGTTGAAATCATTTATGCACTGGGAAAATCAGGACATATGAATTTATAATGCTTTTTCATTGTTAATGGTGTGATTCTGTGGAAAGTTAATACTATATTTTCCTTCTGCTTGATTAATTTTGTAAGATTTCTCTTTTGAAATTTATTTGAAAAAGTGGGGGCCTTTATTCTAAACCCTGCTGATGTGCATAATATTTCTTATGTGCTTGTTTTTTTTTTTTTTAATTTGATAGTCTGAGTTAGAGGTGTTTAAAACAGACCCGATAGACACCCGACTATATAACCGAACCCGATTTGACCCGACTTAAAAATGGATCTACAATTATGTAAAAATCGATGTGAACACAAAACCCGATTTTAAACTGACCGAAACACCTAACCCGAAATCAACCAGATGACCCGAATGAACACCTCTAGTGTGATTGTTTTGATAATTGTCTTGACATTTTGATGTTTGTAGACTTGTAATTGATGAGAGATTATGGTGGGTTTTCTTTAAACACTCAAATGTTAACTTTTTCTTGTGATTGTTTGCAGATTGTGAATCACTATTGCTAAACACATTCCAGGAAATCAAGGAGAGAAAGGGTTTTGAAGCAAAGTGAAAATTGTTAGCAGGTATTCGTCGTTTTCGTTCCTTGTTTGAATGAACATGAAAATAAAACTTTTGCAAGCTCATCTTGTATGAGACCGTCTCACCATGAGCGGACGCATATAACTAACATATTTCTCTAATCGATCATTTTAAACTTGTAAATAATCACTTTAACAGATTAAATGTATATGGATTAGCTTAATAGAGATCGTCTCATTTAACAGAGCGAATTTTGACTTGTAAACAACATTACAACAGTAACTTGCTTTTCTCCGGATGAAATCATTTGTATGATTACTAACTGAAAAAAAGATATGACAGTGGATTAAGCACTTGCTTAGTTGGGTGGTGGCCTGGTGGGTCCAGATCATCTGAGCTTACTGCATAATCATTTTCAGCTAATTCTGTTTATTTACTCATATAGTCATAGTGATTTCTGTTAATTTACTCAGAGTTTAGTCATTAATTAAACAACTAGGAGTACTGAGTAATGCTATTGCTAAAAGCTTGTGAGCTGTTTAGTGAACACTTTTTTCTCAGTCTTATTGAGAACAACTGATGATTAAACTCTTTTCTGCATTCAGCTAAGCTATTTGGCGAACAAGATGGCAACTGGGAGTCCATATTTTGATGATCTTAGGGGAAAGCCTGAAGTTATTGATCCTCCCTTGAGTAATGATACTATTGATGTGGTTGAGCATGTGATGGATCCTTCGCAAAGCGCTTCAAAACCAAATTTAACTGTATCAAGCAGTGTTAATGAGCTCCTTGAGTGCCCAGTATGCCTAACTGCTATGTATCCTCCAATCCACCAGGTGAGGCTTCCTCTTATGCTTGCATTTCCAATGCTAAATTTCGTTTCTCACGTTTGGATTTAGTTTAGTGTAACTCCTGAATCCTGCTGCGTGTGTTTCTTGATTGTCTCGGCAAATCTTTTTTGTTTTGTTTGGAGGGGAGGAGGAGGTTATTATTTGAAATACTGAATTAGGTTCATTAAAGTGTAGTATTAGTAATGACAAGCAGCTACCATCGTTGTGTCATCGGAAACACAGGTCAAAACTATTAGGTTTTTCTATAAATTATGGATTCTAAATCATTTAGTTTCTCCTTCTTCACCCCACGATTCCTCTTCCGTTGTCGATTTCCTTTCTATCAATATGTTCTGATATAGATTCTTTCTCTGACATTGTTTCTTAGAATTTTTGATTGAGGAAGGTCTTCTTTGGAGTTAGTTTATAATGCCCCCGACAAATTTCTTGAGCATTCTTTGTGGAAACTGAAAACTTCAATTCTTTTGGGGTGATTTGGTGAATTCTGTTTTTGTGATTGTATGCCCTTGTTTCTAAGTATTGGTGTTGTTTCTGCTGCAGTGTTCAAATGGACACACAATATGTTCAGGCTGCAAGCCCAGGGTGCATAACCGGTGCCCAACTTGCAGACACGAGCTTGGTAATATTAGATGCCTTGCCTTGGAAAAGGTGGCTGCATCCCTTGAACTTCCATGTAAATATCAAAGTTTCGGATGCATTGGCATATATCCGTACTATAGCAAGCTAAAGCATGAATCACAATGTTCTTTTCGACCCTATAACTGTCCTTATGCTGGATCAGAATGCACCGTCATTGGGGATATTCCATACCTGGTTGCCCACCTTAAGGATGATCATAAAGTTGACATGCACAATGGAAGCACATTTAACCATCGCTATGTGAAGTCAAATCCGCACGAAGTTGAAAATGCTACTTGGATGCTTACAGTAAGCTTACTTAATTATGCAAACTTCACATCCATTGGAAAAAAGTTTTTGAATTGTTGCCTTTTCTAATTTCCGTTAATTTCTCAAGATATGCCACTTGTTACCGAGTCAAACTATTCTAGTCATGTATTTATAGAGGGGTTCAAAACATATCCGAAATTTACCCGACCTTATAATAGAACCCGATTTCACCTGACTTCGAAAATGATTTACAATTATCTAAAATACAATATGGGCACAAAACTCGATTTCAAACCGACCAGAAACACTTAACTCGAAATCTACCCGATGACTCGAATGAATACCTCTATGTACCCATATGATTAATGTGTTTCCTTGTTCTTGCACTCTAGGTTTTCAGTTGTTTTGGGCAATACTTCTGCCTTCATTTTGAAGCGTTCCAGCTCGGTTTGGCTCCTGTTTACATAGCTTTCTTGCGATTCATGGGGGATGACAATGATGCAAAGAATTACACTTACAGCCTTGAGGTAGGAGGAAATGGTAGAAAGTTGAGTTGGCAAGGTGTGCCTAGGAGCATTAGAGATAGCCATCGTAAAGTGCGTGACAGCTTCGATGGGCTCATAATCCAGCGAAATATGGCCCTTTTCTTTTCCGGTGGTGATCGGAAGGAGTTGAAACTGAGGGTGACCGGAAGAATTTGGAAAGAACAGTAAATGCAGTTCTGTTAAGATTTTCGTTCTTTTGATATCAAACGCTATTAGTTAGAAATAGTAAATTGTATCGACATGTTGTAGTATCGGTAGAATTCATCTCTTCATGTAATTCCAAGTTCGTAACGGAGCAAACTCTCTTTGCTGGCCTGTGCATCACGCCAATACATGACTGAGACAATGTCATCAACTTCATGTGAAATATGTTAAATTCTTTTAGCAATATGTTTAATATACCTCATTGTACGTTCCCATTTTCTTGTCAAGCTCATGTCGATTAAGCGAACTACTTCTTACATTGTTGTGTATGTGCGTAAGAGATTAGCTGAGCAAAATGCGGCGTGCTTCTGAGTTGTGTCAATTTTGAAAGTTTTGAATTCTCTTTTGGCTTACTAATCAAGCAAGTTGGAAGATTGTATTATGCAAGTTTTTGGTTTTGCGGATATCTTCATTAATTTTGGAGTAATTGTCTTTTTCGAGTTGTTGAGCAATGATTTATTGGGTGGGACAGTGGCAATTAGTGAAATAGAATTACTGCTATATACTTCATGTCAACAACCACCCAAACCCCCAAATTGCTTTAAGTATCTATGTGCTCGTCATTTTTATTCACCTTTTTAAAGTTAATATTTAACGTATTCTTTTCTTTTTTCTTTTTATGTAACACCTGAATTTTCTCCCGTCCTTCACGATTTTGGTTTGGTTTAAGGAGTCGGAAGTTTAGAGGAGTTACAAGTAAAAATGATGAATAAATAGTGTTATTTTACTAATGTTGTAACTAATTTAGAACCGAGGAAGTATTATTTATGAGCTGCTGTAGATGGTTAGGCTCCTATTAACAAGGGGGCAAATGCCCCTAAAATCGTCGGCTATCAGTCGAAAGTCAAGAATTTGAGGAAGTTAATTAACACTAAAATCAATGATTTCTTATGACAAGTACGTCCACGAACGATTATTCAACTTCAGCGACTTATTTAATCCAACATTTTTCAATTATCGTTTTTAGAAAAAAAAATATTCAAATTGTATATGGCATTTAATTCAAATTTAATATGTTAATGGTTTTAATACTATTATTGATAATTTTATTGATCATTCATTTGTTGTTTGGAATTCATCTATAGAATGATAGAATAATGTCGTTTTATAATCTTCGTTTTAAAATTGTGAAATAGAACCATATTTAGGTAGAACTTGATCAGTTTAACGTGAAAATTGATCGCTCATAGGTTCAAATTGATTTTTTTTTACTTTAATTGATATGTTTAAAGATTACTTTACGTTGAAACTGAAACCTTTAACGTCAAAATTGATACCTTTAAGGTCAAAATCGATAAATAACCAAAAATGAAAAAAGCAAGAGAAAATGTGTACACGCGCGAATTGGACTGGCCCACTCTTGATCTCAATTTAAAACGGTCTCGGCCAAATTTTGATGAAACTCTTTATTTTAAATTGAGAAAATTATATATCTTTCTCCAAATTTCAAAATTCATGATAAAAATCAAACATTATTGCATGTCCTTATCAAAACTAGTATCATTCTTATTATATTTATTTCCTTAATCCTAAAACTTATTGACCCACAATTAGATTTAAACTACTATTTTGACAATTTTACCTTTCTATCAGTCCATAAACAATCCAACTTATGAATTATTTTTCAATAATCAACCTTTTTCTACACAATTGATCGGTGACATACATGCTTACCTAGAAACATGTTATACGATTTTAAATTATACAATTTTGATATAATTTTTCTTAAATTAACTTCCTTTATTCTATGAGGTTTGCTATAAAACAAGTAGTATTTCTTAAGAAAAGTGTTAAAAAAAATAATCCTTCTTATTCTAATTTAGTAAGTATATACTCTCTCTTTCGTCCACTTTGGGTTGGACACGGATTTTAAGAAAATGGTAGTTAGGGTATTTTAAGTGATTATAATAATTATAAAGGTGGTAGTTGGGGTATTTCAGTGATTATAATAATTGAAAAGGTGGTAGGTATAGGTGCTCATTCGGGTCATCGGGTTGATTTCAGGTCAGGTGTTTCGGGTCAGTTTAAAATCGGATTTTGTGTTCACATTGGTTTTTACATAATTGTAGATCCATTTTTAAGTCGGGTCAAATCGAATTCGGTTATAAAGTCGGGTGTCTATCGGGTCATCGGGTCTGTTTTGGACACCTCTAGTGGTAGGTGGGGTATTTAAAATAATATAAGTTGGAATAGTTGGAGATATTTTGGTAAAAAATCTTTGCCAAAAATAGAACGTGGACAATTAGAGCGACTTGACTAAATAAGAAAAGTGGACAATAATTTCGAATAAGAGGGAGTATTAAAACAAACACCAGTAAAATCTTCCCATAAACAAAGATATATAATTAAACAAGGGAGAAAATTCTTTTAAGCCACTTCTTTTCCCATATTCCATCAAATTAACTAAGACAAAAATGCCAAAGCCCTGACTTATTATACTTATGCATTGTTAAACATAAAGATTCATGGGCGGCAATTTGCCAAAACCATATTTCAAGAAACTCACAAAACTAAGAATAAATGGACCAGATCTATTGACTAACTAAAAGAGATTTGGACCCTTGGGGTTTTCTTCAAAGTTACAGATTATTGAAAACATCAGACCACTGTAATGCAGTACTGAGCAAGTCTAATTCCTACGCGCACTTGGCTAAATATGCGTTCCACCCTTGAAGCCGGTATTCACGAGCAGTCTCTGCAGGATTAGCTGCTTTAATGATTCCGCGCCCAACAATGATTATATCACTCCCTCTATCACATATAACCTGCAAGACCAGAAGTAATACAGCTTATACAAGGTTTCCCAATCGGATGGATGATGTATACACTTGATTTTTTAGCAGAACAAGTACTACTGTGTTCTAATCGCATGCGCTCATTATTTTTAAGATGCAATGTTGGCAGAATAAATTTACTAAAATAATTCAACCCAGAATATATGAGAAGAAAGACAGCAGCATACTGAATATGGAGTATTATACTGCTGACCAAGGGCATCCCCGCCAGTCACCATTTGAACTCCGGGTGTAGCATGAATAAGAGCTGGATTGACAGGGCCACATTTCCAAGATGCTGGATTCACCGAAATGAAACCTATGACAAAATCTGAGTGATCCTCAGCAATCTTTGCAGCAGCCGCTGTGTATTCTCCAGTTGCGAGGTTACCAGCAGAACTCATCTCAGCCAACAACAAGAGACCTCTACCACGAGGCAACCCCTGAAGTTTAGAAGGGAAATCGTTACCAATTTAAAGTCCATATCACTTAGGAAAGTCAAGCTTATCAAAAAAATATATACTCAATTGTTCCAATTAATCGTCAAATTTCCTTTGAAAAGCTCTTACATGAATGGAATATGTAGCAAGTTTATTGGGATGGATAAGTATTAAATATGAATACCTTCAACTTTAGACCATCCACAATCCCAGGGCCTGAGATAATGTGAGCGTTGATTATGTCAGCCCAATCCAAGATGTGGTAGACACCTCTGAAATAAGACAACATAAATTCAGATGATGTTTGTCACAACAGAAGTTAATTAATGCAAAACAAAACGCAAAAAAATTCTCATACCCTTCGTACTGCATTGTTACAGTATTGCCAATGTCAGCAAACTTTCTATCCTCAAAGATAAGGAAATTGTGCTTGTCAGCAATCTGTAAAGTTCATTGACCAAGTATAAAAAGGTTGCACCAAGATTAAGTGGCACAGTGGAAACTAGAAATCGACAATCATGAAGTCTTTTTTAAAGAAAAAGGGCAAGAAAAGCAGGGTTCTCTCTGTACAGGAGTCATACCTACGGGAAATACCAAGGACCTTTTAGTCTATCAAAGCCGTAAGAAAAAGACTGAGGTGGCAGGAAACACTAGGGGAATGAATGGGAATGATGTAACAAAATTTTGTTATGAAATGTTCTAGAAAGAGTATCTTATATAACCAATTTTGTTGCAGCAAGATATGACTTGTGTAACTATAAATATCAGTATGTAATAATTGGTTTGGCATGAAATGAAATATACTCTCCTCTCTATCATTCCCAAAGTTACTTTCTGTAATTTCTCTTCTTCTCTTCTTTCTGTACTTCTTCCGTACTTCTATTCCTCACTCTCTAATCCCTTTCTTCCTCTGTCAGGTACTCAAGTACTAGTTCATCACAACAGGTCATGTGGTGCAAAACGCAAATATGTATGATGCGCTGCCACATGGGCAGCTAGTACTGAAAGGGACTGAGTGATAGTAAAAAGGCTTGAGGCAACAAATCTTAGTTCTAAAAGGCATGAGGCATCCTTATGGTCCTCAACTCCTCAAACCCTAGGTTCTAGGTGCCATACAACGTCTCTAGCCTTTGGGTGTGAGGCGCCAAAAAAACATGAACAAACCTAGATGAAGAAATAGAACAAAAAGAACATGAGAGAATTTAAGAAGAGAAAACATATGTGGTGAGAGTGGCGTGCACACATTGAATGAGCTTCCTAGGCTACAATTAAAAGGTGCTCTAAGGCTCTTGCCTCTACGTGCTCACCTTAAGGAATCGACTTGCCTAGCCCTATCACAGTGCTCAACCCATCGCCTGCCCAAAACGCTAGCCTTAGGCGCTTCTAGGCGATCTTTATGAAACTAAGCAAGAATATATGTGGAAGAATGACTAAAACTAGTATTCCATGAAACGGATATGGGATCAAAACATACCGAACGAAGTTTCGAACCAAATTCTGGAGTAAAATCAGGCAATATATCAACATGAGTCTTCAGTAAACATATTTCTGGTCCAACCTGCGACACAGTTTGCAAATAGTTATATCAGATCATATCTATTTAAAAAATATACAGTATACAACAAAGACCTCGGAATTTACTATCTATCAAGAATTCTGCAATAGTAAGTCTTATATATAAATGTAATGAATATCACGCATATCAAGAAAATCAAGAATAAAAGCCACTCTTGATATATTGTTATGACATAATGATTGAGCCATCATACATACAAGGACTTCCATGGAACCAGCATCTCCACTCAATAAAGCAACCTTTAGAGAGAAATTGTACTGAACATCATGTCAATTATGTGCCTCTTGTATGATACTGTACATGGTAACATGAAAACTAAATGTCACACCCTTAAACACCAAGACAGATTACCCAATATATTCAAGCTAAGACATTCCTGTTAGTTTCAAATTGGTTATATTTGAAGAATCAGAAAAAAGCTCAACACCTTCATCACATTTTGTTATGACGTAATGATTGAGCCATTATAAATACAAGTACTTCCATGGAAACCAACATCTCCACTAAACAAAGGAACCTTTAGAGACCAATGGTGCAGAACAGCATGTCAATTATGTGCCTTTTGTATAATACAGCACATGGTAGCATGCAAACTAAATGCCACACCCTTAAACACCAAGACAAATTACCCAATATATTTAAGCTAAGACGTTCCTATTCGTTTCAAATAGTGTTTATATTTGAAGAATCAGAAGAAAAAAAGGCTCAACACCTTCATCAATGCTGTGCAAAAATTAGTACATTGCAAATAGATAGCTCATCTATTTATTTGAACTTGCAACATTACGCAAATTAAAGTCGGAGCTTTTTAGATGTTGAGGACGTTTGGTAATAGCTTTTGGGATGACTTTTTGGTTGATTTGGCTTTTGACTTGTTAGTTGGTGAAGAGACAAAAAATGTATTCGGTAAATGACTTTTCAGATAGGTGAGAAACCGGCAAAAAAGCTTAGCTGAGTTAGTGTTTTCAATGGCTTTGGGCTTGTTCGCTCACTTTGTCTCTGATAAGCAACCATCAATCAATACCTAATTTTACCAAATATCTCCCTAAGCAACTACCATAACTAGTTATCTTAAAAGTAAACAGAAACAACCAACTAAAAAGACCAACAACCATCGATCAACATCCATTTGCCAAACACCCATTCTACCAAAGTCAAAAGGACAAAGGCGGTTGACCCAAAAATGGCTATAGAGACAATTCGTACAAGTATATAGAGATTAGAGAAGCCTAATGATGGGCTACTATGACATATCAATCACTAAGATAGGCATATATGTTGTAACTTCAGTTCATATATATATATGAATAAAGACAAGAAATTGTCACCTTATCGGCCAGAGCTAGTAACTCGGAAGTTGTACCTACATCAGCAGCCAAGCACAAATTGGTCTCTTTTTTCACCATTATCTCAAACAATCGTCTACCAACCTCATTTTTCGCTAATTTAGCCCTCTCTCCATAACCCAACTTGGATACCCCAAGCTTGTCTTTTCCCACATTAGGTACCGAGACTTTCTTATTCTCTTCCAAGAACTTCAAGACCATCTTCTCTGTTTCTTCTTCCACCTTACCCAACCTCCTCAAAACTCCAACCATGTCACTGAGCTTCAACAAGGAGTGCAATCTTATCCCGTTCTCTGCTAAATTTTCTCTACCTCCTTGTTCCCTGGAATAATTTGTCACCAAGTTCCATGCACATTAGCTATCAACATAAATAAAGGCACTTGTTTTGAACCAATCACTTGACAAGGTTGCGAAAATACAGAAAGCAAAATGTTTTGTCTTTTTCCCAATAACTAAAAACAACACATGTGAAGAACCGGTAGAAGTTTAAAATTCCGACAAAAACTACAACTTTTATAGCTACATTGTCTAAGGTGAATCTATCTACATAATAGCTCAAAAAAAACATGTCACAATCTACCATCTAAAGGTTGTTTTCTTTAACATATTAGTATTTAACTTCAATTTAGTCAGCTTCACCAACAAATTAAGTCCACTACTGTTTAATACACATAACATATTCACCAACAATTTTGCTTTTTTCAGTACTCTCCTACACCAACAAGTTTAGTTTTAGAACTGTTCTGATAGAATAAGCTCAATTCACTGCTCTGCTTCAGCCCTGATAAGTTCAGTTCCGTACAAGCAAAGAGAAAAAACAAGTAACCATTTTACTCTAGTTGCGCAAGAGTTTCCACCCAAAAAAAGCATATTACACAAACAGTCATAGAAAGTGCATAAATTTAAATTTCAAAACAATAATTCACAATCAGAACCATACACTAAATAAGCTTTAAATACAATTAATCAATCCAGTAATCAAAGCCCAATAAACTTTAAAAAAATAATTTGAAAAGAAAGACAAACCAACCTATCAATCAAAACAACAGCATCAGTAACCTTAAGACCAGAATCACGCAAAGGAGCAACAGTTTCAAGAACAGAAGCACCACTAGTTACAAGGTCTTCAATAATAAGGCAAGTTTGTGAAGGCTGGAAAACACCTTCAATGGCTTTCCCAGTCCCATAAGACTTAACCTCTTTACGACGCATTAGCATAGGAATGTTATTATCCACCGAAACAACAGTGGCAATTGGAAGAGCTGTGTAGGGGACGCCACATATTACGTCAAAAGTGGCTGAAGGAGATGAAGAACGAACAGCAGATATTAAGATTTGGGAGATTTGAGAGAGAAGAGATGGGTATGATACGATCAAACGGAGGTCTATGTAAACAGGGGAAGATATGCCAGATTTTAGCTTGAAGTTGCCAAATTTGACAGCAGATATTTCGTGGAGTTTGAGGATAAGAGATTCCATTGATGGAGTGGACGCCATTGAAGAAGGATGGCGGTGTAAAAGCTTCAATATTTAGGTTATACAGAGGGCATCTTCAATCACATTATAAAACATTAAAAGAAAAAAAAAAAAAAAAAAAAAAACAATCTTAACCGATTTTGTTGTTTTTAAAAGAAATTAAAGGCAAAACCAAAGAATAAGAAATTTAGAGAGAAAAACGGCTGGCAATTGGCATAGAGATGAAGATTTCATTAATAGACTAAAGACGAGAATAATAAGTAGGGTTTTTATTGGGTCTATTATATGATGGGCCAAGTTTTCCATAGTTCATTTAGCCTAGACGTGTTCATGGCTGGTAGCGGATCGGGTAGTACTTAAAAAAATTTACTCGCGGGCTCAAATATTCAAAACCTCGCCCGCATTTGCGGACATATTTTTTGTCACTACCCACCCATTTTTAAAGCGGGCGGAACTCACAGTTAGGCGGATATATTATATGAAAATTAAAATTATAATACAAATCTTAAAATTAAGTTTTAATAACAATTAAAATACAATAGATTGTTCAAAATACTCAAACTACATAAAAAGTCTCAAAATACTCAAATTACATGAATATAAACATTAGGTTGGATAATCCAATAAAAACATTCCATCATCGATTTATTTTACTACGGAGTACGAGGTCCAAACATATACCTCTCCAAACATAATAAATTAAAAAGTATAAAAATGAGTATGGACTCTAATTACTAAAGTCGGGTATGTAGTAGATTAGTAGTAATAGACACTAGACAACTAGTTTCATAACAATAGAATTAATTATATGATAATAAATATATTAAACTTAGTGGGCGGGCGGGTATACCCGCGGGTATTTTTTTGGCATCGCTACCCGCCCATTTATCTTGGCGACCGGTATTACCCGCCCAAACTTAAATTTTTTTTGAAAATCGTTGTCCGTGCCTGCCCGTTTTTCGAGCCGAATGAGTCGGTCCTGGCGGGTAGCCCGCCTATGAACAGCTCTAATTTAGCCCATGCTAAAAAATGGAAAATGTAGACAATCAAAATAAAATAATTGTGTATCGAAAATTTTAAAAAAATTCAAATGATATAGTTATGGTGAGACAATTTTTATTGGAGTGATTGAAGGTACATTTATGATTAATTATAAATTTAAAGTAATCACTCACAATTTAAAGTTTGACACCTCACTTCTTAAAGGATCTTTTTAGTAACAACAACAGTGTTCATACTTATCATTCAAATAGCTTTATTCCAGGTTCGCCAGACCATATAGGTAAGGCTGCAAATACTGGTGAGGATAGGGATCTACGGAATCTAGGACCATTCCATTTCTTGAAAGCAAGTCTGTGTAGATCATGAGAGATTCAAATAGCTAGCCACTACTCCATAAACAGCAAACAATGTATGCTGAAAGCAGCATTGCACATTGGGCAAACGTACACCCATTTAAACCAATTTATCCCTGGTTCTGTCTGCACATCCACTCACTTTATTGAAGCTTTACAGACCAAAGCCTCTTTAGAGCCCAACTGCCCAACTAACCGTTCTAGAAGGGTTGAAGAGTATCCAATCAGCACCTTTCGTGTAAACTTCGTGCACCCATATGATTCATAAGGACTCCTGTATTAAACTGATATGTCAGGCAAGCTTGCCCACAGACACTAGATTCCATACATCAAGGTTTTGAATCTTTAGGTCACTACCCTTTGGTTAACAGACCTTAGACCAACTGACGTTACCTTCAGAGCTTTTTTTAAAATTACCGTGCCATAAAAAAAATCGACAAGATATTATTATTATTATTATTATTATTATTATTATTATTATTATTTTTATTATTATTATTATTATTATTATTATTATTATTATTATTATTATTATTATTATTATTATCATTGTTAATTTTTGGCAAGGTAAACTATATATTATTATTATTATTATTATTATTATTATTATTATTATTATTATTATTATTATTATTATTATTATTATTATTATTATATAAGTTTTATCTTAATAGAAACTAAGGAGCAACCCGTTAATATTTTTAAATATCAAATGCTCACAAGTTATAAAATATTATTATATGACATAATCATATAATAATTGAAAATATCTTAATTGAAAATTAACGGGATATTATAGAAGCAATAGAAGATTTGGACACATATCACTATAATAAGAAAAATTTTCTCTCTCAATTTTACTACTTAGTTTATTTCAGTTAATTTTAGTTTCAGATTGAATATTTATACGCTAATGGCGATTAGAGCAGTGTTGCTGTTATACTTTTTTTAAAATTTTTTTGGAACAAAAGATTAATTTTGTAGGGATGTGGTAGTAGGATTTGAACCTTGGTCCCTTGCAAACTCCATGCATGCTCTAACCACTAAACCTAATCATTTTCTTTGACTTAGGTTATTTTTTACTTATTTTTCTTTACTTTTTTTTTTGTACGGGCGACATCTTTGCCAGGCAGCAGTTTCTTGTTGCTTTCAAATCATACGAATCTCTTGCTCAACCCGACGATATTCCTCAATCACAGCAGGAGATGGGGACATCTTGCGTACCATTTTAAGCCGTTTCATTAACCACCCCAATCTATTCTGAGACATCCGATAAACCTCCTTATCCCAAATCTTTAATTGAGACCCACAATCCTCAACAATCCTACTCCAGTCGTTCTTGAATTTATTTTTCGCCGAACCCTAAATCTTGCGGTAATTTACATCAAAATCATTATGGTGGAGCCAACGAGCCTCAAACCTAAATAACCGATCCTCATCCTTGTGCTCTCTACCAATATTCCCAAGAACGTTTTCCAAATGAAGCATAATAGGACTATGATCTGATCCATCCCACGTGATATTTTCCATCGATGCCACAGGAAACAAAGACCCCCAAGAAACATTGTGAACACACCTATCTAATTTTTCCTCTATAAACCCATCCACCCTTCTATTATTCCAAGTGAAAGTGTGACCCGAAGCATCCATATCCCGGAGACCATTAAGATCAAGGCAATCGCGAAAGGCACACATAATATGAAAATCGCATGTACTCCCACCCCTTTTATCAGATTCAAAGAGAACCTTGTTAAAATCACCCTCAAGAACCTAAGGATAAGAACAAGATCCCCCTAGCCGATTTATTAAATCCCAAGTGCGAAATTTATGACCACTCTCCGACCACCCATACATGCCCGTCAAGCGCCACAACCTACCCATATCATCTCGAACCAAAGAATCTACACAATGCTCCTCAAAGTACTGAATATCCACCTCGATATCACCAACCCCCCGGCCCTACCCTTAGCTTCCACACACATACCCTTGTCGAAACCCAACTTATCTTGAATGCGTGTTATGCGTCGAATCTCAGATTTATTGCTTTTAGTTTCGTTGAGAAAAAGAATCTCAAGGGAGTACTTTTGCACCAAATAAAAAAGGGCACTAATTAACGAGGAACTCCCTAACCCTCGATAATTCCAAAACATAATCCCCTTCATTGTTCACCGAGAGCCCTTTTCGTGGGGCTCGCCACATTATCAATAAAATTAGGCTTATCACAATCGACATCCATGGGAAAAATACGCTTTTTAGAAATTCCCCTATCCTCTATATCCTCCATATGCTCATCGTAATAAATATCACGCTGCACCCGTTTCTCACCAATAGAAGGAATACTAATAACCCTAGACTCTTGGGCCAAAGGAGCTCTAGCTAACTTCTTCCATTCTTTAACTCTACTACGAATGGATGAAGACGTTGCACAAACCGTAGAAGAAAGGACCGCCGTTTGGACCCCATCATTAACTATCCCCGGAGAAGAAATTCTCGCAAGCCCGTGATCGGTAACCGACACATCCTCATCACCCCTACTCCCTAAACCCAGAAAGTCATCTTTACCTACTGCTTCCGAAGGAGACGTAACCCGAAGCTTATTATCATAACCCCTCGCCATTTTTATTGAACCCTCATCAGTACCCAAACCCACTTTAGTTAACAAGGAAGTAACCTTCATAATGCCTCCATGCTTTTCCTCAAAATCTTGCTTGGAATCTGACTTCTTAGAAAAGAACAATTTCTTACTACACCTAACCGGCTCACTCCCCACACCCTCCTCCATATCTTGACGCAACGGCCTCCAAGGTGACGCCTTCAACCACGGCCCAAAATGCTTGGTAGGAGAACGATCCCCGAACACGTCTTTACATTCATCCATCCCGTGACCAATCTTACCGCAATAGAATCAAAAGAGTGGAAGTTTTTCATACTTTACCGGGCAAAGACACGAATCCCCTCCACGAATTTTCACGGTAACATGCTTTTAAGTGGTTTTCGAACATGCAAACAAACACGAAGACGAAGTGACTTTTCCATACCAAGACTATCGACTTTATCCATCTCAAGATATTCACCGATCTTGTTCCCCATAACCCTCATATTAGTTTCGTTATACCGTCCCCAAAAAGGAAGGTTATATACCCTTGCCCAAATAGGAAGCGAATAGAATTGTAATTCAGCCGGATTTTGAGCTTCGTTAATTTCTGTCAAAAGGATGGCAACCTTATCAAAGTGTCATGGTTGACCTTTGAGCACCTTTTATTTATCTTTCCAATGATAGAATTGGAATTGGTAAAGATTTTTAAGAATCATGCTAATATCGACCCCATATTGCATAACCCACACATTCTTGATAGTCGTAATGAAAGCGGTGGAATTAAGCGTGCGTTCAGACCATAGTTTGCCGATTAATCCTAACGAGATGCGCTCCTCCTCATCATCATTATCACCCTCGGCCCATTCACACACATCATCAGAATCGTCCCCTACGTTAGTGTCAGGGCTGTGGATGGTAGAGTTAAATGGATGGATTGGATCGTTGTTATCTCCCTCTGGAACTGAAGACCCATCACCCCCCTCATCAATCTTGTCAAATGAACCAACTCTCACCCCCTCAAGATCATCAGAAGATGTACCCAATGGAGAGCCCATGTTGATATCAATGGACAAAAGGAAAGAAGACCAGGAAAAGAAGAAAGAAACGAAAAGAACCAGAAAAGAACATTGGGAAGACATCGGAGAAACTCCCACCGAAGACGAGACTAGCAAAACTAGAGGAAAACCCTTACAAATAGGAGAGAGAAGGGACTCAATTTTTAAAATCTTATTATAAAATGCTAGTTAGTGTGCCAATTAAAATTTATATCATTATTATTGTTAATATTGTTAATTGTTGTTGCTACAAATGGACAATGTTTCTTTTAGTTAATATTCAACATCTGCTAAATTTGTACATGTAATGGCCATTTCTATTATCAGCATTAGTTTCGTAGAAAGAGGCAAATCTAGATTAAAATTTGTTTCGTTTAAAAATAGACTTCATATTGACGATGAATCACTACTTCTCAGCGACACCGTAGAAAGAGACAAATCTAGAATAAAATTTGTTTCGGTTAAATTTATGAAACAATCAAATGAATGAGTACTTTTGGGTGGTTGTGGTGGTAGAACGGTGGTTGGCCGAAAAACTATGAAAAATCTGCAAAATAAACACTAACAACTCCGGGGCGGTGCCTCCGATGCCCAAAATAGTATCCTCATTGAGCTAGTATGATGTATAGTAGTATTATTAATTAAGAGAGAGATTATAACGTTTTGCTTTGTGTAAGCAAATGTCAGTTTATTTTATTTTCTTCCATCCTATTCCTTCCTTTTTTGGAGAGGCTTTCTACTAGAAAACTAGTAGATCTTTTTAAAGAGTGATTTAGCCTATATAAAATGTGGGCTTATATTTTAGGAAAAATTTCCGTGAATAATACAACTTTATAACTTTTTCCCTACAATAATACGAACTTTTGATTAACCATGAATAATATTAACTTTGAGCCTTGTTCCCCTCTAGCATCTAAAGAATTCAAACAGGTCACACAACTTATTATTATAGGTAATTTGGCCAAAAAATAAAGGTAAATTAAAATTAAAAAGGATAAAAATATAAATTAAAATTAAACCCTCCCTAACTCCTCTATCATTGTTACCTCATCCCTTCCACCTTTTCCACCGTCAGCCATCTTAACCCTCACTGTTATGGTTGTTGAAACTCAACAACCATGTGAATGGGAAAAAGATGGAGAAGATAAGAATTCTAGAAGAGGAGAAGAAATCTAGAAGAGGAGAAGTTTATTTCATTTTATTTTTGCTTAACTCTAATACAACATTATATCCCTTTTATACAACTAAGACTCACTAATTACAATCTTAATACCAAATATATACCTATAACATATTTTCCCCCTTCAAAAGACTTGTCCCCAAGTCTATGTTAAGAAATCAAAACAAAAGTTACAAGACAACATTCAACTAAAACTAAACACTACAAAAAATAGTGAGAAATGAAGTAAGATCAGTAACGGTAATTTCTGTGTCCATGCCAAATGAGTTAGAGCACCAGAGTTGAAACTTCATTATTAGTCGAATCTTCTTTGCCAATAAATAAGCAAGCAACATCATTTGCGTTGGAAATAGAGCAACAATACTTCTATTTTCCCCAACACTTGCTTGAATTTTAAGAGTAACATTGTTGATAATGATCAAGTAACAAGGCATCTTTATTGTACTTATTCATCACTTCATGAATAAAACTAAAAACATGCATAGAAATCTTTCGTTTCTTGATTTTTAACAACCAAGGTCGGTCAAGCATTACTTTAGTATATTTCGCCCAAACTTTTCTCTTTTTCTTGTACATCTCATATCTTCTAACCTTCTTGTAGCTTGATTGCACTCTTGACAAAGTACCCCATTGATGAGTTTCTCCTAGCAAATTCTTAGTTTGGAGAATAGAACTTTCAATTGACTGAACTTCAAGAATTTCCCTATATGTTGAAAATAAATTTTTTGGTTCAATTGCCACAAAACATTCATGATTTTTATCTAAATCATGTTCACTTATATCATTAATCACACAATTAACCAAATCACCATCCATATGAACAATGCCTTTAGAAGCCAACTTACTTTTTGCACATGAATTCATATGATCAACATTTAAAGATTCTTGAGTATCAATTTTAAAATCACACGTTGCTAATTCTTGAATGGTATTGACTTCAAGCATGCTATCAAACATCTCTAATGCAATCATATAATCATTTCCTTCGTCATATACTACAATAAATCCACAATTATCACCAATATATTGGCAATTATGATCAAGAATTGGTTCATTACACCATCACACAATCCTTTATCCCAATTATCAAAACATTCCTCTTTCAAAAGCTTTTTAAAAGATTTGATTACCTTCTTTTGTTTGGCTTCTTCGAGTTGTGGGATAATGGGTTCTTCAAATTGTATATTTTTACAAAACTCATCATCCCTCATCTTTGCAACCATTAAAAGAAATCTCTAATTTGGGGGGAAAAGAATCCAAGAACTCAAATGACCATGGCAATGCCTTTTCAAAAATTGGGTGTGTGCAATTTGATTGTAGTATTTAATGACAAGAAATAAATGTTTCAATAGGATAAAGAAAGAAAAAGAAAAGAAGAGAAATATTAATGCCAAGGAAAAAATGGCTCTGATACCAATGTTATGGTTGTTGAAAATCAACAACCATGTGAATGGGAAAAAGATGGAGAAAATAAAAATTTTAGGAGAGGAGAAGAAATCTAGAAGAGAAGAAGTTTATTTCATTTTATTTTTGCTTAACTCTAATACAACATTATAACCCTTTTATACTACTAAGACTCACTAATTACAATCTTAATACCAAATATACATATAACACTCACTTCACGTAAATGGCTTTCCCAACCCTCACCCATCTATTTGGGGTTTACCGTGTGAAAAAACAAATTGAAAAGGAAAAGCTAAGGAGTATGTATTTTGGGACAGTGAAATTAAGTAATTATTGATGTTGGGGGTTTAATGTTGGAAAGGTGGTACGCCGGTTAGGGAAAGAGGGAAGAATGATTTTGTTTTGTTTTATTTTATTTTTTAAATTATTTTTTTGCTAATTAATCTATTTAACAGGTTGCGGGTAATTTTGGATACTAGAGGAAAATACAACCTTTAATTCGTATTATTCATGGTTGATTAAAAGTTTGTATTATTATAGGGAAAAAGTCAAAAGGTTGTATTATTCACGGTAATTTTTCCTATATTTCATTCACAGATAAAATTAATAATATCGATAACATTAAAAAATGTACTTAATAAGATATATAAATTGATACTTCCTCCATTCTATTACACTTGTAACTTGCTACATATTACATTTTACGCAATATAATATGTAATTTGAACCACTTTTATGTTATACTATTTTTGACTAAGAATTATAAAATTTAATATAATGAAAATATGTAATTAGACGATTCAAACAAAACCTCACTTGACTATATTTCTTCTTACACATATGCAATATGAGTATTAAATAAGCTTGAAAGATGAATAATATCATTATGTCTAATGTAGCGAGTATTTGATAACGGAGGAAGTACATGAGTAAAATATTATCTATTGACATCATTAAATAACCTTGAATACGCCCTTGGAATTAGAAATCATATTTATCTATGTAACTAGATAATTCCCATGCGATGCGCGGTTTTTTTTCATTTTAATGTGAAAAACAAATAGATTGAATATGCTCGGCTTAATATTACATTAATTTTAATTATTTCTTAATGCATTTTATTAAATTCATGAAAATTGAAATTCAAACTTTTTTTATAGTTATCATTCTAATAATGATAAAGTAGTGGGCCATTGTAAATTGTATCTATAATATTATTAGCATTTTAGTGAACTTATTTTAAAGTATAATTAAACATAATATAATCAATTTGTAAATGAATAAATTTTTTTTTTAAAAAAATATAAATTAATGATGACTTGTAAATTAAAAATCAAAGATAATAATTTTTGCATCATTATTACATGGAGTACTATTTATTACATTGTTTTAAAATTTTAATAGTATATGTTATAGTCTCAACTAAAGTTTTTAATAATTGTCAATTTTTTTTGAAGTAAATAATTGTCAAATTAATCATCTTATAAACATCATTAACATTTAATATTCCTATATTCACTATTATTCAATGACATCATCAATTTCATGAGAAGATGACAACTCATCAATTTTTGAATTGCTTATGTCAGCTATCTTTTGTTTTAGTATATAGTATAGATGTTTACTTGATAAAACACAACTAATGTATATGTTAGCATGTGAGACGACTTCAATTGGATCAACCCAAACTATTTTAAAAAACTGCTTACAACTCAGAACAACGAACTTTGAGTTCCTAACAGGAAATAAGAATTAAAATAATGGGATAATGTTTATCGTCATCACTCAATTTATTGTACCCGTAATTCTGACGAAAAAATGGTTCCATGTTTACCTTTTTTAATACTCTCTGTTTTCAAATGTTCTTCCCATCACTTTTTGTATAGTTTTCAAATTAATGTTGAGCCTTAGTATCTATTATTTTTATCTATATATGTCTTTGAAGTCTTAATCAAATTTTCTTTCCAATTTAGAATAAGAACATTAGAAAATCAAAGAAATGTGTGGCATAAAAATTTTAATAAGGTAAATGAAAAAGTTGATCTTAAAAGGTTAATGGTAAATTGATAACTCTATCCTACTGTTTCTCTCGTTTTGTTTTTACGTTTTGATTCTCCGTTTCCTATACTTCTGTCTTTTGCGAGTCACAATTTCATCACCATCATTAGGTTGGTCTAATTTAATTTTAATTTGTCAATTGCTTCACCCATTGTTTTGTTTATCATGATTGATTTATAAAAAAATAAAAGAAATTGAATTCATTTATTTGCTATTCAAAGTCGAATTTCTCTTTTTAGTTACATTATTTAATCTAGGGGTCTATAAAATAATCTCGGTTCCTTTCTCTATTACATTATCTAATCGAGCATTTGATTTTCAATAATATAGGGTTTTGCTATTATTATCTTTGATCTAGGTTAATTTGTTGTTTACTTGTTTGTGTGCGTTTTTTTGGTAATGTCATTTTTATGTTTTTGCTCTAACGATTAAGTTGTCGTTTTGCCTTTTGTTTTCTCCGAGTGTAACGCCATATATATGAGTTGGAGGGATTTAATCCGATATCGAGGTATGACGTTTCTTATCCGATGCTTATTCCACCTCTACATCATTGATTCCCCGAGAAAAGTGAGACTTACTCGATCGATGCCGGTTTCGATCAATCTTTAAACTTAAAAAATTTGTAATTGATTCTTTCTATTATGTTAGTTTAGTTGTTGAGTGTATATTTGATCATTATTTCAATGTTTATTACTTTGCAGAAAATTACGATCATATTATACTAGGAGAAAACTTTATGTTCAAGTAGTTTCGCAATTGTTTTCTAAAGGTGGTGTTATTAAAAATTGTTTATACTTTTAAAAATTTTTGTTTATGTTCTTAAACAAATTATATTATATTGCTATAGTAATTAATTTATACTATATGATTTTGGTTTTTGTCATAAAATGCTTGAAAAGTTTATATTTCTTTCAAATCCTTCCCGTCTGTTGCAGATTTTGCTTCCTCCACTGCTCAGTCAGTGACTATGCTGAAAAAAAGATTGAATATTTTCAAAGCTTTTTGTCTGTTGTATTAGTGTCTTCCTTTTATGGTAATTAGATAGGTTTCCGCGTGTGAAGCATAGTTTATTAATTATTTTAATAAAAAATTATTAATCTTATATATGTAATTTAGTTATTATAGACGTTCAAATGATTGTTTTATAGCAATGATACGATTCTCGGTAATATAAAAAAATAAAAAATTAAAAAACAAAAATTAAAAAATAAAAAAACTTCAGTCAATATTTTTTGAGCTCCATCCATAAAACTCGAGAAAATTATGTTAGTTAATATTCATTGGTTGTAATCCCTTCTATTACATGAATAAGAAATTTAAGTAATATCTTTTTTTTCCTAAATCATTGTAAGGATGACAGACAGAACTTTATTACTTGGGAAGGAAGATTATATTGATTATTATCACAACCTTTTCACAGTTTTTTATTAACTTAATTTATTTTAAACATGTGATTTGCATAGTGAAAAGAAGCACATGGGTATCAATTTGATTTGATAGTGATATTTCAAGTTTATTTACAAATTCCAAGCATATATTTATCTCAAAAACTTAACGTTGCATCGATGTTTTTATATTTATTGTTTTAAAGTTAAAACATTAGAGAATTATATCCAATCACACAAGTTTGAATTTTTAACAATCACTCGTTCTTATTCAGTTATTATTTTAAAAACATTATTTTCTTGCATGTGCTGACAAAAAAAATATTTTTAAACATGGGTGCAAAGGAGGACCACTTATCACTGATGATGGATTTGTGGTTGGGATTAACTTTGTTGATAATTACGGTTTTGGCAATCCACTCCCTACTCCAGTTATCTTAGCTAGCTTGGATTTGTGGAAGTCTCATATGTATGATTTGTAATGTCGTCTCATATGTCAACTTTTATGATCAATGTATTTTGTGTTTATATTCGCTGTTTTTTCCTTTCTACTATATTAGTATTTTGAATGAATTTTTCTTATCTTCTAAGTTAATATACTAATTTTCTTATTTACTTAACTAACACATATATTATTTTGTATATAAAAAGATTTACACGTCATTGTAACTCCCACAACTTTAACATAAACTTATTTCAATTTAGGAAAAATGGATATTTAACAAACAAATGTTTGAATACGTGGTTATATTTTATTAAAAAGTTATTTAAAATTTGATTGTTTCTAAAAAGTTATAAGCTTCTCTTTTAAATATCATTTTTATTTATTTATTTTATAAATACTAATCTTTGGGTAAATTGGTTTTTATTAGTGAAAAAAACAAAAGAAAAATCATTCGATTGAAAGATTTTATTGTTAAAAATCAATAAAAAATTATCCAAATTGTCATGTGTATATTGATGAGTTTAAATAATTAGTCAATTTCTTTAATTGATCACCTTAGGATTGTAGATGAATAAGTGATCACTTTAATATTATAAATGGTCACTCTAACACTATAAAAACTAATCACTTCAATATTGTAAATTATCACTCTAAAACAATAAATATATTTTAAATCAATCCAATAAACATATGCTCACCATAAAATCATTCCATTCGAAAATTGGTGAAATTCATTCTATGGGAGTAGTGAGAGTCAATGGCATCTTACATGTCTACATAAACATCTTTTTTGATGTCACCTCTTCCATTTATCTATTTTCTTTTTATATTGATTTATTTTTAATTCTCATTCCTTTGTCCTTTGATTTTCTAATAAGATATTCAATCAATTTTTTCTTTTATTTTCTCATACTTTGATTTTTCTTCCTGCAAATCTTTTGTAAGATATCCAATTTGATTTGTATTTCAATCCTCCCTTTTTGTCGTATCATATATTCAAATGAATTATCTTGATTTTACAAAATGATTAAATAATTTATTTGTTATTTTTATAGTCACGACTCACGTCAACAAGTGACCTGATATTCCAGTCGCTAACATGTAAAAGTTCGTTGAATGAAACTAAGTTTAAAGTTCATTATAGCGAACACAATACATAAAATTCAACATGATAAATTATTTCTGGTCAAAGTTCGACATGTTACATGCAAAATCTAGTTTAAAGTATAAAGTTTTCTTATGAGTTGAATTTCCCAAACAACCTTAGATTGTTTATGAAAATAGATCAATCATGTGATATGTAAATGCTTTTATTTTTGTTGGTTCCCACTTTGTTAGTTATTTTTTGATGTACATTATAATAATGATAGTTCAATCTGAATTTTTTATGAATTAATTTTTCCCAAAAATTATGAAAAACCGATAACAATTACTAACAAAATGCATTACCATTAATTAAATTACTATAGAAAATGTAATTTTAAGGCTTGTTATCTTTTGCAGATTCTAAGTTAGCTAACTAGTTGGGATTTTTTTTTTCCACTCTTATCCTTGTGGCACGAGTTTAATTTTCACCATCTATTAAAATGATTAATTTTCTCTATGTCTTTGACTCTTTGTATAGATTCTCTAGCATACCACAGATTAGGGTGAAAGTTTGATTTTGGTTTAGATTCGATACAAATCCAAATCAAACCGAATAATATTCGTTTATGATATTTTTCAGTCCAAAGCCAAATTATAATATTTATAATCCAAATTGAACTGATCCAAAATTTAAAATATCAATTCAAATTGAACCGAATAAACAGAATTGCACCGATTGGTATATTTTGCATTGAAAATCAAAATTTGCATGTATTGTTTCAAACTTATTCTTCCTAAAGCTCCTAAATAGATATTAATTATTTTAGGGTTTTTAATTTGAACACGTAAAAACTTTTAACAAAAATCTAAAAATAAGAGCAAAAATTCAAACAAATCAAATGGAAGATATAACATGCCTTTAACATTTCGGTTTTTTTTGGTTTTTCTGTCTTGTGGGACCCTAGACCGAGTCCAGACCGAACCCCAAATTATAATTAAAATTCAGTCCAAACCAAATCAAAATTAAAATATAGTCAAACCAAATTACTTACTCACTTTGATTTGATTTGGTGTTTGATTCACTACAAAAATTTTGCAAAGTTCCGACTCAGTATACCGACTAACCATTTTTAGTCGGCATTTCCGACTAATATACTGACTAACAGTGTTTAGTCGGCATTTCCGACTAAGTTTCGACTAAAAGAGAATGGTAGCAAATTTCAGACTAATTTGCGACCCATATTATAGTCGCTAGATTTCAGACCAAGAATTTAGTCGGTAGTTAGTCGCAACTAAAAAAAAAAAAAAATACAGTAAAAATGTGTTATTGTGTCCCGACTAAATTCTGACTAAACTTAGGTCGTTAAGTAGTCGGAGACATCTTGATTTTGTCTATAAATACCCCCCCTCAACGTCATTTTCATTTGCACCTTTCTCTCTTCTCTCTATAATCCCCATCTGTTTTTCTTTTGTCACTCTCCTCCTTACACTCCTACTTGAGTAAAGATTAAGTAGGGGTGGAGGTGGAGGGTGACAAGTTGAAAAACAAAAAATTAATGGTTTCGAAACATTAATAAAACGGTTCAATCATAATAAAAATATGGCAAAATTTAATATTGATCTTGGAGAGGTTTCAACTTTGGCATGTTTCTCACTTGCCCCGTTCTTCGCATGAACCCACACTCGAGTTTCTTTACTTAAGTGTGAGTTCGGGAAGAACGGGACAAATTGTGAAACATAAATTTAACGGTTCAATCGTATCAAAAATATGGCAAAATTTGATATTAAAGGTATGAACCACATTTGCTTATAAACGTCAAACCACATTTGCTTATAAACGAAAATTTTAATGTTTTTCACTGTATCCTATGCCGCTCGACTCGTACATGATTAATTTCAATCGGTGTACGAGTCAAGTAATGCGTAGGATATAGTGATTAACAAAAATTTGTTCTTCACTGTATCCAACGCCAATCTACTCGTACATGATTAATTTCAATCGGTGTACGAGTAGAGAAGGGCGTTGGATATAGTGATTAACATAAATTTAATGGTTGTTTTTAAGCAAATGAGACTTGCCCCAAATTTGTTCTTCACTGTATCCCACCGCGCTCAACTCGTACATGGTTACTTTCAATCGGTGTACGAGTTGAGATGGCGGTGGGATATAGTGATTAACATAAATTTAATGGTTGTTTTTAAGCAAATGAGACTTGCCCCAAATTTGTTCTTCACTGCATCCTACTTCGCTCTACTCGTAGATGATTAATTTCAATCGGTGTACGAGTAGAGAAGGGGGTAGGATGCTTTGATTAACATAAATTTAAAGCTTCCCCAAATTTGTTCTTCACTGTATCCTACCTCTTTCAACTCGTACATGGTTAATTTCAATCGGTGTACGTGTTGATAAAGGGGTAGGATGTTGAACATTTAGTGTCTAATAATCCTGAATATAATATAATCACTAAGGTAGTGGGACAATTTATAAGTCCGTAATAAATCACTAAAGCTACTAAAGTAGTGGGACAAATACGTATTGAATACGAGGTCCGTAAGGCATATAAAGATACGACAAAATAAGGAAAAAGGGGAGCCAAGATAGGCTAGAAAGCTGACTCGGTGATTCCCCCTTTTGAGCTAAAGCCGAGTCGACTTTAGCTACTGGAAAACTCGGCGAGTCGGCGATTCTGGTGAAAAGCTCACCGCCGACTCGGCGGTAGGGGCTGGAATGTACCGTTGCGTTTTTCTTCCCGTTTTCTTTGAAGTAAATGCCTAGGATTCTATCTTAATGCTCTTAAAATCTCTGATTTATGGAGGAGTATTATGCTATTGTTAATGGCATTGAATTGGATTATTATGATTGTAATCAATCATAATCAATTGTGTGATTATGAGCTTAGGCTCCTCTCTATACTCCTTGAGTATAAATAGAGTGCCTTGGGCATTGAGATGGATACACCTATTCTTTGAATTTCTTGCTTTCTTCTCTCATTTGTTCTTGCTAATCTAAGAGAGTAATTAGCTTTCCTTTGCTCATAGTTTCTAAAACACATTGTTGTTAAGTTATATACCCTAAGTACTAAGGGTATATTGAAGTTGTTTGTATCTCGTGAATTTCCACATATCAACCCAAGTACCTTTGTGGGGGAAATATCACAAAAGGAAAGTGAGCACACGCCTACAACTTGTATCAAGTTTCCGGGTAACGGTTGTCGTTACAAACTTATCTTCGTTTTACTTAGCTTTGTTATTGTTATTGTAATTTTTTATTTTGCCATCTACAAAGGGGTTTAATACAAATTCCCAATTGTAATTTGTATTGTAATTATATACATTCCATAATATAGGATATAGTGATTAGCATAAATTTAATGGTTGTATTTATTGTATAAAAAAAATTTTAATGAGCTTTTTTTTCGTGCCATTTTATTGTAATAATTATCAGTACTTAATCGAAATATATGTTTTTCTTACTTATTGTCTTGTATGTTTACTATAAAAATGTGTTAGAAACGCTTAGAATATGTTTCTCAAAATTGTAGAAAATGAGCAACGTATTATTTTACTTATATTTGCTACTGAAAAAGAATAATTTTCGATTTGCAAGGCGTTGGTTTGCGCGATAGTGGTAATTACGGCCTATTATACTACCTCAAATTCATCATTAAGTAGCTCCTATTTGTTTTACGATATGAATAATGTCAAAAAACATATAGGAACTACTTAATGGTGAATTGGAGGGAGTATAGGTTGTAAAGTGCACTATTGCACAGCCAACGCCATTGCAATGAAAAAAATTTTCTTAGTAGAATCATGATAAGTAAATTTACGATGCTTATTTTTTACAATTTTGAGAAACATACTTTTAACGTTATCAATTTTTTATAGTACATACGACGAACTAAGTAAGGAAAAACACAATTTCAACTTAGTACTAATAATTGTAAATCAAAATGGCCGAAAAAAAAGCTCATTAAATTTTTTTTTTTAATTATATACCGACTAGATTGCGACCTACTAGACAGTCGCAAAATAGTCGGTAATTCAAAAGTAGGGTGGTCAAATGGCACTTATTACCTAAGTATCCGTGTCAAAAAGCATTTTTTTTCAAATTTGAAGTTCAACGGTCATGAAACTGTTTGTTCTTGTTCTTCGTTTCCTCGCCATGATTACAGACGATTCCTTCCTCACCAGGATTCTGTGCGTTCTTGGTCTTTCCCCGGCCTGAGTTTGGGTCATCGAGGGTTATCCCACCGCCGGCGGTGGTGTGGACCTCGGGAACCCCGTTTTTCTCATCTTGGCCAGCCGTATACACCAACTATCACCTTATTCATTGACGGTATTCACCGTGGCGTTTCTCCAAAGTATCTTCATAGTATTTTTCAAGTTTATGGTCAAGTTCAAGACACTTTCATCTCCAAGAAACGAAGAGCGTACAGTAAGGCTGCTTTCGGTTTTATTCGTTTTTTATCAAGGTCTGAAGCTGAAGAGGCAATTAAACATTTGGATGGAATATCGGTTTTGGGTAGAAATTTAAGGGTCTCATTTGCAAAATACGACAGATATGGGAAGAGATTGCATAGAGTGAATGATGGTTTTAGACAACACCAGGATGCGAGAATCAGAGTTTCTGTGGCAAAATACAAGAATGATGGAACTCCCTTCTTGAATAAGCCATACTTTAACAGCTCCAAGAAAAATCGAAGCAGTGGCATCGGTCCACAGGTGGTCAGTCGTTCAAGGAACGGTGCCGACGGTGTACGTGAAAAGAGTAGTCAAACGGTGCAGGTTGGCTTGGCTTCAAAGTCCATCCCTAATTCTACGGTTCAAGATAAAGAAAACCAGGTGATAGCTTATACTGGAAGAAGAACTTTTGAGCAGGCTCATACAGTAACTCCACCTGCCGGTGAACAATTAAAGGTACGCCTGATATTCATCCTCAAAAGGTAACTTTACCCACTGCTTCTGGGTCTTCTTTCATGGAGTCACGGAGCACTTTGGAGGAGGATAGTACGGTGGCTCAAAGTGTGACTCCTGCACCGGCTGTTGATAATGACACCAATAACACTATCAACAGTGAAAAAGTTTCAGCCTCCAAAAAACAAGTAAGGAAGGAGTGTAACACCCCCATAACTAGGTCCAAATTTTAAAAAGGATTTTTAAGGAAAACATAAACCAAAGCCTAATCACGGAAGTGTTACCGCCACATCTATCCCTGATAAGGAATAAATGTAAGGCTAAACAACTATATAAAATAATTCTATGCGATACAATTTAAGAACTAAACAATGTTTACAACTGGAAGTGAAATTTTAACTGAGACGTGACTACTAATAAAACTATTTTTCTAGGTGAACCTCACTCTACGATCCCCACGCGATCTATAACCTGCAAAAAAAGAATACAAGAAAAAAAGGGAAAACTCCCAAAATCAGATAAACTGAGTAATTCCAACTCCATCCCGTAAAACAGTTTAGTTTGAAAATAATTTAAGAAAACAAAATATACTTGAGTTGAAATAATAGTAGAAAATAAAATATTATCAAGCTAAGTTAAATATCAAATTTTTATGAGTATAAAATAAAATAAAACATAAGCCATTTAATTAATTTGATATTTAATGATGACAACACATATATCCAATTTTAATTTGAGGGAACGAGAACGCCAGTAGGCCGAGGCTTTACCCCTATACCTACTTCATCAAGAGGTCGTCACCCCAAAATAATTCATCAAGGCCAGCAGAGTAGTCTCAGGTAACCCTAATGTGCACACCCCTTCTACTTGGATCACAACAAATAGAAGGAAGACCAAAAATCGTATCGAGCATCAAAAACAATAATAATAATAACCTGTCGGCAGCTATACTAACCAAACATGGCAACCTGTTCATCACTCTTATACTTGGATCACAACAAATATAAGAGTTTCATTCCCATCGTTACACTTTACGTGATTTAATATATTTTATTAATTAGTAGTTAGCACATAAACATATAGTCAAACATTACATTACAAACCGTGGCTGATTGTGTGTTCAGCGCACCTAGCGGGGGATAAGATCCTGAAGTGACGGTCCAACGAGGACGTTGTATTCTTAAGTGGGGATGAGTGTGATACCCCAGATTTAGCTTGAAAAGAGATTGATAGACTACTCATATCAACAAGGTGCATCTTCTTTTCTAGGGAACCCATTTGCTAAGAACTCCACAGTTAAGCGTGCTTGGTGGGGAGCAATCTTAGGATGGGTGACCTCCTGGGAAGTTTTCCGGGTGCGCACGAGTGAGGCCAAAGTGCGCTGGAAAAACTTGTGTTGGTCTGTGGGGTCAGTCTACAATCTCCAAGAGTAGTCACCGGCGGTCCATTGGGCCGGGGTGTTACAAGGAGAACGTGGGGATTCTTGATAAAAAACGTCCATGTCGTGCTGGTTTGTTGAAAAGATCTATGAACATTAGAGAAATTCACAATTTCCTGGGCTACTATGGCCCTACGAAAGCGTAAGCTAATGTTGAAGCCGACCTAGGGGGCGGGCCTAGGTTGGGGAAGGTGGTGGGTGGTGTCTCAAGCTTGTTTTTTTAATCAAATTAAGGTTTTGGTTTGATCAAAGATTTTGGGGATTTTTGGCGTTTTCTTGCTTCATTTTTGTTTTTTCCAGGCGTTGTTAAGGGCAGTTTTGGAAGTTCGTATGTTGTGGCTGTGGGAGATTCTTTAAGGTTGTTCTTCGTGGTTTTTATCGACGGCCGTTTTGGGGATGGAGTTTGGAACGTTTTGACGTTGCTTCATCCATGGCGTTTTTTTTCTCGGCTGGGGGCTGGCGGTTTATGGTGGTGGTGGCGGGGCTGTTGAGGTGGCGTAGTCTTATTGGTGATGCTCTTCCTTCTTATGGTCAGCTGTTTATTTCTCTGTTTGGTGTGATTTTGCGGGGAAACCAGTGGTGCTCTTGCGAAGGTCGTTTCTCTGGTTTTGAAGCTGCTGGTTTCTTGGCTCTGGAGTGTTTTAAAGCAGGTTTCGTTTTGTTTTCGCCTTTCGATGGTGATATCTGGTGGTGGTAGGTCTCGATGGTGGTGGTCGGCGTTGCTTTATCTCTTTTTCTGGTGTTCGGAATTGTTGGGTTACGTTGCAGACCGGAGAGTGTCGAAGTTTAAGATGCTGAAGTTTCGACTCCAGTACTGAAGGTCGCCTTTCTTGGTTTTTGTTGCTGGTTTCTTGGTACGTAGTTTCTGGTCTCTGGTGCGTTTTCTTCTCGTCCCTGATTTGTGGTGTTGAGGATGGTGAAAGTATTTTGGGGTGGCCGTTTCGCTTGGGCCTGGTGGTGATCGGTGAAGACAGAAGCTGCTTTGGTGTTTGTGGTGGTGCAGCTTTGGTGGTGCATGTGATACCCCAGATTTAGCTTGAAAAGAGATTGATAGACTACTCATATCAACAAGGTGCATCTTCTTTTCTAGGGAGCCCATTTGCTAAGAACTCCACAGTTAAGCGTGCTTGGTGTGGAGCAATCTTAGGATGGGTGACCTCCTGGGAAGTTTTCCCGGGTGCGCACGAGTGAGGCCAAAGTGCGCTGGAAAGACTTGTGTTGGTTTGTGGGGCTAGTCTACAGTCTCCATGAGTAGTCACCGGTGGTCCGAAGGGCCGGGGTGTTACAGTGCAGCCTTTAGATTTCTGGTGCTGTTTGATGTTGGCGATCGGAGTTTTGGCCTGCAATTGGAAGACATGAAGAGCCGTAGTAGGTCGTTTTGTGTCTTGGAGTTTGTGAAGGTTTCAATGGTGTTTTTCACGGAATATGAAAAGTATTCTGATGGTGGGGGCGTCTTGAGGGAGTGTCAGTTTTCTTTTATGGGTTTTGAGGGCTTTATCGGTGTTCGTGTATTATTTTGAATTTTTTGGTCCTGTTTTCTTGGAGTCTCATGGAGTTTCTTCTTTGGAGTTTCTGGAAATATGATGACATTTCATTTAGTCTCATTGGTGATTTGGTCTTCCTTTTTATTGTTTTGAGGGTATTAATGGTGGGTCACCTTCGTGGAGCTTCATTATTTATCAGGGGTTTGTTGGCCTTCTTGGTGTTTTTTGCTGGGGTTTTTACTACGTGCAGATGGTGTCGATGGTGCCTCAAAGGTGGCTCAATGGTGTTCGAGGGTGTCTCAAATGGTGCTTCAATGGTGTCTATCTGTGAGCGTGGTGTTCTAATGGCTCCCGATGTTGTGCTGGTGTTTGTCTCCGTTGCTGTGCTGATGATTCCGATACGGTGCTGCGATGGTTGTTGTGTAATCAGCGTGGTCCTGGTCATACTTATGGCGTGGTGTATTTTGATCTCTTTGAGCTTTCTTGGAGTGTTTGGTGTAGAAAAGTTTTGTTTTAGGTTAAATTTGGTGATGCATAGTCCGCTCCTATGCTGTTTCTGAGTGGCCTGTTTCTTGGTCCCCATTTCCAATGGCTTTTTTCCTTAACGGGGTTTTTTTATGCCGGCGGTTTTGGGGCTCCCAAGTTTCAGTGTTGGTGTTTTACTTTTTCATCTATAATATATTCCTAATTTTCAAAAAAAAAAAAAAAAAATCCGTGTCAAAAAGGGTCAAATGGCACTTATTACCTGAGTATCCGTGTTATTAGCGACTAACTTGCGACTACAACATTAGTCACAGATTGGTCGGTGAATTCAAAATTCAAAAAACATTAAATGGCACATTTTTTTCATGACTGACACTTTAGCGACTAAATGTGACAGTCTCAGGGTGGTCGGAAATTAGTCGCCATATGTTCAGATTTTCTTATACATACCCCTCAACGATTGTTCTTATTGCATTTTATATCGATATATACAATCAATCTATTCTCTCTCTATTTCATTATATCCAAATAATTTAGGTATGATATTAGCTTGTTACTGTAAACCAGTATCTCATTGCTATGTTTCTCACTTTGCCCTTCTCTTCATCACATTCGTACTTGAGTTTTTTCAATACAGTACGAATGTGTGAAGAGAAGGGCAAGGTGATTAATATAGATTTTACGGTTTCAATTGTATAGGAAAAAAAATTTAATGAGCTTTTTTCGGTGCCATTTGTAGTAAAAATTATTTGTACTTAACCGAAATAGTTGGTCTTCTTACTTTTTTTTCCTATGTGCTTACTATAAAAATGTGTTAAAAACGATTAAAATATGTTCCTCAATTTGATGAAGTTCAGCATCGAATTATTTTACTTATGTTTACTGGTGAAATGGAATAATATAGAAATACAATGCTGAATTTCATCAGATTTGAGAAATATATAGTAAACGTTTTCGCTTTTTTATAGTAAATTCGAGGGAATAATTAAGAAAAATCACTATTTAAACTTAGTACTTATAATTTTTACCCAAAAATGGTCCGAAAAAAGCTCAATTATTTTTTTTTTAAATTCTACCGACCAACTTGCGACTGAAGGGATAGTCGCTAAGTGGTCGGTAATTTGAAATTATGAATTTGCACGTTTTTAAACTTTTTTTTTTAAATATAATTTAGACCGGTTATTAATCAGGCACAATTTCTTATAAACGTGGTATTTTGTTGTTTTGCAGAGCAATAGACTGACGAGCTGAAAGAAGTTGGATGTACCAACGAAGTTCTAAAGGAGTTTATAATATTAGATATTTAAAAGGGGTCGAAGAATTTATACTATTCGCAAAGAAAAAAATCCAACTGAAGTTAGATATCCGTGTAAAAAGTGCAGTAATCGTAGAGTGTGGGGTCCAGATGTCGTAAGAGATCATCTGTTAAAGAAGGGGTTTGTTGAAAACTTTCCCATCGGTCCCAGGCTACAACGGTTGTATGCTTCTGCAACTACTGCCAGCCACATGAGGTGGCATGCGGAGCATCGTTCAGAGGATGGAAAGATGGGTCACCCCTCGGACAGTGAGGCTTGGTTAACTTTCAACGCGACGCATCCGGGTTTTGCAAGGGAGATAAGAAATGTGAGACTGGGGTTGTATACAGATGGTTTCAATCCATTCGGCAGCTCGGGAAAACAATATTCATGTTGGCCCGTAATACTAACTCCATACAATCTTCCGCCCTTGATGTGCATGAAGAAACAGTACATGTTTTTAACGTTGATTGTCTCGGGCCCTAAAAATCCAAAACATAAGATTGACCTGTACCTGCAGCCATTGATACACGAGTTAAAATTGTTGTGGGAAGATGGAATCCAGACATACGACGTATCCAAGAGGCAAAAACTTTCAGCTTCGTGCGGCTTTGATGTGGACAATCAACGACTTTCCAGCTTATTCGATGATGTCGGGGTGAAGTACAGCTGGCGTGCACGCTTGTCCATACTGCATGGATGAGTCCAAAGCATTTTATTTTAGACACAGTAGAAAAGTGAGTTGGTTTGACTCACACAGAAGATTTTTACAGAGTAGGCACCCCTACCGCAGAAACCGGACAATGTTCACCCGTGGAGCTGTTGAGAAAGATGTTAGGCCCGACATATGTACGAGAAATGAGCTTTTAGAGGAGCTGGATCGTTTCGGCTTTTGACGGATATTTGAAGACGATGAAGCTGACTACAACGCAGAACTCAGTAAGCATTGTGCTGGATGGAAGAAGAGAAGTATTTTTTGGGATTTGTCGTACTGGAGCACAAACATGATCCGTCCCAACCTTGACGTGATGCACATTGAGAAAAACTTCTTTGATAACATTTTCAACACAATAATGTGTGTGCCGGGAAAAACTAAGGATCATCTCAAGGCACGTCAAGATTTAGCCGAGCTCGGGATCCGATCGGAATTGCATCCAGTTGGTTCTACCATCCCCAAGGCATCATACACACTAAATAGAGAGCAAATGGCTGTCCTTTTAGAGTGGCTTAAAACTCTGAGATTTCCTGATGGGTATGTCTCAAATTTAGCCAGGAACATCGACATGGCTAAACATCAGGTATTCGGGATGAAGAGTCATGATTGTCATGTGTTCATGCAGCGACTGATTCCAATTGCATTTCGGGAGTTGCTGCCAGCAAATGTATGGGAAGCTCTTACTGAAATTAGTCTGTTTTTTTGAAGTCTTACTTCTCCGAGGATTTCTGCCGCAGATATGTGGAGGTTGGACGAGGAAATTGCAGTGGTGCTCTGTATGTTAGAGACTATATTTCCTCCAACGTTCTTTGATGTCATGGAACATCTGCCTGTTCATCTAGCTTACGAGGCGAGGATTGCTGGTCCGATACAATATAGGTGGATGTATCCCTTTGAGAGGTAATTACTAATTACACGTCTAAAATATAAGTATTATTTACTTTTCTGATTACTTTTTACATGTCTTAATAATTACTCCTTGGTTTAAATTATAGGTATCTTCGACATTTAAAACTTAATGTCAAAAACAAAGCACATGTTGAAGCCTCGATCTACAACGCATATCTTACAGAAGAAGCATCATAGTTTGTCTCGCATTACTTTGAGCCAGATGTTCGATGCAGAGTTAGAGATCTTCCTAGAAACGATGACGGATGCTTTAACAACGTGAGACCGGGTGTTTTGTCCATATTCACACACCCAATCAAATTTCATGGTCGGGGTAAGGCTTTTATGATGGATGAAGCAGATCTCAAAATTGCTCAGACGACTTATGTTCTGCGAAATTGTCTGGAGGTGAATCAATTTTGTGATCAATTCGTACACTTAATCACAAAGTACGAACCTAATCTAAACACAGAGCAAGTTGACCATGTGGTCCAAGACCAGTTTGCCCTATGGTTTAAACAGATTGTCAGTACACGTTAACCATCGTAACTTGTTGTGTGAATAGTATTACATATTTACGTTGAATTATTGTTTTTATATGCAGTCCAGGGATGGGTTTCTTGACGGTGTGGATGATGCCGATATTCTAAAGGACCTCGCCGAGGGACCTTTGCAGAGGCACGTCGCTATGATGTTTGTTACGTGAATGGTTATAGATTTCACACTATCTCTCATTCCGCAAAAAAAGAAATCTTCTGAGAACAGCGGGGTGTGCGTGAAATCTGATGATAACAGTCCGGATGAAACCGACTTTTACGGAAAGTTAGAGGATATTATTGACCTCGAGTTTCGAGCACTTCCAATGAAAATGGTCACTTTGTTCAAATGTCAATGGTTTGATCAGACTACCACCGGATACGGCCATGGTACGAGAATCCATCCGCGTTACAAGCTGGTTGACGTTCATATTGGTCGATCCTATAGAAAGTACGATCCTTTTGTGCTAGCCTCTCAAGTTTTCCAAGTTTATTACTTATCTTATCCCAGTTTAAGGCAAAACATGAAAGATTGGCGAGCTGTTTGCAAAGTCAGATCAAAGCAATTCGAGGAGACTGCTTTCCAACTGGAAGAGAAATCACCGGATTTTGTGGCAAATGAAGATGTTTCTGACGCACAAGTCGAACCGTTGCGTGATCCCTCTCGACAACTTTTAGACTTAGACGAAACGGTTCATGATGACGAGGAAAATGAAGACACCGACGAAGATCTTATATTATCTGACGACGATGATGTCGATGACGATTATGTGACCCAATAATATGGTTTTAATAATTATATGTTTATTTATTATTAATTTTACATTGGGTCGTAAGTTTTGTATATTTTAATATCGTATTTACAATTTTATTAATTATAAAATAATAAGTATAATAATAATAATAATAATAATAATAATAATAATAATAATAATAATATAATAAGTATGTTTTGAAATGAAGTCTAAACTCTATTGTGGAGATTGCTGAGAGGTTGGTATTGCTGTCAGTACTTGTTGGCTATATCCAAGCTTTAAGCTTGTTTTTGTTCAACTTTTGAGGGTGTTGGTGAGGTTTCTGCAGCTGGCCCATTCTCTAGTTTCGTGGGTGTCTCGATGCTCCATGATTTTGTTAATGTTGGTGGTCGATTTGTGAGCTTGTCGATGCTTCTACACTGATCAGTGGGCTATGGTTTTTGCACTGATCTGGTTGTGTCTTGACAACCCACGATCCTTGCAGATGCTTTGAAGCTTGTTGGTGGACTTACTTCTAGCATGTCTTCCAATTTCAAGTTCACTCAGTGTGTTGATTGTATTTGCTCTATACATTCTGGCATAGTTGTACTGTATTGAATCTTTCTACCAGCAAGATGTTTGGTGGAAGGAGGGTCTTGAGCATTCTTTAAAGATGGTGTTTGGGAACACTTTCATAGCTGCTGTTTGCTGATGGTCTTGGTGTCGGATGGTGGAAGGATGTATGTCCCTAAGCTATGTGACGCAATGATCAATATACTGCTTTTGGTTTTGATGTTGGAGCACACATTTTTAGGTGGCCATCATTAATTCAGTCAATGAATATTATCTCGTTTGACATGCTCGAGCTTAATCTGAAACATGATGCTATGCGTCTGGTATTAAGGAACATGGTTTCACAGATACTTGGAGCAATGAATGTATTAGGCTAAATTTTGCACAGATAATTAGGCTAAATTGTCTTTTTAAGTACTTGTGTGATCGTGCATCATTGTATAGCCTAGAAGTTTCTCTTCTCTTTTTGAGAGTAGTCGAGCCATACGAGCGGATGACGAGGGGCCCGTCCCTTAGGAGCTTAGTATGGGTAGACTTCTTTGTCTTTTGAACCTTGATGTAAGCTTCGGCTATTTTCTTTGGCACTTTATAATATTTACTTTGCCAAAAAAAAATAAAAATATAATATCAATAATAATAATAATAATAATAATGGAAACAAATAATAATAATAATAATAATAATAATAATAATAATAATAATAATAATAATAATAATAATAATAATATTATAATAATAATAATAATAATAATAATAATTAAACAAACCTGAAAACAAATAAAAAAGAGGCGCCATTTTTTTAAAATTCCGACTAGCCACACCGACTGTTTACTAGTCGTAACGCAGTCGGTATTTTGAATCAAATAGCTTCTCAGAGAAGCTTCTTTGTTTGTCAAAGGCATTGGGAAGGTAAAAAACTTTTCAGTATACCGACTATTCATCGACTACATGTAAGTCGCAAAATAGTCGGTATACTGAAAAGTTTTTCCACTTTTATACGTTTTCTGAAAAGTTACTGCAGGTTAGTCGGAGAATGTAAGTCGTTGAAATATCTCACCGACTATCCACCGACTAAATGTAAGTCGCAAGTTAGTCGGAGATTACAAAAGTTTTTTTTTTATCATTTCCAACGTCTTTTCAAAATATTTACTAAGGCATTTAATGTAGGAGGTTAAACGGTTTAAAAAACCCCGACTAACTACCGACTAACTATGACTCGCATATTGGTCGGTGCTAATTATGGTTTTAATCCAAACGTTTTTTATTAACCCTAAAACCCACCGACTGACTACCGACTATTGTGGAGTCGCAGGTTAGTCGGAAGGTGTTATATATAAAAGCCTAAACAGTACCAGAATTCCATCATTTTCATTTCATAATCAACGCCTTTCTCGTTTCTTTCTCTCTTTCTCTTTTCCTACTACTCTTCCTACTACTCTTCCTACTACGTCCTACCATTTTGGGTTGACATTCAATTTCCGACTACTGCATCATCTTGATTCCGACTACTTCCTACACATCTCCGACGATTAAAGGTTAGTCTTTTTTTATGTTTTTTTTCATGAACATGATTTTTGTATAATTTTACATGTTTTTTATATGTTTTTTTAAGCATATTTATTCCACATGATTTTTACACGTTTTTTTTACATGTTTATTTCAAATGTTTATTGATTTTTTTAGGGTTTATATTACATATATAATAATTTGCATGAAATTATTAATTTTTTTACATGTTTATGTTGATGTTTTTTTTTACATGTTTATGTTTATGTTTTTTTTTACATGTTTATGTGTTATGCATGTAATAATTTTGCATAATCTTGTTTATAATAATCTTGTTTTTTTTCGAATGTTTATGTTGTTTTTAGGGTTTGTTTCGTTTTTTTTAAATGTTTGTTCATGTTTTTAGGGTTTGTTCATATTTTAAATATTTCGTTTTTTAGGGTTCATATTAATGTAATAATCTTGATGAAATATACTTGTTTATTTTAAATGTACATGTTTATTTTCGAAATATCCATGTTTATTTTAAATGTTCCGTTTTTTTTGGTTTTTTTAGGGTTTATATTAATGTAATAATCTTGATGAAATATACTTGTAGGGTTTGTTTTTAGGGTTTTTTTTGTATTTTTTGGTTTCGTTTTTTTTTTGGGTTTACATGTTTTTTTTTTGGTCTCATTTTTTTTATTTTCGAAAAATACATGTTTATTTTTTTTAGGGTTCGTTTTTTACATGTTTATTTTCAAAATATACATGTTTATATTTTTTTGTTTCGTTTATATTTTACATGTTTATTTCGTTTTTTTGTTTTTATGTTTTAATTTCTGTTTTTATTTCTGTGCTAGTTTTGTTTGGTTTTTTTTTTTTTATTTTATGAGTTTTTTTTGATATTATTTTCTGTTAAAATTATTTGTTAAATTTAGATGCCTAGAATGAGAAATAGTCTAAACCAACGTATAGACCCCCGAACCGGTCAGCCATACGACCCTGAGTCGCGACCGGTTTAACAGCATGCACGTTCAGACTCTGGCACACATGCTGTTCCGCTCTCTCAACCACATGCGGGTTTAAAGGAGCATTTTGTGAGGTCAGACTTTAGGAGGGCAGTGGGGGCTGTCACTCCCTCTCCGGTGTCATCACGTGCTTCGCCACGTAAAGCTAGTACACCGGAGGCTGACACAGGGCCAGGGGCCGCCACGCAAGGACCCTCCCCCTTCGCCGCTGCACCGACCACCACCTCTTCCATGGATGCCCGACGAGGGCACGTTTGCCACCGACACTAGCAACCAAATATCAACGTCCATTCGTAGGACGTTTGAGGCCTACCAAGATCCTGTAGGATGGGCTTGGAGGTACCTATCTAGGGATACTATCGATTTCTATTGGCAGCAGTTTCAAGTAAGTCTATTTACTACATTTACTCATTATTTGATTAACTTTTAATTGACTTGTTTGTTGTACTAATACTAATTGTTTTTTTCGTTTCAGAAATAATGGTCTTAGGATCCCTCTTTCACTTCCATGGTGCGCAAGGAGTGGGTGAAGAGGGCTAGGAACCGGTACAAGGACATTATTCATCTTCATAGGGGCGACTATGAAGCGAATAATGAATATCAGCTCGAATGGGCGTCGACGAAGGCTTGGAGAGCATGGGTAAGGGCCTGGTCAGCTCCAGCATTCCAGCCCAGACGGGAGCGAGGAGGAGGAACCTTCGCCGGGGCAATGAAACAGGTGACGCAGAAGTCACCCATACCGGCGGCTCCGTGTCTGCCCGCAGGACATTGCGGATATTGGTATATTCTTGAACTTTTATTAATTTGATTTCTTTTAATTTTTTTCCTCCCATTATTTATTCATTATTTTGTTTAACCACGAACTTTGTTTTCACAGGAAAAAGAGCAGAACCGCACGCCCTCCTCTTATGAGTTGTTTCTACGCACTCATAAGGTGAACACAAAGGACGGGTTGCAGTGGGTCAACGAGAAGTCCAAGGCCGTAAACGTAAGTGTAGTTATGTATTTGTTTTTTTTTTTTGAAGTTTATGTATTTGTACTCATGAATCATAGTGTAGTTAGTTTTTTTGTAGCTAATTTAGCTTTTGGTAAATTAGCTGTTTTAGAATAGTTTGGAAATTTGATATTGGATTTTGAGGAAATGCTGATTTGATAGCTGTTTTCGTAGTTTAGCTTTTATTTCAGGGTTATTTAAATTTTGGTTTAGTTAGTTTACAGAGGAAACTCTGCCGAAATTTTTATATAATTTTTTGCTTTGTGTAGGACGAATACTTACGCCTCCATGCCGAGCTTCCTCTCGAGGCTTTTGATGAGGAGATAAATGAGGCCTATTTTCAGGCCGTCAAAAATATCGAAACACAGGAGTCGACGAAGAAGCCCTCCAAGGCTGTGTTTGGTCTTGGTGATGCCGCAGAGACTTATTACTCTGATGGTGCGGCGCCACAGACTCAAACCCAGGCCACCCCTCCCCCTAACCACCTAGCGAACGAGAGGTTGGATGAGCTTCAGCAGTCTATGAACCGAGTTGCGGAAAGCCTCAACTCGAACATTACGAGGGAGGAGTTTGAGCGGCTAGTGGCGGAGCCTGAGCGTTTGACTTTTGAGGCAAGAGGTTCAACATCTTCTCGGCTTTATGCGCACTGTTTTTGCCGACAGAGGTTTTACGGACCCTCCTCCACCTCCATCCCCCGTCTGATCCTTGTACTTTTATGTTTTTATTTTTATATGTAGAAACAATGGGTTGTATAACATTACTTTTTGTTTTATTTGTTTTTATGTTTTTATGTTTATATATCGAAACATTTGCGTTATTAATTTTGTTTGTGCATTTTCTATTATCTTTTATTGCGTTTTTTTATTATATTTGTTCGACAATTTATTTTAATAATAAAATAATAAAACTGGTCAAATGTGCTCAACGACAATTGACCACATTTGACCAGCTTTATTATTTTAATATTATAAAGCTTCCGACTAGATTCCGACAAACATATTAGTAGGAAATCAGGCGGTAATACCGACTACTTTCATACTAAAACTTAGTCGGAACGTGGTCGGGATCAAGAGCCGCCATATTTAGGTACGCTTTTTTAGTGAACAGGAGTTTGACTTCACCGACCAATCTCCTACTAAACTTTGGTCGGAGACTTGTCGGGAAAAGAGGCTCCAAAATATGGTCATAATCTGGGTGAATTGAAGTTTGACTATTCCGACTAATCTCCTACTAAACTGTGGTCGGAGGTTAGTCAGAACAATTTTAAAAAACATTTTTTATAAAAAAAAATTAAAAACAATAAAATCTGTTTTAAGTTTACAGCGACTAGATTGCAACTAAATAATAGTCGGTAGTTGCGACTAAACTCCGACATAAGATTTTAGTCGGAATTCCGACTAAACACCTACCAAACTTTAGTTGGTCGGAATTCCGACTAATTTCCCGACCTCTGGCTTTTAGCGACCCTTTTATGCCGACTAAATTGGTTTAGTCGGAAGTTAGTCGGTATAGCTCTATACCAACCAATCTCCGACTAAAACGCTTAGTCGCAACATTGCAAAATTTTTGTAGTGATTTTTCACCAAAATTAAAATACAGTCAAACCAAATCACACCCCTATCCCAGATACAAAATAATTTATTTATATCATTAAAGAATTCCAAATAAAGTATAAAAAATTTTGCCTAATTTTTTATTCAAATATATTTTTTAAAAAATATAGGGTGGTAGTATGCACTTTTACCACCTCAAGACAACATTTTGCCGATAAAATTGGTTTTCTTGTCAATCTTTTCTTCTCTATATAAACTTCAAATAGTCCATTTTAGTAGGTTTCTTTTCTTTTTGCCCTTATTCATTTTCTCTCATAGATTCTGATAAATAGCCTGAAATCCTTGATCAGTTGCTCATTAATCCAATTGAACTTCCCGCTGTTCAATTTTTAAGACCATTTTTTGATTCACCCTTGTTTTTATGTTTTCGATTTTTGTTTATTTATCAATCTGTATGTGCACCAGCTTTGTAAAAATATTAAATTCAAGAAATAACCGTCAAAGAATTTTAAAATGGGAGATGGGTTTTTGGTGCTTGTGAAAATTGATTAGAATGTGAATCAATAGTGAATAAAGAACAAGAATAAATGATTCAATTGAACACTTGATTGATGGTTTTAATATTGATTAATGCTTAGTTTGCTCTTTGAGTGGATTAAGTAAACCTGTGAATGAATGATCATGATTGAAATTTCTCATCAAAGATGTATGTGGGAATGATCAAAATGTTTTGCTTGCAAGTGGGTTGAAGTTTATTTGGATTTTTGTGGTGTTAATTCTATGTGATTTTGTAACAAATCGCTACTAATGAAATCAATGAAAATATGCAAATAAGAAACAAAATCAAGAAAGCCCAATTCCTAACGGTATTCGAGCCACCGCCTAGCTCCTAATCCTCCTTTTCTTTTATTTCTTACTTGACAAAGAATATAATATGTACAAGAGGGTCTTTATATAGGAGTCTATTATAATAAGACCCTTAGGACACCTAATCAAGAAATCAAGAAAACATCAAGTATTTTTATTACATGCCAACTAAGCAATTATTTATTTAATAAACCCCTTCTAACATAAGTCTTGACAATCGGCCCAACCGGTTGCCCCTCCCCACTCGTTACAACACCCCCTTCTAAGACTTTCACCTTGTCCTCAAGGTGAGAAAGAATGAATTCCTATAAGACCATTCGACAATGTCCTTCGACCCCTTGACCCGAGTTATTACATTAATGACCGCCTGAAGTTCCACCTTGTCCTCAAGGTGGATAAAAATGAGCCTTGTTCGTCCAAGAGATTATTCCTGAATGTGAGCCATTCACCATCTTAAGATTGAAGGTGTTAAAAAGATGGGCAACGTAATTGGGCTTAAATCCTTAAAATTTCTTGGGCTTAATCTGAATGTAATGAATGCCAAATGGTCCCAATTCTGCTTTGGTTCAGCCTTGCTGACGTCACGGATGATGTCATCATCATTTTCAAAAATTAGCTCCAAAACTTTCCTTCCCATCAGAAAAAAATTTTCGAAATTAGTTGACTTAGGTAGGTTATAAGAAAATTGAAAATAATTCACAAAAATGGATGTGTGAACTTGAGAAATAAAAGAGTCAAAGCTTGAAAGAGTAGAAATATTTTGGTGGGGGCGGAAAATCATCCAATTTGCAAGTGGATTTGGGCTTAAAATAATTTGGTCTATTTTAAAAATGAATTTAAAAACCACCGGGCCCCACCGCTTTACAATTGCAGGTTCTAAAGACTTCTTTCTGTCCTCTTTGTTGACATCACACATGATGTCATCATCAGAAAAAACAAACCCCAAACTGTCATCTTCTTCCTTATTTCCCCACTCTCTCTCTCTCTTTGTTTGCACTTCCCTTCTCCTGGCTCAAGCTCAAGTGACCCTTGCTTCCTTCAAGAGTATCAGACACTGCCTTCCATTTTCCACCGGCCAAATTTTCTGACTTCCCATGATGCCGACAGCAGCCCCCCATTTTCCGGACATCTCTTGCCCTTCCAAGAAAGTTTTTCTAATTTCCCCATTTTCCTTCTCTTCAACTGAATCTCCGTGCTCCATTTTTTTGGTGAACCCTCCATTTTCGGCATCATCTGCCGGTGTCCCGTCGCCGCCCTCACCTTTCTTCTCCTTTCTCCTCAACGTGTTCTCCACGCAGTCAGCCATCCACCGCCAATTCACAATGGTCGGCTCACTATTTCCGGTATTGTCTCCCCATTTCCCGGCTACCCTGACGTCGGCGACCCATGTGTTACTTCTTTTTCTCTCCTTTCTAATCCCCTCTTCTTTTACCATAAACCCAAACTTCTTTCTTACCTTACTCTTCTTTGTTTTCCGATTCGCGCATTTCAACGCTAACTGCACAGCCCTTCTCCACGCGTGCCTCACGTCTTCCCACGCGCCACCATATTCGACTGTCCCCTTGTCATTTTTGTTGTTCTGTTTCATTCTGCCTTTTTTCTTCTCTTTTTTTCTTCTGTCTTTTTTCTTCTTTTCCTTTCCAGCTTCCTTTATTTCCTTTGTTTCCAAAGTCATTCCATTCTTCAATTTGTTTCTAACTTGTTCTTTCTTTTTCACCACATTAGGGTCTTCTTCTTGGCATTTCCCTTCATGAACGGTTAAGTCTTTCTCACATAATTCCCTAACCCCTTCTTTACATTTGAAAGTTGTTTTATCTTCAATCTCTTCCATCTTCCCATAATCTTCACAAATGTTATCTTCAATCTTTTCATTCACCCTAAAATCTGCACACATGGTGTCTTCAATACATTTCGTGGTTAACGTTGAGGGTGTTAGGATGGTAAGGTTGGGGTGGTTGAGGACATTTGTGCGGTTTTCCGACAGTTGCTGAATTGGTGGTTCTTTTGTTATGGGTATTGACGTATGAGCCGAATTTTGTCGATCGAGTGGGAGTTTATACATAGGTTTAATCAGGGCTAGCAACTCGTCTTCTCTTCCTTCATTAAAGATGAAAATAAAATTCCCATGTCCCATCTCCTTGCATTCATGCCCGGAATAACCATTTTCTCCAAATCATTCATCACACCATTCACACACGTTTCTTCTCCATTTCCCATACATTTCTGAGACAGATTGTGATTTGAATGAGTAGATAAAACCACTCTGGACAGCTTTTTGGAGCATAACTAACGGATGAATTTCAGCCCCAAGACCCTTAAAAAACGCCTCAAGATCGTCTTCTTGGGTATCAAGATCAATATCGTTCTTCTTCCTTCGAACCCACTCTTCCTCGAATTCCTCTTGTTGCGGCTCCCTAAGAATGGTTGTCTGTTTCTTTTTAATGACGCCTTCTTTATCCTTTTGTGTTCCCAAACTAATTATTTCCTTCATTAAAATCGACAGAACTGATTGGTTTTATCTCGCCCTCGAGAAATCTTATTGTTAAGGCCGATTATCTATTCCTTCCATCGGGACAGCCCTTGCTCCCAAGATTCTTTACTTTCTTGTCTATCCATGGCATTCTTTAACTCCACTAAACTTTGCTCAAGAGAATCCATGTCTTTGCATTGAACACCAACCCTTCTTGCCCACAATCGAACAATGCTCTGATACCTTTGTAACAAATCGCTACTAATGAAATCAATGAAAATATGCAAATAAGAAACAAAATCAAGAAAGCCCGATTCCTAACGGTATTCGAGCCACCGCCTAGCTCCTAATCCTCCTTTTCTTTTATTTTTTACTTGACAAAGAATATAATATGTACAAGAGGGTCTTTATATAGGAGTCTATTATAATTAGACCCTTAGGACACCTCATCAAGAAATCAAGAAAACATCAAGTATTTTTATTACATGCCAACTAAGCAATTATTTATTTAATAAACCCCTTCTAACATAAGTCTTGACAACCGGCCCAACCAGTTGCCCCTCCCCACTCGTTACAGATTTATTGAATATTATCTTTAGGGTTTATAATGTGACTGACTTTGCTCTTTTTTTGGTTTTTGGGAATGTGCTATTATTTGATGAGGAATCCTTCCTTTAACATAGAAAATTATGAATTAATATATGAAGCCTTGAATGAAAAACAATTCAAGAATTTTTTTTGGTAAAAAGCATATGCTTTGGACCAAAAACTGATTAGTAAATGTATGTACATCATCTCTTGTTTGGATAGATGTTTATTTACTCTCTGTCCCCACTAGATATAGTTCATAAAGAATTTGTCTATTCCCGATTCAGCCGAAAAACTTATAGTTAGTTGGTTTCCGATATGATGGAATACGGAATAAAAAAGTATTCAAGCACATGTGTTTCTCATTTGTGTGAAGTTGTAGATTGTGTTTGATATCAAGGGTCAATTGAAAACGGCTTGGGTGTGGTTGCATAGATGCAACCCCCCAAATTCTTCTTAGGTCGAAGGCACTTTTTGACATCGGGGTAATAGAGCATAGTATCAAATAACGGCCGTTCTAGCTAACTCGACTCGGCCGAGTTGGAACGGTATTCAAAACCAACGTTCCGAAATCACGTGTTTTGACACGGAGGATCAAAAAACGGCGAGTTAACTCGGATTTCGTCCGAGTCAGCCGAGTTGGAACGGGATTTTGCGGAAAATGCGGTTGAGATTCTTTTTTTATCCGTGATTCAGTAAAAGATGACAGCTTTACAGCCTTTTCAGATGTTAGTCCCAAAGACTACAATAATTTTACACTATCTTCCAAAATTTATCCCAATTTAAGTAACCATAGTCCCATACTCCCATACCACAACAATCAAACACAAGAATAGAAATCTAAAAAAGAAAGAGTTAAGAACTTACATAATTTAGATCAGATTAAGGCCAAGACCATCCTAAAAGCTTGAACACACGCCATTGAAGCCTTGAAGGCCAATCTCCAAGCTTGAATCCCGCAAGGTTTGAGTACTTAAAACTCTTAGCACTCTTAAAAATTATAGAAAAAAAGAAACGAAAAGCCATTAAAGGCTTGAAGTTTGAAGTCTTTGAACACTTAAAACTCTTAAAACCAAACTTTGAGTAGTAAAGGTAAAGCTCTAAGTTACTGAAAGTTATTATGGAATATGGATTGAACAAAGAAATATGAAAAGTCATGCATTAGAAATAGGAATAATGATAATATCTATGGAGTAGCCTTAAACCCTTAGTATGATTATATCTAGAGTAATGCGTGACTTTATAGATATTATCATTATTAAAGCCTATAAGTACATTAAACTATAAGTAGACTCTACCTACTCTCTAGTATAAGACTATAATTAGAGCATTAAAGTATTATAAAGCCACGTTTAGTAATTCTACTACTCTATTTCTATATTTAAATTTTTAATAATACTAAATAGAAGTAGTAAATAGTTGAAAAATTACAATATTTATTTTTTACTTACTATAATATTTAAATATTTTTAAAGGTTCAATGTCCATAAATTAATTAATTTATAAAGTAATAAAAATTATATAACATTTAAATAGTTTGAAAGGAAATTTACTAGATATTATTATCTAATTATAATTTGTATATGTTGTGTAACTTGTTAGTATATCATCAACAAAATAATTGTTATGACTGGAGAGGATATTGGATGGAGATTTGGTAAAGCGGTGGATGGTACACTAGTGGAAAAAAGCTTAAGGGCTGCAGTTTTTTAGCCCCTTTGGGCTGCGTTTTTTGACCCCAGCCATTATTGTAGCAGCAACAAATAATATACAAGGGCTGCGGTCAAAATACGCAGCCCCAAAAATAGTAAGGGGCTGCGGTTTTTAGTATATGTCCGCAGCCCTTAAGCTATTTTCACACAGCCTATAATACACTTAAGGGCTGCGGACATATACTAAAAACCGCAGCCCCTTACTATTTTTGGGGCTGTGAATGCTTCATAAAGGGCTGCGGACATGGTATAAAACCGCAGCCCCTAACCTATTTTTTTTTAATTTTTTTTTTGTTTTCGTTATATTTGTGTAATGAATAATAATTATTAGCATAATTATTAAATAATAAATATTTCGCAATAATAAACCGTCGATAAATGCCAAAATATCACTCAATTATAATATATATTATATATAATATTATATACATAAAGTATATACATTACACCGCATATAATTAGAAATAAAACGATACATATAAATTAAAGTACTCTAGCTACACGATATATACATATATATATAATAATCTAGCTACCAAGTTAATAAATTAGAAATAAACACCGCGACTTTGTCTTTGACTTTGCGTAATTCAATATCCGTCAATTCGCGTGTTTGTCTTGGAGAGTCAATAATCTACGAATTAATATCAATTATTATTATTAAAAAGTTAGTCGTACATTATATAATATAATTAATATATATATTATAAATAAATAATTTAAAAAACATATATAATAACTAATTAAATAAAATACTTACGGAATCAATATTTTGAACCCCGACATTCTTGACGGCTTCGATGAGATCATCCATAAATTTAATAACGTAGTAGCCGCAATGAATGGAATTTTTTTGTTGAAAACACTAAGAAAAAAAAATATTATATATTAGTGCCAAATTAAAAATTCTTCAAAACCGTTAAAAACGCAACTTAACACTTAATTTTGAGCAAATGACAATTATTTTCGATTCTAACAACTTTAACACAATTATATATACCAAATAGTGTTGTGTGCCAAGTTTCATTCATAACAAACAACGTTTAAGCTACTTTACGCCCGAAAATGACAAAATTCATTCAAAACCGTTAAAAAAACGCAACTTGACCCTTAATTTCAAGCATATGACAACTATTTTCAATTCTAACAACTTCAACACATTTATATATACCAAATATTGTTGTGTGTCAAGTTTCATTCATAACAAACCAGGTTTAAGCTACTTTACGCCCGAAAATGACAAAATTCATTCAAAAACCTTAAAAAACGCAACTTGACCCTTAATTTTGAGCTAATGACAACTATTTTCAATTCTAACAACTTCAACACATTTATATACACCAAATAGTGTTGTGTGCCAAGTTTCAATCATAACAAACAAGGTTTAAGCTACTTTACGCCCGAAAATGACAAAATTTATTCAAAAACCTTAAAAAACGCAACTTGACCCTTAATTTTGAGCAAATGACAACTATTTTCAATTCTAACAACTTCAACACATTTATATACACCAAAGAGTGTTGTGTGCCAAGTTTCAATCATAAGAAACAAGGTTTAAGCTACTTTACGCCCGAAAATGACAAGATTCATTCAAAAACCTTAAAAAACGCAACTTGACCCTTAATTTTGAGCAAATGACAACTATTTTCAATTCTAACAACTTCAACACATTTATATACACCAAAGAGTGTTGTGTGCCAAGTTTCAATCATAACAAACAAGGTTTAAGCTACTTTACGCCCGAAAATGAGAAAATTCATTCAAAAACCTTAAAAAACGCAACTTGACCCTTAATTTTGAGCAAATGACAACTATTTTCAATTCTAACAACTTCAACACATTTATATACACCAACTAGTGTTGTGTGCCAAGTTTCAATCATAACAAACAAGGTTTAAGCTACTTTACGCCCGAAAATGACAAAATTCATTCAAAAACCTTAAAAAACGCAACTTGACCCTTAATTTTGAGCAAATGATAACTATTTTCAATTCTAACAACTTCAACACATTTATATACACCAAATAGTGTTGTGTGCCAAGTTTCAATCATAAGAAACAAGGTTTAAGCTACTTTACGCCCGAAAATGACAAAATTCATTCAAAAACCTTAAAAAACGCAACTTGACCCTTAATTTTGAGCAAATGACAACTATTTTCAATTCTAACAACTTCAACACATTTATATACACCAAAGAGTGTTGTGTGCCAAGTTTCAATCATAACAAACAAGGTTTAAGCTACTTTACGCCCGAAAATGACAAAATTCATTCAAAAACTTTAAAAAACGCAACTTGACCCTTAATTTTGAGCAAATGACAACTATTTTCAATTCTAACAACTTCAACACATTTATATACACCAAATAGTGTTGTGTGTCAAGTTTCATTCATAACAAACAAGGTTTAAGCTACTTTACGCCCGAAAATGACAAAATTCATTCAAAAACCTTAAAAAACGCAACTTGACCCTTAATTTTGAGCAAATGACAACTATTTTCGATTCTAACAACTTCAACACATTTATATACACCAAACAGTGTTGTGTGTCAAGTTTCATTCATAACAAACAAGGTTTAAGCTACTTTACGCCCGAAAATGACAAAATTCATTCAAAAATCTTAAAAAACGCAACTTGACCCTTAATTTTGAGCAAATGACAACTATTTTCAATTACAACAACTTCAACACATTTATATACACCAAAGAGTGTTGTGTGCCAAGTTTCAATCATAACAAACAAGGTTTAAGCTACTTTACGCCCGAAAATGACAAAATTCATTTGAAAAACCTTAAAAAACGCAACTTGACCCTTAATTTTGAGCTAATGACAACTATTTTCAATTCTAACAACTTCAACACATTTATATACACCAACTAGTGTTGTGTGCCATGTTTCATTCATAACAAACAAGGTTTAAGCTATTTTATGGTCGAATTGTTTTCAATTCTAACTAATTTCAATCATTTGACAAATGTTTTCAATTTTAATTAATTCAAGACAATAATATATACTAAATAATGTTATATATACCTTTACTGCTCTCCATTTCGGGTTAGTGGCTCTTGTAGCACATCCTATTTCGCCACGCATTTTCTTCATAACCCTGAGACACAAGAGTAAAGAAATTAATTGAAATTAATTGACAATAATATATATATAACACTTAAATGAAATTAATTGACAATTTATAAACTTACGAATTCAACAAAGCTTTAAATTTCATGTTGCGAGGCACGGGATTTCCACGACTTAGTGAGTCGAAAACGTGCACCATATTGGTCATCGGACATATGACCAAAAGCATCCAATGCACACTACAAAAACCACGATTTTAAATCATCAAGATAGAGAATATGTGAACGTAAGTAAAATCAAAATTTAAGTTCAATTTAATAAAATAATAAAACTAATCACCTTTCATAGTACGGGGCCAGAATGAATGAGTGTTTAGATTCAAATGAATGTTTCAAAGCACGTTCAACGTATGCTTTGACGTCATCTGGATCAGTAACACTCTTTTCACCCCTAATAGACTCAGGATCAAACCATCCAAATGTTATTGGAGGTTCGAGGCTATTCAACTCCTCGTACATCCCACTAAACTCACGAATAAGAAAATTTTGTCAGTCATTCGATTATTAAAACAATTAAACAATAAAACCTAAATTGTAAGATAAAAAAATCACATACAACATGTAGACATGAATAAGGGCGACATTCAACATCTCCCCTCGCAAAAATTGCCCAATGTCACTAGGACCAATAATGACGAAAGCATCTTCGGCAGTGTGAAATTGGTCCGTGCCTAGGGGTAGAAGAAGTGGGTCCTCCTCACTCATGCGAGATGCACCCTTGTGCAGCCATAGACAATCTGAAGAGAGATCTTTAAGCTCCTCATCAGTCAAGATTGGAGTGATTGTCACCGATGATGAGGAACCGATCTCTCTTTTAGAGCCCTTTGAGCTCTTTTCCTATTTCATTTCATACAATTAAATTAGTTTAATTACTCACGCAATTAAAATAATAAAAACAAATAAAATAATACTAAAGATATATTACCTTCGCCATGAGTCGGACCCAAGCATATGGCCATGTGATGAAACTACCTTGGGCGTTCGATAAAGTCTCAAGGTTCCATTCTGGCATTGGAACCGGAAGTGAGAAATCGTCGAACCCCTTAATGATAGTTTGTACCGTCACACTAATGTGGCCACGTGTAACAGGCATTGAATGCACTGTTTGGCCCACTTGGTTTGGCTGCGCCTCACCGAATGCAACCTCAGTTAAGTCGCCACCACGAGCAACGCCTAACTGAGGCAACAAAAGAGAGCAAGGAGTCGCCTCCTAAAAATTTTTTCGTTTAGTATAATTAACATCATGATAAATTATCAAAACACGTTGAAATTTAAATAAATACGCGCTTGTATATTTAAAAATTAAATGTACCTTTATCACTGGCTCATCAGGTGTTGTTTCCGAAACCTGAGTAACGGAGTTCATGGTCTCCGGCGTTGGAATGTGAGGCTCGGGTGTGCTACGGGTAATGGGCTGGTGTGCTACGGGGGTAAGGGGCTCGGGCGATGGCTCCACCAAAGCCTTAGGATCCCCATGTTGACTTTGTTGGTCCTCGGCAATCAAATTGGCCAAGTCGTCATGGGTAGCTCCTAACTTCTGCAATAACGATGCCATCTTGTCGAAGACGTCCTTAGTCACTTTTGCGGTGACTTTGGCTGTGATTTTCTCCTCGATTCGTTTCTCTACTTCCTCAAGCGATGGCATCGTTCTGGATCGAGGAGTAGCGAACTCTTTGCCAAATGCTTTCTTCACGCCCACGCGGACGCCTCCTTTGCCGACTACCCGCCCCTGATGGTCTTTCCCTAAGACCATATGCAATGCATCAACATTGCCTTTTGGGGTGAACTCCCCCGTAGCCTCTTTTTCCTTCCAGCCCATCTGTTCAAATAAAAACGATCAATTAGTTTAAACACATAACAAATCAAGAATATAAGGCTAAATGATATGAAAACTCACCACAGCATCCGCGATCTTCTTCGTTCCAGGATCGGGAATGATAAATTTACCACTTTCATCTCGAGCATGAAGCCCGCAATACCAATCTAGCACCCGATCTCCCGCTGGAGTACTCACGGATGGGGTAGTCGTAGATGAGCTCGCGGCTGAGCTCTGTTTGGGGTACAATCCCGCATCCACCCACTCTTTACGGGCCTCATCATAAGTTCTTGACCCCATATGATGGTAAAACTTCCTTTTCTTTGCCGACTCGGAAGCTTTACCACGTTTTTCCTAATTAATCAACATAATAAGTCAAATGTCATATATTATTAGTTTAATAATTAAATCAAAAGAAGTAAATAAAAATGAAAAGCTATAATACTTACAACTTCATTAAGAGTTGTTTTCCTAGCAACAAAATTCATTCAAAACCGTTAAAAAACGCAACTTGACCCTTAATTTCAAGCATATGACAACTATTATCAATTCTAACAACTTCAACAAATTTATATATACCAAATAGTGGTGTGTGCCAAGTTTCATTCATAACAAACAACGTTTAAGCTACTTTACGCCCGAAAATGCCAAAATTAATAACCTTAAATAATTCATACCTTGTGAATCACTTAATTCAAATGTATTCCTTCCGTGTGATCTACACGCATATAACCAACATCTTCATCATCTTCATTCACCGATTTTGGATTGATAAAGGGCGGGGAGTCTTCAAAAGCATTATATTCTTCCTCATCCTCAACATCACCTATACCAAGGATACTTCTTTTTCCCGGTACAATAATAGACCATTGTTTATTAGAAGGGTCTTCAATGTAAAATACTTGGTTGGCTTGTGTGGCTAGTATGAATGGCTCCTCACCATCACGCAAGCGATCCAAGTCTACAAGAGTGAATCCACAAGGGTCGTCATTTTTAACGCATCGTCGATTATTATCCACCCACTTGCATTTGAAAAGACCCATAGTGAAAGTACAATAGTCAAGCTCCCATATTTCATGTACCCGCCCGTAGTATACCGATTTAGCATCAACCGGCGATTGATCCTTGGCACTCGCGTAAAATGTAGATGACGACAAAATAGAAACCCCACTATTCTGCAGATACGATGACTTCTTATCTTGACTCTCAGTCCAAAATGTAAACCCATTGACATCGTAACCCTCATATTTGTTGACATCATCACGAGGACCAAAAGCTAACCACTTAACAGTTTCAGATACACCCTTTAGTTCTTCACATATTACTCGGTTATGAAACCAATCAATGAACGTCTTGTTATGCAACTGCATCAATGCCCTATCACCTCTAGACGGATATTTTGCGCGCAATATATCAAAATGCTCATTCAAAAAAGGATGAACTTCTGAAATATGATGCAACACATACAGGTGTGCTTGTAACAGACTATCCCGAGAAGGTGTGATTGTTTTAGATCCAATTGTTCCTTTTCCCTCAAGTCTTCCTTCATGTCGAGAGGTGGGTAGTCCAACAGGCTTTGCCATAGCCATATACTCGGCTATAAAATTACCAATCTCATCGCTTACAGTGCCTTGAATCATACTCCCCTCTGGTTGTGCTGGATTCCTCACTTTGTTTTGTAACACACCCATGTGTCTCTCAAAAGGATAGCACCACCTTAGAAAAACTGGACCTAAAAGCTTGATTTCACGAACAAGATGAACAATAAGATGAACCATTATGTCAAAGAAAGAAGATGGAAAATACATCTCAAACTTGCATAAAGTTACAATCACGTCGAGTTGAAGAGCATCAAGTTTAAAGGGATCAAGAACTTTACTACAAATAGTGTTGAAGAACGAACATAGCTCGGTAATAGCATATCTCACATGTTTTGGCAATATTCCACGTAGTGCGATAGGTAAGAACACTTGCATCATTACATGGTAATCGTGAGATTTCATGCTTCCCAACTTCAATTCACCATTAAGGGTCACAAATCTCTTCATGTTAGATGAGTACCCAGAGGGAACCTTAATGCCATACAAAGACTCACAAAAGGCTCGCTTCTCTGCTTTGGACAATGTGTAGCAAGCTGGAGGCAAATAAACTTTTTCACTACTCATCTTCTTCTTACCGACCTTTCCCTTGGTACTACCACCAACTTCATCAGTTCTTTCTCTTTTCTTACTCCCCTTAACCTGTGCCCACAACTCCGGACGAATACCCTTACATTCAAAGTAATCTCGTACGGCCTTATTATCCTTTGTCTTACCCGGAATGTTCATGAGAGTCCCGAGTATGGCATCGCATACATTTTTCTCTATATGCATAACGTCAAGACAATGCCTAACCTGTAGATCTCTCCAATATGGAAGCGTCCAAAAGATTGATTCTTTTTTCCACAGTCGATCTTCACCCCCTTGCACTTGCCCTGTTTTACCAAATACAGTTTCAACCCCCTTAACTTGTTCGTAAACCTCATAACCGGACAACGGTCGACGAGCTACACGGTCCTCAACCTCCCCGTTGAACATCTTCTTCTTCTTACGGTATTGGTGATCTCGTGGGAGGAACTTTCGATGATTCATGAATACATGTTTGCACTTAGGAATCCACGTGGATTCCATGTCATCGATACATATTGGGCACGCTTTCTTCCCTTTGTTCTTATACCCTGATAAGTTTCCATAAGCCGGAAAATCGTTAACGGTGCATAAAAGCATTGCACGCAAGGTGAACTCCTCATTAGCATATGCATCATACACGGAAACTCCTTCATCCCACATCTTTCTCAAATCCTCAACAAGAGGTGCAAGATATACATCTATGTCGTTACCAGGTTGCTTAGGGCCCGAGATAAGAAGCGAAAGCATAATGTACTTACGCTTCATACACAACCAAGGTGGCAAATTATAAATAACTAAAAGTACCGGCCAAGTACTATGTTGAGAACTAAGATTGCCAAATGGGTTCATTCCATCCGTGCACAGTCCGAGCCTTAAATTACGAACTTCATCCCCAAAAGTCTTGTGCAACCTATCAATACTCTTCCACTCCGGAGAATCGGATGGATGTGTGAGCAAGTGATCTTTCTTCACCCTATTTGCATGCCACCTCAAATTTAACGCATCTTTCTTTATAGAAAACAAGCGCTTGAATCTTGGTATTATTGGAAGATACCACAATACCTTAGCCGGGGGCCCTTTAGCATCTCGAGCCCCTTTACGCTTGTAACGCGATAACCCACACCTAGGACACTCTTCTAAGTTCTCGTTTTCATTCCGATACAATACACAATCATTCGGACACGCATGAATCTTCTGGTACTCTAACCCGAAAGGACACATTAGCTTTTTGGCATAGTATGTCGACTTTGGAAGTTCATTTCCCTCGGGAAGCATCTCACCTAACGCTTCTAATAACATTGTGAAACTAGTGTCACTCCAATTGAACTTTGACTTAATGTTGAAAATCGTCAAAACTGCTGTAAGCTTGGTGAACTTTGTACATCCAGGATACAAAGGCTTTTGAGAAGCCTCTGTCAACAAGTCAAATACACGAGGACGTTTTCCTAACTCATCCTCGACTCCCTCCATCATCTCATCAACACGATCCACATCCTCATCAACATTCTCTTCATCCACTACATCCTCATTAACATCGGCCACATTATTGACATCCTCAACAACCCTATTTTCCTTGTAAACTCCCTCCTCACCATGCCAAACCCAAACATGATATTGAGGCCTAAACCCACGTCGGAGTATGTGCTCCCTAAGCATATAAACACTATCTACCTTTGATACATTGCCACAATTGACACATGGGCAATAAAAACCAACTCCCCCCGTCCTAATTTGATGTTCAACCGCAACACTACAAAATTCTAACACGCCATCAATAAATTCCGACGATTCAATGCTTCCATACATCCAAGAACGATCTTTTGTCATCCTAAGTGTGATTATTTAATTCAAAACAAAATTAATACACATTACATAAATAAGTTTATATATTCTTAACCCTATATGACCCAAATTTACCATATTTAACCTTCTTATTATTTAAATTATTCAAATTATGTATATTTTAATTAATTAACAAACTAAGTACATAATATAAGTAAACTATTGTGATTATTCATACATAAGTAAACTACATAGATAATTAAACTACATACATAATAAATCAAACTACATACATATACATAATAAACCAAATCAAATTATAACATCAACCAAATCAAAAAACCAAAAATCAAATTATCAAAGTTTCAAACTATGTCCAAGTATTCAACAATTCAAATGTACAATTTAACAACAATTCAACAATAACAATTCAACAATAACAAGAACTAACATGATTATGTTCATTAGAATTCAACAAAGCACCAATTACACTAGATTTTTGAACATTATCAAGAATTCAACAAACCCTTAAAATTTGAAAAACAATGAAAATTATTATCAAAAGAAATTACCTTGTATATCTAGATGAATAATAGCAAGAATGTGACCTACAATCAAAAAAGAACAACAAAATTAAGCATATAATTATTCTCATTTTCGTGCAAAAAAAAAATCAAAAGAAAACAAAAAAAATGTAGAAACCAAATAAACCAAAATTACCTTGAACCTTCATATTCTTTAAATTTTTCAAATTAAAATATATATATACTCTACAAACTATAATTTACATAATTTACATAACTTATCTTAATTTACATAATGCAAACCAACTCATTCAATTTATCCATAAATTAAAACAACCCTAATTAAACATAATTTACAAACTATAAAAAAACTATGATAAATTTAAAGCTAAAAAACTACTATATATACATACACATTCATAAATTATATGATAAAATTTAAAACTAAAAAACAACAAACATACACTATAAGTCAACATAAAACACATATATCAAACTAAATTAAAACAAAACCAACTATACCTTAGAAAATTAAACAACTAGAAAACTTAAATAATTAACCAACTAGCTAGTATACAAAAATAAAATTAAACACATATATCAAACTAAATAATTAACTTAAATAATTAAACCTAATTTACAAAATCGAAAATGAAAAAGTACCTTGAATGAAGAATTTCCAAGGAACAACTCGTGGGTTTTTGAAGAAGTACGCTGCTACTTATCTAAAAACCAAAAAAAAATGTTAATTTCGTGGGTATTTGAAGAATTTCGAATTAAAATGGAGAATGAAGAATTAACTTACCTTGAATGAAGAATTTCGAATGAAGAGAAGAAGAAGAAGAAGAAGAACAACTCCAAATGTATAAGATGATTTTTCGTGGGTTTTTGAAGAGAAGAAGAAGAAGAAGACCAAGAGTTTTCGTGGGTTTTTGAAGAGAAGAGAAGAAGAAGACCAATAGCAAGATTTTCGATTGAAATGAAGAAGACCAAGAGCAAGATTTTCGAGCAAGAAGAGCAAGATTTTCGAGAAGAGCAAGAAGACCAACAGTAGAAGAAGAGCAAGATTTTCGTATAGGTTTGTGAAAGAAGAAGACCAATAGGCTGTTTTGAGAGAACGAAGGCAAGTTTGCATACAGTAAGTTGAACGTTATAAAAATAGCGCGTTTTAATTTTTTTTTTTAAGGGGTTTAGGGCTACGGTTTTTAAGCATGCCCGCAGCCCCTTAGTTAAATTTTTTTTTTTTTAAATTTCCTCAATTTCGTAAGAGCATAAGGGCTGCGGACAAACATAAAAACCGCAGCCCCTTGTTTAATTTTTTTTTTTTAAATTCATTATATTAATTTCGAAGGGTTAAGGGCTGCGGACACGTAGAAAACCGCAGCCCTTTCTATAATATACTTTTTGAAACACTTTTGGGCTGCGGACATCCATAAAAACTGCAGCCCCTTATTGTTTTTTTTTTCCCGCTTTTTTGTTACTCATATGGGCTGCGTTTTCCAAAAGACCGCAGCCAATAAGCAGCAGCCAATATCATTTTTTCCACTAGTGGTAACAAAAAGAAAATTCAGTGTAATTTTTGTGGAAAAGTTATTACTGGAAGTATAACAAGATTAAAACAACACTTAGCTCATAAAAAGGGTGATGTGGCTCCATGTAGCATGGTATCTGGTGAGGTTAGGAAAGATGTGATGACACTTTTAACTGGTTATAAAGATAAAAAAAGGGATAAACAAAGAATGGATAGGGAACTTGAAGAACATCTAAGTAATTCAATGCGACATGTCAGTGAAGATACTGACGATGAAGAAGAAGAAGATAGAGAATTAGAATATGCACGACGACTTAGTCGTAATGAGCATGAGTTTGAACATAGAAGGGGAACCTATGCTGGTGGAAGTAGTGGCTACAATCAAAATGCTCCATTTAGATCTTACTCTGTTCGAGATGTGGATTATGCATGAGGAGGACGACAAGAGATATCAAACACCTTGAGTAGATTACGTGCTCGGGAAATCGAGTTGGAAAAAGATTGTACAAAAAAGAAACAAACAAAACTCTCTACAACTTTAGTCCAAAAGGCTAAGAAGAAACTATTAAAAGCTTTCGGAAGTTGGTTTATTGATACCAACACTCCTTTTAGAGCAATTGAGTCTGTGTTTACTAATCCTCTTATGGAAACAATACGAGAGGTTGGTGATAGGTGTAGAGCTCCTTCTGCATATGAATTAGCAGAGCTAATATTAAAGTATTATTTTAATAATTGTTTATATAATTTCTTTAATTAATAAAGTTCATTAAAATATATGAGTTTTATTTTAATATAGGTCTTTCTTCCCCAAGAGTGTAAAGAAATGCAAGAATATATTAAGAGTCATGAGTCGATTTGGGATGAAAGGGGTGTTACTATAATGTGTGATGGTTGGACTGGTCCTACAAATTTAGCCATTATTAACTTTCTTGTTTATTCTGTTCGTGGCACAATTTTCCAAAAATCAATAGACGCCACGAGTATTTACAAAAAGGATGTCTCTTACTACTTTAAACTCATAAAGGATGTAATTGAAGAAGTAGGTCCACATAGAGTTGTCCAAGTAGTAACTGATAATGAGAAGGCAATAAAACAAGCGGGGAAAAAAATTGAAGAACATTTTCCTCATATTTATTAGACTGGTTGTGCTGCACATGGTTTGGATTTACTTTTAGAAGATCTTCGAAAATTAGAAAAACATAAAACGTGTGCTTGTCAAAGCAAAAAAGATCAGCCAATGGATTTATAATTTCAAGTGGGTTATATATTACATGAAGCAATTCACTAATGGTCAAGAATTGGCTCGTCTTGGCATTACTCGTTTTGCCACACAATTTATCATGTTAGAGTGCGTTGTGAGGCACAAAACATCTTTGCAAGAAATGTTTGACTCAGCAGATTGGTTGGCGTCAAGGTATGGACAAATGACAGACGATTTGGCTGTGATAGTTCGTCAACTATTGTCAAAAAATCCTTCGACCTCGGTGGCTGAATTAAAGTAATGTGCCATTTTACCTTGATTATTGGAAAAGGGTTGACAAATGATGGCTTTTTCTTCATTCAGATTTACATGCAGTAGGTTACATAATTTTATTCACTATTTTAATTATTAACGACTTAATCAATGATTTTAATTATTATTTTACTTAACCTATTAATCATGTTTTATATTGAAGGGTGTTATCTTAATCGTCAGTACATGTTTGGAAAACATGATATTAGAAAAGATAAGGAGTTGGTAGATGGGTTAAAAAGAGACATTAAAAAACTAGCATCAGATGTTGAAGTAGAAATCAAAGCTCGTCAACAAGTAAGTTTCCAAGATCTAAAAGTTTTTGTTCATTTTAGAAAAGGGAAATTATCATTGGTGCCCCTGTGTTTTGGCCCTTTATCAATGGTGTACAATCTTTTTTTTCCAACAGCACCCCTGAGGTTTAGTGTAACTAACAATCGTGACACTTTGAGCATTTTTTCTGTTAAATACACGTTAAGTTCGAAAATAAACTCAACCATGGTTACTTCCCTTCATGTTTATCCAGCTGGTCATTTAATTTCAGTAGCTCTCTTCTCTCTTCTTTATCATCTTCCTTCTCCTTCAATGGCTTCCTCTTCCAATAACTCATCTTGCAAAGTCTACTCTGGTACCTCCAAAAGACATCAAGCAATCCCTATTCTCTCTTCCTTATCATCTTCCTTCTCCTTCCATGGCTACCTCATCCTTATCATCTTGCAAACTATGAAACAAGAAAAACATTAGTGTTCGACTCCTTCAATGTTTAATTTCTTCAATGGGTTTTTCAATGGTGGGTTGTTTCACATATTTAATTTCCCCAAATTAATTTCCTTAATTTATGACCTTATAATAAATCAATTGGGTTCTATAACATAACAATAAAAACATGTAATCCCAAATAAATTAAACTAGATATTTCTAAATTTGCAAAGAACGAAAAATCCAATTTCAAACTAAGCTGAAAATTTGCAAAGAACGAAAAATCCCCAAATTAATTTCCTTAATTTATGACCTTATGACTCCTTCAATGTTTTTGGTGGGTTTTTCAAAGAACAAAAAGGAAGCAAGGAGATGTTAAAAATCCAATTTCAAACTAAGCTGAAAATTGGGGATGAAATCATCAAACTCAACAAGAAATGAACAAAAATCCCAAATGCAGACAAAGAAATTAGCTAAGAGAATGGGAATTTAATGGAGTGTAAAAACAAATTTGCAGAAAATGAAGAAGGAAATAAAGGGTAAAAACATACCAGAGGAATTAGAAAAGGTTGCAAGCTTCAAAGTTTAAGGGTGAACATGAAGATGGAAGTGTGAATCATCCGGCAAGGAGATGAAGATGATGATGAACAACACAGAGAATGAAGAGCCAAAACAATTCACTTAACCAGAAATAAACCATGGTTTGGTTTTTTATCAAACTTAACGGAAACTTAACGGAATCCGTACGAAAGTGTCACGGTTGTTAGTTACACTAAACCTCAGGGGTGCTATTGGAAAAAAAAGATTGTACACCATTGATAAAGGGCCAAAACAAAGGGGCACCAATGATAATTTCCCTTTAGAAAATTATTAATTAATTTATTAATGATATTATCATATTAAATTTTAATACAGGTTTATCTTTACCAACAAATGTTATCATATTAAATTTTAATACAGGTTTATCTTTACCAACAAATGATGTATAGTTTTGCTGCTGACTCCGCTAGAAAGGCAATAACATATATGGACCCAGGTAAACACTATGCTCAAACCCTTAAGTATTACCTTTTTAGTGCTTGTTTACAAATTACAAATGAATTTAATAAAGATTAAACATTTTCAAATTAATTGCAGCTATGTGGTGGTTAAATTATGGTGAAAGTGCCCCTGAGCTTCAAAAAATTGCTGTAAAAGTATTAAGCCAAACAACTTCATCATCAAATTGTGAAAGAAATTGGAGTATGTGGAGTCTTGTCCATACAAAGGTTAGAAATCGTCTTAAATACAAAAGGCTTCATATGATCATATATGTCCGATACAATATGAAATTGAAGTTGAGAAATTTAAAGAGGCGGGGAAATGACGAGATTAATAGTAGCTTTGATCCAATCAATTTGGATTACATATTTGAAGAAGATGATCCGCTAGATATTGGTTGGAGGAAAGAGAGGCTCCTGTCTTTAGTGGAGATGATTTATCCTGGTTAAATCTTGACGATGATGATAATGATGGTGTTCATGGTGATAATCAACAAAATACTCCTGCAATTAATCGTCCACAAACACGTGAGTCCAGTCAGCAGAGGCAATATGCGTTATCACCTCCAAGTAGTGACCATGGTGATGATGGTAGCGATGATGCTGGTGATGATGGTGGTGGTGATGCTGGTAATGATGATGTTGATCATGGAGGTGGATACAATTACTATGAGGTGTCTAATCCTTGTGAGCAACAAAGTGGTGGATTTCAAACCCAACCAGCAATTGGAGAAGAACAAGATCATCATACATCTAAAGGACGGATATTAGGAGACCGCCGGCGCGATATTCACATGATTTCGTTGATGATTATAATTCACTGAATGAATTCTCTAGACAATGGATGTCATCTGAATCACAAGGGTCAAATGTCGAATCTTCCTGGGGTACATCGTACCCTAGGCCTACAGATTTTTATCAAGAACATCCATTGTACCAATTAGGATCTGAAAATGAATATGGTTTTTTCACTAACAACTTGAACCCCAGAATTCCTGAAAATGTCCAAATTTATAACCATGGGACTTTAAATTATGGTGGGGTACATTATCACAACTCTACCATATATGGAGGTAGTTCTAGCTCAAGTCAAAATGAACAATCATGGATGGATGATGCAGGTACATTCTTGTTTAACAGCCATCACAGAACTCATTATGATGCAAATTATGAAAATAGGCATCCAGAACCTCCACGTCGTTCATTTTGGTATTGATATATCTATATTAACGTTCATTTCACCAATCTTTTTTGTTTTATTGCATGCTATATTCGTGCATTTGCTGTTTCATTGTTAATGACAAATTGTCATGTGGGTTTTTGTTGTGGTTAGTTTGGGCATCATGTTTTAGAAATGATTTTCTTCTATGTAAAGATTTCTGGGCTCTCTCCTTAAACATTATAAATGGATTGATATATCTATATTAACGTTGTTCTGTATTTTTTTCCAGATCAGATGCGCTCTTCTCTGACCGTTACTTTTTTTGTTCATTCGTTCAGATAGTTGGATGGCTCTTTTAGTATAAGTTGTAATTAATTTTTCAACTCATCCTGTAAGGCTGTAACACCAAATATTGTCATTATACTATTGGATGCTGAAATAATCTCAAATATCTGTGGATCGATGTATAACTTGCTACGTAACATTTGCTTTGTGTTTAAGTGGTACACGTTGTTTTTATGCTTCAAAGCTGCTACAGTAACTTTTAGCCTTGATGGTTAGAGAGAGGTTGTGGTGATTGGGGTGGTGGTGTTGATGAAGTGGGAGAATGGAGGTGATTGGGGTGGTTAGAGAGAGGTTGGGGAAGAAGGGTTTAATTGGGGATAATTGGGTAATTAGGTTTGATTAATGAAATTAAGTGAAAGTCAAAGGTCATTGAGCATGGTCAACGGTCAATTAACAGGTCATCCGGTGAAGTGGCTGTATCGATGTCATGTTTCTTAAGTTGGAGACTGTAGTTGGTAAAAAACAAAGTTTGCGGCTGTTTATTTGAAATTGAATTAACTTTAAGGCTGTTATTGGTAAATGATCCTTATATTATTCATATCAATATTATTGTTTTTTATTTTATTGTGTATATATATATATATATATATATATATATATATATATATATATATATATATATATATATATATATATATATATATATATATATATATATATATATATATATATATATATATATATATATATATATATATATATATATATATATATATATGGCAAATTTTTTATTTTTATTAAAATAATATTTATTTTATTTTTGTTATTTTGTTTATTATTATTACAATTATTTTAATTATTAATATTAAGAATATATAATTGTTTAACAATAAAAATATACAAACTCACCGCAACATATAGATGGTGAGTCACCATTTTTGGCGTCAATATTGACTATGGCGATAAATGTCATCAAATTCTAATTTGGCTACAGAATGAGACAATTTTTCCTGTCGCCCTATATTATATTTTTTGTAGTAAATATGGATATATATTGCTTAAAAAATCATAACTAGCAACAGAATAACTAAAGTATTGAAAATAAAAGCGGTCTTGGTAGAACATATATTATAGGATCGATATAATAGGTCGATCACTAATTAATAAGAAAGTAATAATTTCATAAAAATAAAAATTAAGGGCATTTAGGGCCTCCTTCTTTGGTCTTCCAGTTGTTATAACAAGGGCAAGATTGTTTGTTGCCGTAAGTTCCAGCAGGTACGCACAGGCATTTGGAGCAGCATTTTTGACAGAAGAACATGCATGGCTTCCTGTGTGATGTTGCTGAGCAACGATAGTTGCATCTTGGCCTGCAATCTGATATTAATTCAATTATAAATATCTCTAATTATATTATATATAATAAAAAATTTAAAAAGTTTGATGTTAATGATCTTTGTATGAGATGAATCAAACAAGATCTCATTTGACTATGTTTGAACTTATAAACTAAAACTAATCACAAACTAAATGTAATGAATGAATAATGTTATTTTTCTAGTGTGGCAAGCTAATTTAGAATGAAGTAGAACATACTCCCTGGCCTAGTTACTTTAAATGTCTCATTTGATTTTCAATACTATTTATCAATTATTTTTATTACGTACTTTATTTTTAATCTATAAGTTAAAGTATAGTCAAGTGAATTCTTGGAAACAATGCTATATTAGAGATAAAACAATGTGTTTCAATCCCAAATATCACCTAGATCGAAAGTGCTAAGTCTTATGTGAAACAAATTACGCTAACATTAAATCGATGGTTGTAGGATATAGAAATGCAATAAAATGACACAAAAATTTAACGATGTTCACCCAATTAAGGCTACGTCTTCCGATATATAGTATCTCTTAAAATGAGAATACAATTAAAGAAGAGATAGGCTAGTGTTCGTCTAAGAATTATTTTTGTGGATATCTTGAGGTGTATGAGAACTTCACTATCTATAGGGGATTAACACTTAATACAATTAATAAGTAGTTATGAGATTTAATATTCACAACAATTCCTAACCCATGCATTTACCCATACTTAATCATCATCATAAACACCCACATTCAACACCATTTAACACATATTAAGGCACCAGTTAAATTTAACACATATTAAGGCACGAGTTAAATCTTTTAAGAGATACCATCTCTATGTGCATGACTTGATTCTGTACTTAAGTCACTCATATCACAACAATTCTTATTTGATTCGTCTTATTGTAAATTTTTATTAATATTAACTTTTTATAATCTTTACTTAAACACAACTAGTGATATGATTTAACACGTGTCAAATAAATGGGACATATAAAGTGAATAGGAGGGAGTAATATTTTAGGACAATTTTGGTAAATTGGTTCTTTAATAAGGATAGCAAATTTGCAAAATGTTACATGTTTGAATCTCAATCACTACCAGTCTTCGCTTTAGGTGGAATATTTACTGTCATATATAAAGTAAAGGTTTTTATTTATTCAAAAAACAAAGTAAAGGTTTTTATTTGGATCATCAGCGGATTTCAAGAGGTCTTGTCTTTATATTAGTTTTTACGTAATTGTAAATCCATTTAAGTTGAGTTAAATCGGATTCGGTTACAAGGTCGATACATGTCGAATCGCCGGATCTATTTTGAACACCTCTGACCATCAGCATATACTTTTAATTGAGCTGATTCATGACTACATTAATTAATTAACAATTAGTAAATAATAGTTACAATTAAGAACAATGAAAAATGAATGATAGAAGTAAAATAGAAGTATATTATTATATATATACCTGCTGGATGGAGGCGATTGTACCCCTGTTTCAAGATTTTAATAAACTTTTGTTAGAAATCATAAACCAAAGAGCATAAACCAAAAAACTTATTACTCTCTTATTCAGATACATGTTTCATTTAGTTTTTCACATTTATCGAGGTAACATTATTATACTTAATTAAAAATTATAAAAATTTAATATTAATAATCCTTGTATTGAAATAAATCAAACAAGATCCCACACGACTGTATTTTAACTTATAGATTAAGAGTAAAATACAAATTAAAAGTAATGAGTAAATTGTGCCAAAAAACTAAATGAGTCATTTAGACTAAATAGGAGGTATGAGTTTGTTATTTATAGTTACATTTCATCATGCCAAATGCCATTAACACATACACACTTATAAAAATCATTATCATCATTCTGGGTGTATATTTATATAATTTAACATAAAAATATAATATAAGGTTGATAATAAATGATTAAATGATGAATTAATTAAGAAGTAATAGAAAAATACCTCAATAACATGGGAAAAGGTGACCAAAATGAGTAGACTAACAAACAAAATATTGAAGTATGAACGAGCAGCCATTATCCCAAATCTCTTCAAAAAATATGATTATAATAACAATAAAATAAAATGTAGAAGTGGAAAGAGATTTGGTAAGTGAATGAAGTAGAGTGTAAAGAAAGAAGTGGGCATATATAAAGGGAAATAAAGGGAAGATGAAATGATGAATTTGAGCTTAGATAGAACCACTATAGGTTAACTACCCACAATATATTGGAATTCAACTCATTAATAAGATTTTTTTTTTGTATATAATAGTGAGTAGTTTACTCGTTAGCAGGCCATCTTGAAGAGTTGGTAAGAGAAGCCGTCGCTCAGGGTCTCATGTTAAAAAAGCAGAAATTAATGATTATAGAAGATACATATATAAGTTATAAATTGCAAAGAAAAAGGACCCTAATGTGTTATTTTACCCAGGGTCCCAAAATATCTAGAATTGAATCTACTTGTTAGATTACTAAATATTTTTCGATGAATTTGAAGTACAGAAATATGCCATCTATGTAATATTATCTCTTGAAATACGAGCACTTTTAAATTGATAACTGTTACTGACAAACTTGACAAATCACATCTATATGGAGGAATTTAATAATGGTATGTTTGGGAACATGAATTTCATTTGCAAATATAGATTTGGGCAAATTATGTGTTTGGCTACTCTAAAATTTGAGAATGTAGATTTGATCCAAATTCTAATAACTTAAGAAAATAAGAGTGAGTTATGGATTTCAAAATAAGAGCTCTAGACTTGTTATTTCCAAATTCATGATTTCAAATTTCTAAATTGAAATCTAAATTTTCAAATAAAATCCTCATTCCCAAACACTACCTAAAATGATTTACAAATCACAACTAGAGGTGTTCAATGGGTCGGGGCGGGTCAAAATTTAAATGGGCCGAGTCGGGGCGGGTCATGTCAAATGTTAAACAATCCGTATAAATACGACCCACTTTGACCCTTTTTTATGAAGTCCATAAAATAGTTTTTTTATTATACCTGATGATCCGTTAGGTCAATTCAACTATAAATATAACAATCACATATAAAAATATAAAATATATGGTAAAATATTTTTTACAACCAATTAATATAATTATCAGACCCGGTCCGACCCGACTCTTTACACAAAGACCCGTTAATAACCCGCCCCTATATTGACCCGACCCGCTAATAATCCTTTAAAATCATGACCCAACCCTTGACCCATTAAATCGACCCACCTCATTGAACACCTCTAATCACAACCATAATTAATTGGGACTTTCATACTCGAAATATTTCATGTATATGAGAGTTGATAGCGGTGGTAAAGGCGTGATATAAGGGCGTTATGGTGACAAAAGTATAGCCGATAAATGCGGCGTGTTGTTTGCATAACTCCAATCTCCAAATATTATTGTCAAAGCTTTATTATCTCCATTTTGTTTTTACTTTTAACAGTCTCACTACTTTTTGTTGCTTAATGTCACCGACGGATTTTATTTGTCATTGTTTTTATTCATTAATTTATTTTTATAAAATTATTTAAAAACATAATCTTAATTCCCTGTCCGTATTAATTAGAAAGATCAAACCATCTCATAGTAAGATACTAGCTCGTCCCAAGTTAAGTAATTTAGATTAGAAAATTGTACAACTAATAGTTTTATGAAACTTATTATGTAAAAAAGTTAAGTAATTTAGATTAGAAAATTGTAAAACTAATAGTTTTATGAAATTTATTACGTAAAAGAATTATTATATTAGATAATTTTATAAAAATGATGATGCATTGAATTGAATTCAATTAAAATTTGTTAAAAAATGACTATAAATGATGATTGAATTATTCTATGAATGATTTTTGTTGTCATTCAAACATTTTGATGCCTATTTTTTAAATTTGTGTTAAAAGGTTTCCAATACACTGGTTGTTGCTATAACGCAAATTGTATTTAGTTTTTATTTGTTCTCATTTATACGTCAAGATTGTGTCACACCCGTATTCCAAAGGATTGAGCTCAAATGATGTCTTGGCTTATTAATTTTATGATCAACTAGTTTCTTAAGAGATCGTATTTTTAAAAGACGTATTTCAAGTTCAGCCCGTTAAAAATTAATGTCTACTTACCATATTCTTAATGTCTACTTACATTATCCTTAATGCTTACTTATCATATCCTTATTTTAATATCTTAAAATATTTACTTACATTATTCTTAATGCGTATTTACAATATTCTAAAAAATATACTTCTTTTGAGATATTATGGTCAAATCAATTATAGATTCTCTCAAAGAGACCGTCTATCACAAAATTTTGTGTCTTATGATATTTATACTACTTTTAATGTAATAATCCATTCATCCCTTCATATTTGTCCTTTCATCCCTTTTAACCGTAACACTTTTTTTGGTAGAAAATAAGTTCAGACTTATGTTCCTATACTGTGAACGTTCTAAAAGGTAAAGAACAAACGAAGATAAAATTATTTTGAGGAAAAATAGATGGTTAATCTCATTTCCATTCACTTTTTTCGCAGATCTCAATTTAAACTTGAAAGTCAAATGATTTTTATTGTTACTTTTCAAAAATTCTAAAAAAGATATAATATTTAGAAAGTATATGTTGAGAAGAATCTATCAAAATCCAACATAAATAAGTTTTTCCAAATAGATCGATGAGAAAACATAATCAAAGTTTGACACTAAGATTTGTAAATTCTATTTAAGAAAATATGAAAACGGAGGGAGTATGATGTTTAACCATTAACATAAATGTTCAATCTGATAACCCAAAAAAACAAAAACGTTCAAACTAGTTTCAAAAAATGGAAAAGAATGGTACAAACTATCAACTTTTTTTGGAGAGCCGAGAACTCTTAAATGGTGATGAAAAATATATGCAAACGGAATTTGAAAATTCATACTATAAACACAATTTATCCTCATTTAAACAGTAGTTTCCAATTGACTCTTGATAGACGAGCTTCTGAGAAGATAATTTCCAAAAATAAAAGATTACTTTCCTCTAATCCTCCCTTAGAAGGAGTACAGGTATGGATTGTTTGTTACCTTACCTCACCCAGACTCTGCCCTGAGCGGGATATAGGGTATGATGATGAATAATTTCCAAAAACAAACATGACAATACCAGAGGGGCATGAGAACAATGAAGAGCTATCAATAAATATTTGATACAATGAGATGAACATTCAATCATAAAACCTAAACCACACTATTTTTTCTTTCTTTTTTTGAGGTGTCCTAAACCACACAACAAAGGCATCTTATTCCACATGTTTATACTTGTAACTGTGAACTTTACAGCATCAACAATGAACAACCGATCCCTGAGAACAATATTGATCTAAAAGCTATAAATAGTTTCACTACCACTATATGTGACGATACCTTTTAAGTTTGTTTGAGAAGTATCCGATAGTACATTGGTGAAATTCCTCGAGATTAAAGTTTAGGTCTTGCAGCCTTCTGATCATCGAAGGTAATTATAACTTTTCCGATTACTTTTCTATCTTTAATGGCAGCAAATGCAAGGTTAGCCTGTAAGAGAAATATACAATTTCAGAGGGATAGAAACAAAATCTAAAACAAAGCATAAGCTGATTAAAGAAGGAAAAAAATTGATGCGCTCTTCTTATCCATGTAAATGGTGATTGCAGTCAAGTGCTCAAAGATGAACCAGATTCGATTTACATGTTAAGATTGCCTAAATAAGATTGCCTAAACGCAAGGTAAACCAGATTCGATCGAAGGGTCAAAGATCAATGAGTCAGAATGAGCTACCAATATGGAAGAGAATAAATACTTTGAACATGTAAAAGTTGCTTCTGTTACCATGATTTATGACAGTCCCATATGCATCTGTTTCTAAACTCTCACTGAATAAAACAGCATGTGAGAATTCATGAGCTAAAATGTCTACAACACGGAAAGTAATGGTTGATTTACCCTAAGTTCAGAAAGTGATCAACTTCATGAATCCTCTAATAGAAGGGGGCAAAATGTGAGTGAGGGTAGGCTACAAACCTGAAAAGGAGATTGTTAAGAGGTAAATCAAGCAAGTAGATAATCAGAAGGTCTGGGATGCAAATATACCCAGTTTTTCTCAGGGAATTAAACCATAAACAGGACCTTATTAGGCATATGATACTATGAGACTAGGATATAAAACTGTACAGGAGAGCTAAAAACCAAGCAAACATGGGTAATTTAAATTCAGTTTCTTTGGACCATAAGCAAGCTCTGGAAAAAACAGCCCCAAACACGGCCATCAAGGTGAAAGTAGAGACTTAAATTAGAAAAATAACAATAGACTAATGACTAGAGATGGATAGCGAGTTTAGCAACAAGGGAAAGAGGAGTTTAATGTTGTCATACTTTCATGTATAGAACCCTGATTATTGAAGCTTCAGCACGTTGGGACTTTTTGGATTGATTCATTATAAGAGCTCAACTTGCAAACATATACGAATGATGCAGTTAGTGTTGCTACATACTCTAGTATAAAAGAATTTTTCAAACCGGGGAGCCAACCTAAGATGTAGAAAATGAATGGGACATCTATACAACTATAAGAACTAAGAAGTATTTGCAATGTGAAAAGTACATGCAAAAGTACTAAAACTCAAGAGTATTTATGGCTTGTTAAAATACCCACAGTCTGATAATTCAAATTTGACATGTATGACAATAGAATATTTAACCAAGTCAAAACACTGGTATCTCAAGTAACAATGTTGGCTACTATGCAGAGAAAAATTATGCAGACCATAGATTCCAGTAACCGAAGGAGCAATTTCTGACAAAAGCAGAAACTCATATCGTCCTACAGAGATATAAATATGGTCGTAAAGATTAAACTAAACTACAGATAGATATCCGCAAAAGTCAAAGTTTCCCAAGAAACAGAAATATTGACCAACCTCTGCAAGACTGAAAGCATGAGAGATGTGAATGGAAATTGTGCCCCTTGCTAGCCACGTGAGCAGCTCCTGGAGTGAATATTCAAGGACACTCGGACGATGCATTCTGTAGCTACCCCAGTAAAGTCCATGTATAGTCCAATTCTGACATAAAAAAACAACTAGCATTATCTACAAAAGTGAGAAAAGGAAATAGCAAAATAAAGTAAAAAAAAATAACTATTATAGAAGAGAAGTACATACAAGTAGCAGTTAGCTAACCCATCTTCCAAAAATTAATCAAACAGCAATAATGATCTGTGGCCAGTAAGTATAGTTGAGAAGGGTACCTTAACCAGAGCTATATTTGCAGGAATGACAGGAACCTCTCCACTAGCAAATCCGATGACCAAAATGTTGGCTCCCCAGTTTAACAATTTCATAGCAGCTTTAGTGAGATTTCCACCAACAGGATCATACAAGACATCAACACCTTTGAGCTTCCTCGACTTCAGAAACTCCTTCACATTTGGAATAATATTATCTTGGCTTATGTCAACGACATGGTCAACGCCCAATGACTTCAAAAACTGTACCTTCTCAGGTCCCCTAAAGTGCATATAAAATCAACTAAGCCTAAATTTCAACACATTCGAGATCTGTCAAACTGCTATCATCCATAACCAAACAACTACCTTGCAGCTGCAATGACAATTGCACCACAGGCCTTCCCAATCTGAACTGCTGAAACACCAACTCCTCCTGCCGCACCAAGAACTAATAAAACCTGAACCATACGATCACAAATCATTAGAATGGTGGAAGAAGTCTCATCCATGCGATAGAGAAAATGAAAAGAAGTTGAAGCAAGCAGGTTTTGAAGGCTATACCTGACCACTCTTAAGTTGAGCTCGATGAACAAGACCAACATGTGAAGTCCCAAATGCCACAGGAAGTGCAGCTGCTGCAACCAGATCACACCCCTCTGGTACCTTAAACCTTACAGATCAGTTACAATGAAGGGGGTAAAGAAGAAGCAAAATAAATTCTATATTAGCAGAATTTTAACTAGTTCTCTGAAGTAAAATCAAAGATAAACTATGGAGCAGAAGAATTAGCATACTAAAATCATCCCCAGTTTTGCAGTTTTTTTGCACCCCTTTGTTAAGGTTACTAAACGTAATTCTACAATCATAACAAATCATCAGGGATGATTCAAATACTGGTCCATCAGTTCTCTCTATTCATTCCTGTCATCAAAGGTAAATCATCTAAATAAGGTGAAACATTTGACCTATGATCCTTTCTGCTCCTCCCTCCTACTATTTACCCCTCATTTCATCTCTTCGAAATCTCTTAGTATTCCATTTACTCGTATCTCTATTTTAAACTCAAAGAAAGATAAGGAAAGCATCATATTGTTACATATAGTAGTAGTCCTCTGAATCACACCTATGCCAATTTCCTTTCTAGCCTTAAAATGTGAAGTTTAGACCCACACCTTCCACCCAACTCTTCTCCTCATCCCTATACAAAAGAAAAGGGGGGCGAGTGAGAAAAAGGTAGTATATCCATTACAAACTATCAAAATCAGAGTTGTGGGAACAACTAACAAGATTTGACTCATATCAACACTACCTTATAGATCAGAATACTGGCTTTTAAAAAGAATCATATTAAAAAGATAAGAGTAGCATAAACGTGAATGCTTCGATGGATGAGGTTGCATACCTTGAGGTATAGAATGCGAAAGAGTCACAAATACTGAAGAAACGATAAAAGATGATTGTTTAGTTTGGGCATGTACAAAGAAGGGTATTTGCAAACCGACAGAGAAAGATAGAAAGTTAAAACTTAGGGGACTTAACAAGAAGGTGAGGAAGACAGATGATAACCTCATGGAAATAAAAAATTTACCCTTACATATTACTAATTGAGATTGTAAAAAAGAAGAATCCATGTGAACAACCATTGCAACTAATATATTGGTTTAGGTTGCTGACTCCGTCTTTTGGAACCGTCGTTGTTGTTGCAAATGAATTCTCTTATTTGCTATCAACATAGAAGAGCTCTATCTATCTTGCCACAAGATTAACTCAAAGATCCAACCTTGAACATTAAAATCAATAAGCTAAGCTAATTGGTGATGAGTGATAACACTAAACTAGTAGAAAAATTCTATTAGAACAAATTTCCACATGAACACCGCAATCATCAAATACCAACCATAAGAAAATAAATTTTTAAAAGAACTCATAAAAAAAAAAGCTTAGGTGATTCAAAACGAGTACTTCATAAAATCACCCAAATTCCTAAAAATTCATAAATACTAGCAATCTTGCAATACCAATGGCAACATCAATTTCCACATATACATCACAATATCAACAATAAAAATCGAAACACATACAATTCAGACTCTTCAGCAACGATGAAACTCGCAAAAGAACCAAAATTAGCGAGAGAACAAACACGATCACCAATCCTAAACTTAGTAACTCCAGAACCAATTGCTTCGACAACACCAGAGTAATCAGAGCCAGGAGTAAAAGGAAGGGGAGCTTTCTCCTGGTATTTACCAAGAATTTGAAGGTAATTAGCATAATTCAAGCTTGTAGCTCTAACCCTAATCCTAATTCCTGTCGGAGATTTGATTACCGGCAAAGGTTCGTTCTTTGCTACGATTATTGGAGATTTATCGTCCGAGAGATTCGTGGTTGGATCACCAAGTTTTCGAACTACTAATGCCTCCATTTTGAGATTGAATTTGTGCAAAGAAAAAGAGAAAAATACAGAAATTGACAATGGCGATGAAGATTTAAAACATCATCTCTCGGATTTGCCACTAAAGAGTAAATTGCCAAAATCGGCAAATCCCAATAAAACAGTCCAATTGCAATTGAGTTGAAAATAAAATAAAATAAAATAGAATGAGTGGTTAAAAACTATTTGGAAAAATTGTCGGACATAATCCGAACTATTGACAACTACTGTGAATACTCCCAACTATATTAATTATTTATAAATAATCCTGCCTTTTTAATTTATTTTGCTCGTGACACCCTCAGCTCTTCTATTACTTGCTATTGCAGGTTGGAGATTCATTTATCATTTTCCTTTAATTTATTTCATAAACCATAAACAAACCCTCACCATCTTCCTCTCAACTTTCAAAATTTCGAAAAATTTTCAGCGTCATCTTCATTTGAAATCATCAACCTTCACAATCTATCACGCCATTATTCCAATTTGAAGCTCTACTATGGCTTGCAGAACAATTAGAGTTCATTTACCTAGAAAAATTAAAATTAGGCTTGTTTTATGGAGTTGAAATTAGTGGAAGAAGGAAGAACAAAATGAAAGAAATGAAAGATGAACAACAGAGAAGAGTTTGAAACCAATATATGAATTTTATAAAAAAACAATGGAGAAGATGACCTGCAAAGAAATTATAAAACCTGCTACAATAGGTTACATTTCGACAGGGGGTGCCACGAGCAAATAAGTGTAAAGGTGGGATTATTCATAAATAATCAATAGTTTGGATTATTCACAGCAGTTTGTCAATAGTTCGGATTATTCCCGACAATTGTTCCAAACTATTTTTGGTTTATAATCATCATTATCAACCCAATATCCCGCTCGAAAATAGGATCTTGGTGAGGGGAGGTGATGGATAATTTATACTCGTACACACTCGAGAAGGTATTTTTGGTTTATAATAGAATTCAATAATGTTTATTAACTAGATATTGCCCGTGCAATGCACGACTTTAATTTTTGACATATTTTATGAACTAAGATTTTATAATCATTTAATAAATAAAATTGAAAAGATTTTATAATTAATTGAAAAAAAATAGAATAAATGATTTTCTAATACAAAAAATAATACTCCCTCCAATTCACTTGTGTTATCTCATTTCCTTATTGGGACAATTCACATCAATTGTCCCATTTCCATTTTGGTACATCTTTTTTTACCTAAATACCCCCCATTTTTCAATTTCCAATACCCCACTACCACTTTTACAATTAATTTAATCAAATTAAAACCCCACTTTTACAATTCCCAATACCCAACTATCACCTTTACAATTAATTTAATAATTAAAATACCCAATTACCACCCACTCTTAATATTTGTGCCAAATCCAAATGGGACAACACAAGTGAATCGGATGGAGTATAAGTATATAACTTAAAAAGTAAAAAAATTAATCAATATGAATAATATTATAGTCATAATTACAAAGTAATAAAGTCAAAGATATAAATATTAGTCGTAATAACAATGACATCATCATTAAGTGTTTGAGGGAAAACTTTGTTGAGGTTGTGACACGTAAGAAATTTTTAAAAATGATGATGTCATCTATGTTTTATTTTAGTAATAGTTATACATTGATCTAATTTGATTTATATTTCTCCTTATTAATACTCTCTCCAAACCAATTTAGTTGTCGCATTTTCTTATTTGGCAAATTCATATCAATTGTCACAATTCTTTTTTTTTTTGTTAATTTTTTTTACCTAAATACCCTATGTTCACACAATTAATTTAATCCATTAAAATACCCCATTTTAATGGGTCCCACACCAACCTTAATGACCGTGCCCAAGCAAATAGGACAACTAAATTGGTTCAGAGGGAGTCTAAAATATAGCTAAATGAAATTTTGTGTGATTTATTTTAATGTATATTTCATAATATTGATTTTTTGGAATTTTCTATTATATGAAGTTTTTTTTGAGATAATATTATATGAAGTTAATGCTGTTAAAATTTAAAATTGTGCATTCGATAGCGTGAAAAATTGGAGTGAAACAATTATTAAAACCGAAGAAAGTATATTTTATTTGAAAGCAAGATGTATGGGAGAATTAAAGAATAATACTCTTATGAGTTATGACTTATGACCAAAAATAAAAGAATGATTTTCCTATATAGTGTTGATAATAAAATATTGCCAACGTTGGTGTTTATTGAAAAATATTTCCCAAAGTAGTGTTCATGTAGGTGAGAATTGATATTAAGCTACTTTCGTTTTGGTATGGAACTTCCAAACCTCAATGTGAGAATTTTTGGAATATTTATTTGAGGGATTGAAGAATATTTGAAAGTATACTTCGCGATGAAAAAAGAAAAAATCCTTCTCTTGATATTCCTATAGCTAGCCACAAATACTTGATGCATTTTAGACTTTGATCAATCTAGGCAAACTAACAGTAAAAACTAAAGAAGAAAAATTATTGTATCATTTTGATTTGTTTTAAAGAAATTTGTTAATAACAATTTTAATTTTGTCTCGTCAATTCAAAAAACTTGTTAGTATTGGTTAACTCAAAATTATCCTTATACAATTGGTGTACCCTTCTCATAAACTAGTTAAATTTTGATTGATCTTTTTGTCAAATTTTTCTCGTTTTTATTGGGAATAACTTTTTTAATAAAGTAGATAAATAAGTAAACTGCTTAACGTCGTCTTGAATATTTCACCCATACAATCCTAACTTTTTTTTTTAAATTCCCATGACCCATTTAATTAAATAATATTTTTAAACATATTTAAAGGAAATGCTAATTTTTTTATTGATAGAAGAGAAGGCTAAGTTTTAATTCTTTGTTGCACTTTTGTATCTATATTATTGTATCATATTGATGTACGCACTTATATAACGCGTGTTTTGCACCAATATTAATTGATTTTAATTCATTATTGTGCACATCTTACTTAACTTAGGCCTTTCATCATCAAATTCTTTGATTTACGCTTGTGGTGTAGTGGTTTTATTGATTTCAGGAGCTTTTAGCCACTTTCGAGGAGGTTTCGAGGTAATTGGGCACTTAATGGACCTCGAGAATCAAATCCTGAGCCTTTGGATTAAAAGCGGCAAATTTTGGTGAAAATTTATGGAGTCGTGCATGGTCGACTGGGGATCGACCCCATAGTTGTGCAAAAATCTCAAGACCAACACTTAGAAAATTTTGGAAGAGGAAAAAAAAGGCAAGCACAGAACCAGTCGACTGGTTTGTGTCTGACAGCTACTGTTCCATTTTTGTTCGTCTTCTTTTGCCTCATGCTTCCACCACTCCTTTTCCTTGCGTGCTTCAGCCTTCCTGCTTCTAATGATGTTGGAGATGGCTTGTTGGACTTCCTTGGCAGTGATGATGAAAGCAAGTAGCAGGGGCAGACCCAATTAAGTGATAAGGGGGTACAGTTGTACCCCCAGTTTGAAAAAAAAATTCAGAAAAAAAAAAATTAAAAAAAATTTAGGAATCATTAAAAAGAAACCCTCATTCCTGCGACCTGTTGTCTCTGTTAATGGAAGCAAAACATCAATAATCTTGGCATGTAAAACAATGGCGGTGCACAAGAACAAATACTCAGAAAGAAGAGAAAAGAAGAAAGTATTGTATTGAGAATGGGTTTAGTGTTTCAGTAGTCTTTTATTACAAAAGAAGAGCCTACTTATATACAATAGGTAATAGCTATTGTCAACCTTTTGAGTTGTCAACAAACCCATACAAAACTAATAGGAAAAGACAAAATAAAGAAATTACTTTGTAACAGAAAGATGGAAAGTTGTGTGCTAATGTACCAAGGGTAATTACCCATATATGATAAGATATATTTATCAGTCTCTCTCACTCATAAAGCTAGTAGAGTACTTAGAAAGACAAAAGTCTTTTTCACTTCCCGTGAAGTCTAATTAAACATAATGATATCATGTTTTTCCTTGTTAAGTGCACCAATTTAATTATTCACCTTAACCAAGACATGTTAGAGAGAGGCGTATGATTAATATATACTAGCTCTTTTTAATCTTCTCGTTTATTTTTTGCACAGCTTTAAAAGTAAATTTCAAAATTTAATATCTATAAAAACACATAATAAAAAATTATAAAAAATACTTAATAAGAAGTATACATTAATTTGAATCTAACGAGATCACACATGAGTTATATTCCAATTTTAAGTCAAAAACATTAATCAAATTTACTTCTCCTTGCGGTAAAATATTCCAAATTGCAAGAACATTAGAAAACGGAGGAAGTGTGAGCTTTTTTGCATAAATGTGTATGTTTATTTTTTAAGTCGTACTCCCTCTGTTCCTAATGTTCTTTCCGTTTATAATATTATATTTTGGAAAGAGAATTTTGATTAAGATTTTTAAAACATATATAAATCCATGTGGGATTTCATTATATTAGATTCGTCTTAATATACACTTTTTATTATATTATATTTTTTAAAACATATATAAATCCATGTGGAAAGAGAATTTTGATTAAGATTTTTAAAACATATATAAATCAAGAACGTGGTTTGAGTAGGCCGGGAGATACACGTTGGGGATCTCATTACAAGTGTCTAATAAATATCATCAACTTGTTTCCTTCAATTGTTGAAGTACTTGAGTGGATTGGAAAGCATGGCTCTTCGGACGATAAGTTCAAAGCTCAAATTATTTCGAGATCTATCGAGTCATTTGAATTTGTTTTTATGGCTCATTTGATGTTGATTATCTTTGGCTACACTAATGACTTATGTCAAAAGTAAGTTGAGAAATAGCATGGGTGATCAACTTATGAATGATTGTTTGGTTACTTTTATTGAGAAGGAAGTGTTTCTACAAATTTCCGACGACATGATTATTGATCGTTTTAAAAGTATGAAGACTCGAAGGATGAATTTGTAATTTTGGAGTGTATTAGTGTAAAACTTTAAGTATCGTAAGACTTTTATTGTTATTTTGGATTGTAAGACTTTCACTATTGATTCTATTATGTGTTGTAATTTTTTTAAAATTTATCCGATTACATGAATGATATGACGTTGGTGTTTTGTACCCCCAGTTTGAAATTCCTGGGTCCGCCACTGGCAAGTAGGGAGCCTCTTGTTTTGGCTATATAAACTCCCATTTTCTGAAGAAAAGGTACACCTCTTCAGCCCATAAGCTGAACTCTCTCTTCATTCTTAGCTTATCATTGCATTTGTATGTTTAAGTACTCATCTATTCCAGAAATTTGTAGTAGTTCTCCATCAAAACACATGTTTAGCATCTTATTTCTTAGAACTCAAGCATTTTGTTGTAACTTTCTTCACTTAAACATTTTCTTTTGGTACTTTAGTCAAGCATTTGAATTGTAATATTGTAGTTAAACACTAGTAGATTGTAGTAATCTTCCTTTGGTAATTCATCAAGCAATTTCCAGAAATTGTGGGTTGAGTTAGTATTTGGTATGAAGTATTTTGTGGCTTAAATATTGAAAGCTCTAAATCGTTACTTGTGATTGTCATCCCCCTCCATAGTTAGTCTCTTTAACTTAATTTTCTTCTTTGTTGTTGTTGCGCTATGAAAGATATTTTATTTTATTTGTTTATTTCAATCATCAAAATGAGCGAGTAGTTTCCTTTCTAGAGTTTGTGGATGTAGTTAGCTAATTAATTTGCTTAGGGGGTAATGGGTTGAGCACAAATATGTACATGATAGAATATGTGAGTTCCATGGTAAGGAATCAAAAGCCCATTCCGATCTCCATCCATGGACAATTTATGTTGTTTGATTGCTTGAACACTTGTGAAGTATTAATTCATGCTAGTAATGAGTAGCCCGGAAGCTAACTTTATTAGAATTCATTCGAGGCCTAGCCCGTCCTTAGGATGATGAACCATGCCTATCTTGTATGATTCTTTCTTGTTTAACATAAATTGGAAGTCATGAACATGTATTAGAAAGTTAGTAGTATGGTCGAGTTATATGCCCAAAAGCCGAATCTCCTAAATAGGGATGGCAATGGTATTGAACCCGACCCGGATCCGTGGATCCGTATCCGTTTTCATGGATCTGGGTCCTTAAAAATTAGACCCGCCGGATCCTGGTCGGATTCGGATCCGCTTAGATTTCACGGGTCCGGATCTGGATCTCAGAAAATTGCCCGGACTCGGACCCGAAGGATCCGTTTTAAATTTAATAAACATTGAATATGATTGGCTTAAATTGGGATTTGGGTTAATTAAAAGCCCAGCACGTTTCTGGTTGCTTTTGGGTTCTCAATTCCCAAGCTTGGAATTACGAATCCATTAGTATCCGACCCAACATGCAGCCCCCTTTGACCTTATGTTTTGATTGCAAAATCAATTCTCATTTGCAATTATACTCCCTCCTATTCCCCCAATTAGTCCCATTTGACTAGGCACCATTTTTTTAGGTGAGTCAAAATGGGACCACTTGAATAGGAGAGAATTAGTGATATGTTAATGGTTTTTTAGTTGGTTAATGATTCCCTCCAAATTTTTAATTTTCCCTCCCATTTTATGAAATGCTTAGAAATACATGGATTAAAAATCTGAAAATGTAGCATTACATTTTTAATTTCATACAAATTCCCTTAATAAAAATTCTGAAAAATAAAAATACATTACATAGTTGACTATTAATGAAAAAAAAATTGCTACAACAACGAAAAATAAAAATACATAGATCGACTAATTAATTTCCCCAAGCCTTTTCAACTCTTCAACAGCATCGGGATAGTTGCAGTCTTTGCTGATCATGTGATTGCGTATTTTTTTTTCATCGACTTCAGAAAAAATCAAAACATAAAATGATGCATTAATTTTAGGCCACATAATTCAACCAAACAACCACATTAGTCAATTCTTTTTGTTTCATCAAGTATCCAAATGTCCAAAAGACCCAAAAACTCAATTCAGAAATCTGGAGGCAAACCCAAAAAAATTGGAGGCAAACATAACAAAATGAAACTCCAAAATTTCAAAATTGCACTAACTAAAACAAGACCATGGAGGCAAACTCAAAAAAAATGGAGGCAAACCAAAATTGAAGTCACAATTAATGAATTACTACAATTGATTGGGTTTCAAGGAGATTTTCAAGTGACAGAACCACAAATTGAAGTCACACAAAGCAGAGTCAATATGGACAACAACATCCAAGCAACCAGCATCACATAAAAACAACAAGCAGCACATAACAGAACCAGCAATACAATGTATACAACCAGCACATTTTGGACAGCAAGTAAGAGCCAACAACTCAGCATATAAACACACTTTTGGACAGTTTTTGGACAGCTTTTGGATACATTTTGTTAAACACTTGTTTCAAATGTAAACAACTAGTGTAAAATTTTAAGTTGTTTATTGTGAAACAATTGTATTCAAACTTATGAAATGAAAACAGTGGTTGTTTAGTAATTACTCTCAGGTTAAATTTTTACTCATCATTGATTTATAGCTTTAATCCTATATGCACTTGATTTTGGTGGCAATTGGTAGCCTCCAAAATGAAATTTGATGGCAATACCAAGCCTCCTAAAATCATCTCAAGAATATAGTGCTATGAATATGGCCTAGAATACTTGCCCTCAATAAATTTCATTGGGCATGTATTCATTAATGCATCAATTCAAACAACAACACAAAAGAAACATTTCATCACAAGTCGGTAAAATACGCAATCAGTGACCACAAACATACTTGTAAATGGACCATCAACCCTTTTAGGGTTATCATCAACCTTTTTAGACTCATCATCAACTCTTTTAGGGTTATCATAAACCTTTTTAGACTCATCATCAACAATCTTATCTTTATCCATCAAACTAACCCAGATCTGCAAGGTGAAAAAAAAAAAGTTAAAAAAAAATAAACCCAGATCTAGAGCAAAAATTCGAACAAACAAAGTTTAAATTTCGAACAAACAAAGTTTAAAAAACCCAGAGCAAAAAAAACAAAGTTTAAAGTTTAAATTTCGAACAAACAAAGTATAAATTTCGAACAAACTAACCCAGAACAAAAAAAACCCACAAAATTCGAACAAACAAAGTTTAAAAAAACAAGCTGAAAATTTCGAAGAACAAAACCCAGATCTACATTACATACCTGGATTTAGAAGAACAAAACCCACAAAATGGACGAACAAACTAGAGAATCGAAGAACAAAGCAACAAATTCGAAGAAGAAACCGTTAAAGAACGAAGAACAAAATGGACGAACAAGCCGTTAACAAAGCAAGAGGAAGGATTAGGGTTTTATTTCTAAAAGGGGAGGGAAGGGTTTCATGAAAATGAAGAACAATCCAGAGAATCCAAGGTTAAAGAAGTTTCATGAAAATACCCACAAGAATGAATGTTCTAGATCTAGGGTTATTATGTTTATAAAAAGGGAGGGAAGGGTTAATTAGGGATGGGTAGATTAATCTTAGTAATGATTTTTATTAAGATTAGTAAGGGTTATTATAAAGAGTTTAATGAGGGTAAAATGGTAAAAAACACTTGCTAAAAATGGAAATGGGACTAATAGGGTGACTTGACCCTATTTAGAAATGGGACTAATGGGGAGAATAGGAGGGAGTATTAAATATACTTTAATGTGTTTGTTGGGTATTTTCAAGACAATTTTAAGTTGTAAAATGTTATTTTGGGTGATCGATTGTGAAATTATATATATTATTATCATTAGTCAATGAATATAGCTTTATGACAATCTAAACACGATCCAAAATTACAAAGAAAAACAAAAAAAGTCAGACTCGTTTTGAACCTGGATCCGGTACTGGATCTGTAGTATCCACGGATCCGGATATGGGTCTTGAAAAATTAGCCCGCGGATCCGGGTCCGGATCTGGGTCCTGCTCTTGAAAACGGATCTGGATCCGGGTCCACCTGGACCCGGTCCAAATTGACCCGTTGCCATCCCTACTCCTAAACCATATTAGTAGCTATATAGTTCCTATGCCCAAAAGTTGTGGAGCTAAATTAGAAAAACCTTTCTCATTATAAAAATGATTAAAAACATATTTTCAAACCATCCCTTTAGCATATTAACAGGCTAAATTCCCCAAACTCTAGTCTTTTTATCTATTGTTTAAGACCCGAAACTGAAATTTGTTTTCGTCATAAAACTCTAAAATCATAAACCTTTTTGTCATTAGACTCTTTTTGTCACGAAAACATTTCCTCGTGGACTAGCCCCTTACTTACCGCTAATGCTAGTAATTAGGGTTATTTAAGGTGAATAAAATTAATTGTGTAGACCGGACTTAGTTAAATAAACAACGACCTACGGTTCCGCGCTCTATCAATTTGCATTTTGATAGCGAGTTTCTAGCGCGTCGTAAGCACTAAGAACCTAGGCTATGCAAACAATATTTGTAATCACCATTTTTAATACTACAACGAGTGTAGCGGTAAGCAAGGGGTCGAACCACAGAGACAAGGGAGTTAGATTAAAGGTTTGGTGTGGGAAAGATTGTATGGTAGGTAAGAGGATGGGTGAACTATGCTAAGAATGAATAAGCAATGAAAGAAAGCAAGCTTAGGCTAGGTCCACCCTAGGTAGGTCCATTGGAAATATGGATAGGTTAGGTCAAGGGAGATCGAACGAAGATCGATCATGACACTCTAGACATCGAGGGGAGGTTGGTGACCTATAGTCATGCGAACGACCCATAATTGCTCTATGTCTCACGAGGAGTGGCAGGAAAAGATTCGACTCGATTATCAATCAAGCAATCAACATCAATCTCCACCATCTTCCTAAATATTAAACACAAGACCAAAACTCTAAAACAACTACTCTAGCATATTGAAAGCAATAATGAAAGCAATAAGTAAAGAAAACATTAAATTTACTCTACAAAGCATAAATGAAATGAAGAACAAGAAAGCATATTTAAAATATACACTAAGAAAGCAATAAATGAAAGCATTAAAGTAAACATTAAATGACATTAAAGCAATAAAGGAATGTAAACTTATATAAATGAGAAGACATGAAAGTAGAAGAAAGCAATAAAGAAGAAGATAGAACTAAACTAGCGCAAAAACTAAAGAGAAAACATAAAAGGTTGATGAACAAGTTGGGAGGGTTATTCCCAAGCAAGTCATGCCCTAAACATTCAGAAGTAAGCCTTTATATACGCTGTGCAAAGTGGGGGTAAAAACCCTAAAAGATCCTACGTGGAATAGCTTGCGAAGAAAAGAAACTGCGTTGATTTAAGTGCTCATTCTGCCGAATCCCTAGGCCATTCGCCCGAATGGACCCCATTCGCCCGAATGGATCACATTCGGGGTTTCCAAAGACTCGCAAATCAATCCTCGTGAAAAACTAAGGAATTCGTCCGAATACAGATTTCCATTCGCTCGAATGGTCTAAATTCGACCGAATGCTTGTGCAATTCGCCCGAATCAGCAGCTAGGTCTTTTATTCCTTGGCTAGCACACCTCATTCGCCCGAATAGGGCTTGCATTCGTCCGAATCTGGGCTGAGTAGGTCTTGATTCACTTTAAAATGTAATTTTGAGGTGCCAGAATTCTAGGTGCTCGGGAATGCTTCGATATGCGTGGCAATGCCTCAAAATGCGTGAATAAGGTAAAATCATGCCTAAGATATGTAAAAACCGATATAAAATGCGAGACTCGACACTAAAATGAAGAGATAAATGTGCTCTAAAACGAGCACATCACATATTAATTGATTCTATGTATCACATATTATATGATGTATACACCAACTATTTTGTCCAGCTAATTATAAGATGTTTGAATTTTTCAAATCAATTTCAGATAAATTTGGTTAAATTTTTTTCCTCTATAAAATACTATTTTATAAAATAAAGTTTAGTAAGGATTAGAAATATATTGTTTTATTTTCTAATTCTACTTAAACCTACTGTTCTTTTGGTTTACAATAAGCTTTGAAGCAGAGGCCGATCCAATGGGGTGTCAATGATGTCAATTGACATCCCTTAAATAAAAAATAAAATCAAAAGTATTAAATATTAGAGTTAGATTAGCTGGTGGAAGCAATTATCCTCTAAACCTTATGCCCTAGGTTTGATTCCTTCCCCATACACATTTTTTTTTAAGTTTTTCAAGGGGAGTGCAAGTATTGGGAAAGCAATCGTATTGGGAATGCAAAAACACGCATTTAATTTTTTTTTTGTGACTTCAATTTATATTAGTGCTTTATTAATAACTATCTTTTTTTAAATGGCTTTTTGGTTTTTATATTTTTGTTTTTTTATTCTTAAAATTTCCCTTTTGAAAATTCTAGTCTTTATTATTTTTATTCAATTTACCTTATTTTTTCATTTTAATATGTTATATTATATTAAATTTGTCCTATTTTTATTTTTAAATATGACTTAATCATTTTTACAATCTATATTATCTCTCTTAAATCTTAATATTCCAGTACTTTAACCATTTTACTTAATTTAATAATAATGGGGCTAAATAGTTGGACAAAAGAATACATATTTGATTACACATGTATGATCTTGACGTTACCTACATTTCATACAAAGTGATAGCTTAAGCTTTGGAATGATTATTTTGTGTGTTTTACTTTGTTCGTTTCAAAAGAATTAGTTCTATTATTTAAATTTAATCGTTTGTTTTAGACATGACTCATCATTTTTAGTCTTTATATTATCTACTTTAATTCTAAATAATCCAATACGTCAACACACTATATTTAACTCCTTAGTCTCCATGACATTTGTAAAAGGAGCAAACTAACTCTGATCGAGTTAGTATTTAGTAGTAGCATAGGTTATATTACTGGAAAATCTAGCCGAAGAGTGGTATCTTTTCACTAGCTCCATCTCATTATTTCCTTTAATAATATCATAAAGATATGGTTTGACATGCTTTATTCTTCCTCATACGTTGTCATTTTTAACTTATTGTTGCTATACTCCTCCAACTTGTACATTGTGTTATATCTTCGGCTTGTTCGTGCCATATAATTTTAAAGGTTATTGTTTAAAAAAATTATCGACATCACTTGTTCTATTTTCTGGTTCCGCCCCTGCTTTGAAGACTCCAAACCAAAATTAAAATAGCTTAGTGACATTATTTTGAATAAAATGAAATGAATTTAATAAATAAATTCAGATTGTTATTAATTCAGATAATGTATATGATTAAGATAAATGTTAAATACTAGCATTCTTTTATTCGAAAACGCTATATAATTACGAGAAACTTTTTCAAGAATAAGATCATAATTTTGATAAATTTATTGCGATTCTACTTGTCATTTTTCAAATTTTATAAAATTAATTGTTATTTTTATAAATAAATGAAACTCCGCCAAAAGTTCATCTGTCAATTAATGCCTCCGAGACTCCAAACCCTAAATCTGCCACTTATTCTGACTTCAACTTCTTTGTCGATGAAGAAGTCCATTGGAAACCAAAGTTTATATGATAACGGTTACGATTAAGATGTGATGGACTACATCTACATTGAACCCGCAGTTTTAAATGGAAAACATAAGTTAGTCAATCATGAGAAAAACAGATAGTCCTTCTAGATTCTCTCTCTAGGAAGGTTCTCTCTAGCTTTTTGCTAGTTTCTTCTTCTTCTTTTAATTTGAAGGTTTAGTCTGAGTGTTCAGGTTTCTTGGGGTCTTCTTTTTTGCTTTCTTGTTTGTTCTTGGGTCTGTGATGGCGTCTATAGAGGGGGAGGGAGTAGAGAAGGGATTACTAATGAGGGAGGGTGAGGATGCTGGGGATAGAAGGGTGTTTCAGGATGTGTCGACGGAGGAAGCTGTAATGGACAGGGAGAAGGAGGGGGACGATGAGCCTATTGCGTGATGTGACGACGGGGGCGATGAAGATGATAATCGAGTGGCTCTGGGTTTGGTCGGGAAAGTGTGGACGAAACGTACTATCAATCCAAGTGCATTCATTACTACAATGAAGAGTATATGGAGAGTCCAAGATGGGGTGGATATTAGTCATATCGGACGAAATTTGTTCCAAGTGCAATTTTACCACTGGAAAGATAAAGAACGGGTTCTTGCGGGGCAGCCATGGCATTTTGATCGAAATGCCATAGTCTTGAGTAATCTTGATCATGTGACAAAGCCTTCGGAGTTAGTATTTTTTCACATGCCGATATGGGCGCGGTTTTACGACATACCATTTAAGGGGAGGATGAATGAGGCCAATGCGAGAATGTTAGGAGACAAAAGTGGGCAGTTTCTTGCTATGGAACAAGAAGACTATAGTGGTTTGGAAAAAATCCATGCGTGTAAGGGTTATGATCGATTACGGGAGGAGGAGGTGTGCAAAGTGCAAGTTCGTTATGAAAATCTTCCCAATATATGCTTTAACTGTGGACGACTTGGTCATGGTTTGCGTGATTGTATGGAATCGGTGGTGGACTCGAAGATGCTGCGGTATGGGGTGTGGTTGCGAGCTTCACCGTGGCGCTCGGTTAAAGATTTTGGTCGTGAAGGGCAGGAGGATATGGGGGTCAAGTGTTCGGTTGCTAAGAAATTATTTGTGACCAAAGAGAGCGAGATGAAGAAGAAGGGGGCGGCGGAGGCAGTGGCGGTTGTGGCATCTCTTTTTAACAAGGTTACTGTTGAGGATCAATTGGATGGGCATTCGGATCACACGGGGAAGCAGGGCAGGGTGTTCGAGGATGGGATTGCTACGTCTGCTATTCAAGAGGCTCCGGTTTTAGTATCGACGGACGTCGTGTGTCAAGACTTTAGTGGGGTGGATGAGTTCATTTTTGGAGGAACCGAGTCTCTGGACACACCGGTGGAGAAATTAAAGGTTAGGCGTCGTAAATGGACCAAAGTGGATCGAGGGTTGAATAAGGGCGAGGGTGGTAGTTCGGGGGAATCTTTAGTGGGTCATAAGAGGGGGAAGGGTGGTGAGTCTTGTCTTCAACCTATGGAGATTGATGGGTCCGGGGGGTGGTTAAGAGGGTGAAGTCGTTGGGGGATTTGGGTGTTCATGTGGAGATTGATAATACGGTGGCGAGCTCCACTAATAGGGCTCTCGGGGCCCAATGAGTACTTTTATTTTTTGAAATTGCAGGGGGTTGGGGAGTCCCGCTGCGATTAATTCCCTTTGCGACTTAGTTCATAAATACTCTCCGGATATGATATTTTTAAGTGAGACAAAGAGCTCGGTGAATGAGATTAGGAGAATTCAGAATAAACTTGGATTCTCGCATGATGATTATGTGGAAGCTGTAGGTTGGCGTGGGGGAGTGGCGGTGATGTGGGTCGATAATCTTGAAGTGACTATCTTGGGGAAAAATGAGCATGTCTTGGATTGTTTGATAGGGGGTTCGAATGGGGGAGGATGGAGGTGTTCGGGGATTTACGGGTGGGCGGATAGTGGTAGCAAATTCAAGACTTGGGATCTTATTAACGATCTCGGGAAGGGGAATATGCATCATTGGTTGATTGGGGGGGATTTTAATGAAGTTCTCCTTAATGAAGAAAAAAGAGGTGGAAACGGAGTTGATTTTCATGCCATTCGGTCTTTTCGCGATTGTCTTGATTTGAATGGGTTGGAGGATTTGGGTGCGGAGGGATATAAATTTACTTGGAGCAATAAACGTTCACATGGCTTGATTGAGGAGCGTTTAGACCGGTGTGTGGCTAATTCTAGGTGGCGAAATCTTTTTGATGATGCGTTTGTTGAGAACGTTATTTGGGATGGGTCGGACCATTCTCCTTTGGTTCTTAAAGTGGGTCAACGAAGGGGGCAAAATTTTAGGGATCAAGGGATGGATAGACCTTTTCGCTATGTGGCGAAATGGATTCACCATGAGTCTTTTTCCGATTCTTTTGTGGCTTGTTGGAAGGGTGCGAAGGCTGTGGGGGGAAGTGATTGGGTGAGCACGGCGTTTGAAAGATTGGGATGCCAAAACATATAAGCAATCTTCTAAGCGGTTGGGTTGGTTGAAAAAGAGGCTTGGGCGTGTTAGAAAAATGGGTCACTCGGTGGCGATTATTGATGAGCTTCGCCAAGTAGAGGCGGCAATAAGGAAAATTAGGCATGACTCGGAGATTGCGGCGTGGCAACGTTGTAGGCCGTTTGTCCTCCGTCATGGTGACAAAAGTACGGCTTACTTCCATTCTAAAATGGAAGCCCGAAAGAGGAGAAATAAAATTAAGGGGCTTAAAAATGGTGAGGGGGTGCTCCAAACTTCGGATGATGAGATGGGTCGCATTATTACAAGTTATTTTAAAGATCTTTTTCAAGCTTCTCGGCCTCCGATGTCTTTAGATGATCTTGACATGATCGACAATCGTTTGACGGAGTCTATGGTTGAAACGCTCTTGAAACCTTATGATTGGGAAGAGGTGATGGAGGCCCTTGCATCAATGCACCCGTGTAAATCACCGGGACCAGATGGGTTTTCAGCTCTTTTTTATAAACAACATTGGGCTTTGGTGGGCGATGATCTTTGTAGGATGGCGTTAGACTTTTTGAATAATGGGGTTCTTCCGATCGGTCTTAATAATACTAAAGTTGTTTTGATTCCTAAAGTCCCTAGCCCGTGTGAGATTAAGGATTTGAGGCCTATTAGTTTATGTAATGTATCGTATAAGTTGATTTCTAAAACATTAGCTAATAGACTTAGGATTATTTTTCCTAATATTATTGAGGGGAACCAAAGCGCCTTTGTGTCGGGTCGTTTGATTACCGATAATATTCTCCTTTCATCGGAAATTTTTCATTTTATGAATAATCATCAGGCTAGTATGAAAGGGTATATGGCGATGAAAATTGATATGAGTAAGGCATACAACAGAATAGAATGGGATTTTTTAGCGGGGGTTATGGCGAAAATGGGTTTTCCCAATATTTGGATTGCTCGCGTTATGAAATGTGTTTCGTCTGTATCTTATTCTTTTCTCATTAATGGTTCCCTCTCTGAGAGTGTTGTGCCGAGTAGGGGTCTTCGTCAAGGGGACCCCATTTCTCCTTATTTATTTTTATTATGTTTTGAGGGGTTGGGAGCCTTGATTAATAAGGTGATTTCTAGAGGTTCCCTCCGTGGGATCTCGATTGCTCGTCATGCCCCTCGAGTTTCTCATTTATTCTTTGCTGACGATTGTATGATTTTTGTCAGGGCAAAAGAAGAGGAAGCCATGGAGATCCGTAGGGTGTTGGTGGATTTTGAGGCTCTTTCGGTCAAAAAATTAATTTGAAAAAATCGGAGGTTTCTTTTTCAAGAAAATTGGATAGAAATCAAAGAAACCTTTTGAGCCAAATCTTGGGTGTTAAAGAAGTTGCAAACCATGATAAATACTTGGGTCTTCCCACCGTTTTTATGAGGTCCAAAAAGATTTCGTTTGCTACTCTTCGGGATAGGATTTGGAAAAAACTTTAAGGATGGAAGGAAAACTTCTTTCCAAGGCCGGTAAGAAAGTTTTAATTAAAGCGGTCGCTGAAGCTCTCCCGACCTATGCTATGTCATGCTTTAAGTTACCGGGTGCTTTTTGTAAAGAGGTCACAAGCATTATCCGTAATTTTTGGTGGGGTACATCAAACTCCGAGCGGGGTATACTTTGGAAACCTTGGAAAGGGTTGTGTCGCCCTAAAAAAGAGGGCGAGTTAGGTTTTAGAGATCTTGAGCTCTTCAATTTGGCCCTCCTTGCTAAACAATTTTGGCGTCTCCATTGTGTGCCCGATTCTTTGTTAGCTACGGTTCTCAAAGCGAAATTCTTTCCTACATGTTCGATTTGGGATGCGAAGCTAGGCCAAAATCCTAGTTTTACTTGGAAAAGTATTAGGAGCTCGAAGTTCATTCTTGAGATGGGGTCGAGATGGCGCATTGGTAAAGGAAATTCCATTCGGATTTGGGGTGAGGCGTGGTTAGCGGGGGAGGGGACGGGTAAAATTATTTCCCCATGTCGTGAGGAGCATAGGGGATTGACGGTGGATTCGTTGATAAACCCTATATCAAGAACTTGGGATGTCGCCTCCATTGATCGTCTCTTGTTACCTATTAATGGCCCTCGTATTTTGAATACCCCCATTGGTAATGAGATGGAAGAAGACAAAAGATTATGGGATGCGAGTCTTGATGGGATTTTTAGGGTCCGTGATGCTTATAAGCTCGCTCTCCATAAAGAAGAATTAGGGGCTAGTTCTTTGGGTCCCAACCCTATGTGGCGTGCTATTTGGGGTTTGAATATTCCTCCCAAAGTTAAGATTTTCATGTGGCGTGCATTTTGGGACATCCTTCCCCATGGTGCGAATCTTTTCAAAAAAGAGATCAAGGATGTGGGGAAATGTCCTCGGTGTGGGGCATGGGAGGATAATATTTATGTTCTTCGTGATTGCGATTGGGCTCGGTTGATGTGGAAAAATCTTGATGGATTGCCCAATTTGTTCTTTTAGGGAGTGGGCGGCTTTGGTTTTAAATCACAAAACCCACCCCTCGTTTGAGTTATTTTGTTTGTGTGCTTGGCAAATCTGGAAAGCACGCAACGATTGGTGTTTTGATAAAAATTTTTCTCATCCTCGTGTGTGTTTTTTCAGGGCTAGAGACATTTTGACGAGTATGGAAAGGCGAACGAGAAAGGAAAGCAACCAAAGTTGGGGCGTGTTGCTAAATGGAGTCGTCCTCCAGTTGGAGTCGTTAGGATAAATGTTGATGCGGCTGTAGACTTGAAATCGGGACGTGCTGGAATCGACATGGTGGCTCGAGATTCGAACGGGGCGGTTTTGATGGCTGCAACTCAACCCCTAGCTACGGTTTCTAGTGTGGAAAGAGCGAAGATCGATGGCATGCTTTGGGCCGTGTCCTTGGTGGCTCCCCTTGGTTGGGATCATTGCATTTTTGAAGGGGATGCCAAGCTTATTATTGAGGCCCTTAATGGTCGTATCGGGAGAGCAGTCCACCACCAAGTGCTTCTTGATAATATATTGTCCGATCTAAAGATTTCTGTAACACCCCGATATTTTCCCGATATATTTAATGATTTAATAGTAATATTATTTTATATAAATAATATTTTTATTTATTTATTTTGGGCTTGACCATGTATTTTCAGTCCTTTTTAACAATTTAGCTTTTTCGGGCCCAAAAACTTTAACCCATTTCTTATTTCAAACTTAAAAAAAAAATAATAATAAAATGGAGGGAATATGATAGGTTGGCCAGCCCATTAGGGTTTTGGCTTGGGTTGTAACTCCCATTAGAGTGAAATGAAAGATCACTCAATAATGACCCATTATTCTTATTCCTTAATTCTTCATTTGCTTAATCTCCTTAATTCCTTAATACATTTGCATTCTACCTTACAATTTCTAGAAAACTTAAGAAAAACTCCCACAAAACCTACCTAATTCCACTCGCCTAGAACCATTTGCAACCGTGAATTTTTGGTGTTTTTCACATAATTGTAAGTATAAATCTCCATTTATTTTTATATTAAGTTTAAATTTAATTATGTGATTTGTGAATTTTGATCCATGACCATTTCTTCCATGATTTAAGAAAATGATGTAAATTTTCTATATAGTTATCACATGATAGTGTAGGATGTTTTGCTTTAGAATTTATCTTTATATGAGTATGTTAAATTAAGGTGATGGAGAATGTATAAAAATAATAACAATAATAATAATAATAATAATAATAATAATAATAATAATAATAATAATAATAATAATAATAATAATAATAATAATAATAATATATTTAAATTAGGATTTTAATGGAGAAATTGTATTGTAGTATAAGGATTTGTTTTGGTGTGGTATGAAGATCTTAAGTATTGATGAATGATGTGTTTATGAAGATTTGTATTTTGTAAGAAATTAATTATTTGAGAATTTTGAAAATGATTTTCTTGTGGACATGTTTTTATGATTTTATGGTATAGATTTCATAGGAAATGTGGAAATTGGAATTTTGTATGTATTTTAATAAAATTGGCAAAATCCCGTAGGTGTGTTAAATTGTGGGAAAAAGGTGCTTTTGGAGCATTTTTGACTTTGAAATTAGGTTAAAAATACTTATACTATGTTATACATCATGAAAATTGGTACCCGGGGGTTTTGATGCCTTCCGGACGCAACGGTGAAGTCGGATTTCCTGTTTGACAGTGTTAAGACAGGTTTCTGGACAGATTTCATATGCTGTTTTTTTTAGTATTTAATATGTCTTAGAGATGTGGTGTATGATTCATGATATGTGTATGTGTTTTATGTGTGATGGTAGTCGTATATATGTGTTATGGTTTCTTTGAGGAAGAGGTGAATGTGTGCTTATTTCCCGAATACGGTTGAACCTTGTAGGAAGCCGATTCGTAACCGGGAATTGATTAGGACATTTGTGAATTGTTTGCTTGGTCAAGGTACGTACACGCAGCATAGAATTGTAATATATTTTACGTACCATATGTTGTGGTAACAAAGGTAAAGTATGGGCATGTAATGTGTATATTGTTACGCTTCCGAATAATTTATTATATTATAACTTTTAATAAGCAGAGGTAGTATGACCTCACTAACTTGAAAGTGGACGTAGTATGACGTCAATTGGTGGAATGATTTACTCGCGGCCTTTGGAGCCTATGTGCCACCGCGGGGGTATGCATACTTGACCATAGACACCGAAGTAGGACGTGTGTCTATGGTAGAGACTTGCTTAGGGGTTAGCTCCCCCTAATGTATTGTCTCGCCTATGGAGTTTGAAGTGGTACCAGCAGTATGGCTGGAATAGATACAGCAGTATGGCTGAAAAAGATACAGCAGTATGGCTGACTAACTGGAACATGAAATTATTTAAGTTAATATATTTACTTTGTTGTACTCGATTAGTTGAATTGTGATTTCTTGCTGACGTGTACTTTTTGGTCTTAACGATCCTGCGATGATGTCGTTTCCTCTTCGAATAATGACTAGCAGTAAGTTAATTGCAGGTGGGGAGTGAGGACTATTCTGGGAGAAATAAAACGTTATAATCAGAACTTATTATGAACCTAAGTTTCCGTATTTTCTATTAATGTTGGTTTAAGAGGCATGAACGCTCTCGAGTTGTAATAAATAGAATTAATTTTGCAAACTTACCTGCTGCTTCGTCTTTATGTCTGGTAGATTATATTAGCACTATTAGAACTCGATCCTCATGTTTTATTTCGCTTGAACCGTTTTAACTAACCGTTTAACGCCCCGGTTTGACTCGAACTATATTTGGTTACTCAAAAAGTCTATTTCTCTTTTAAAACGACACGAGTTAAACTACGGGATGTTACAATTGGTATCAGAGCGGGAGTTCTATTTAGTGTTATTTATCTAAACAGAAAGATTAATAATGAATAAATGATGACGAGAGTAATGGGTAGACATTAAGGGGATATTATGTCTTTTGTTTAGTGTCATTAAGTATGTTGTCATACATAAGTTTTAATGTGTGTATGGTAGAAGTTATGTTTAGACATTTGTAGTATTCTGTTTATATCTATCTTTGTCTTATCTTAGAAATGGATTGTCTCGTTTGCTTTATTTCTGAGTCAGAAAGTTCGATTATTGTTTTTCTGTCTTATCTTAGAAAGAGACCTGCTGAAGAGGGAATTAGTACCCTAGAAGAACCCTAAAGAGTGCACTAGCTTGGACAGAGATTGAGGCTTTATGAAATTGGGATAGAAAAGAGGATGAAAGTGACCTAGACTATACACGTAGTATGGAAATAATATACAAGAAAATCTAAACAAGTATATGAGAGTATAATAGATGAGGAGTTGGCTGAACTGAATGAGAGAATTGAACAGTTTGATCGAGAAATCGGCAGAAGGGTTAGAGTAGTAGAGACTATGGGTCGGGACGGAATTGACATTTCGAAGTCTAGTGGGGTAAGGGCTGACATTATTGAGGAGGTTGTTCCCGTAGTTGACCTAAACTCAGCGTTACTGATAAACTTTGATGAGTTTGATTTTGAAGAGGACCTAGATGAGGATTCCGATAAGGATCCAGAAGAGGAACCCGAGGAGGATTTTGAGGAAGATCCTGAAAAGGAACAGGAGGATTATATGGAGGAAGATTCCTTAGGAGAGGTCGTAGAACCCTATGAGGATAATGTGAGAGACGGTTATGATGCTGATATGGAGAGAGAAATAGTTGATAGAAATGATACTAAGAGCGATAGTGATAGTGACATAGTCATTTTAGGGGGTTGGTCGGTGAGGCGAGAAGATCCTATGAGTGAGGAAGAAAGTGAAATCATTATGTGGGAAAGACCACCTGAACCGGTAATTGTAGAACTTTCTGATTCCACAGGGCGACTGTCTTTGAGTGATTCCTTATCTGTAGGATCTCTTTCTGATTCCGATAGCACGTCTAGCGATGACTCTGGTGATGCTGATTTTGACCTTGACCGATACATGGACGATGAGGACCGTTTGGATGTGTCACCTTTATTTGCCTGATTGTTTCTACTTCATTTGAGTATGCATGCGTACAAGTTCGTATGTCAAGTTCCATAGTAGTAATAATTCGTGAACAATTTTGTTAGTTGAACGATCTGGTTGTTTATTTTCAGACTTTTGTAATAGTCAAACAGTGGTTATGTGGGATTTTATACCCAAGTAGTTTTGGATTGGAATAATATGGCATTACTGATTTGAATTTGAATGTCGTTCATCTTTGTGATATTATTTTTTTTATTTTTGTGTTATTTCTCGTGTTTTTCGTCCTCGTGAGATGGAAAGTGAAATTTACATAATGTGTTTATAAAAGTTTGAACATTAGTAGGTAGAATCGGTTAGGTGTTGTATTTTGGAAAAGTGTGAGGATTCGATTATTAGACTCTAGTATACTTGTCAATATGCCACCTTTCTTCAAAAGGCCCGAACAAAGAGGAAACTCTGACCGTGTGCTTCGAAACCTAATGAAGGCCCTAGCTGGCGCAAGGAATCCTAGACAGAAATGCCTGGAGGAAAGAGCTTCATCGATTAGTAAGAGGATAGTCTAGTGTACACCCTCGACTTATAGTGGGAAAGGTGAACCTCCTATGCTGGAAACTGGCTGAGAGAATTTGATAAACTCTTCAGTATGGTGAGATGTTCCGCTGAGTTCATGTTGACCAAGCCTCGTTTTTCCTAATGGAAGACACTGACTATTGGTGGACCCATAGTAAGACAAGGTTAGCTAAAAACGATGGTGACTTAAGCTGGAAAATTTAAGGGAGCGTTAAGGATCAATTCTATCCGCTTCATGTGTGAAAGGACAATACAAATGAGTTTGCTAGGTTTGAGATGGGGAATTTGACAGTGGATGACTATTACCAGAAATTATGGAACACTTGAAATTTTTCCCTAAGGATTTCCCAACTGAGGGAAAGAAAATTCAGCGCTTCGAATTAGGTCTATCGTATGAGATTCAAAAACACATTGAGACTGATAGATACGATACTTTAGACCAACTATACAAGAGAGCAGCACAGATTGGAAATGTTATTAGGAAGGAACAAGAGAAGATGGGTCATTGTGGGGAAAAGAGGAAGGAACCCATGCTTCAGAATGCAATGAATGAGAGTAATCACGTTCATAACCAATTCAAAAAGCATAAAAAGTTTGGAGGCTTCCAGGAAAAAGGCTTCCATACAGGCCAGAACATCAAGAGTAAAGGATTCGACCCTAGAGGTTATGATACAGAAGCCTTTATATGACCGCAATGGGAAGGAAAGAATTTTTTAATGTAAAAGATGCTAGAAAAATCACCAGGAAGGGACTGTCGGGGTATGTTTGTAGATTGTTCTCACTGTGGTAAACCGGGCCATAGAATGTATGAGTGTTATATCATCGAGGCTTTCAACAACAATGTTTCGGTAACGAACGAAGTGGTAACGAAGCTGGAAAGGGAAACCACAATCGTGGTAATTTTGGTCTAAACTAGGGGGGTGCCACAAACCCTAGGTTTCAAGGGAATCACTCCAGTGTTCAGCAACCACAGGGGAATGCTAAAAACGAGAATTTTATTAGGTCAATGTGGTAATCAAGGTGGTGCTACCACTGCTACTCAGAATAATGGCAGACTTTCAGCAGTTAACTTAAGAGAATCAACGCAGGCGTCGGATGTGGTCACTGGTACGTTCTGCATCAATATAAAGTGTGTTAAAGCACTTATTGATTCTGGTGCATCGTACTCGTTCGTTTCAAAATCTAGAGTTAAGGAATTAAGTTTGGAAAAAAAAAAAAAACCCAAGGAAACATCTCTTTCAGTCGCTATTGCTTTTGGAGAGACTTTTCATTGTAGTATGTTGTTTCGTGAAGTGTTGGTTAAGATAGGAAAAGTAAAATTTTCCAGTGATTTATTTCCTCTAGAAATGGATGATCTAGATGTAATACTTGGGATGGATTGGCTGAATATGTATAAAGCGATAATAGATTGTGAAGAACAGTTTGTGACTCTTAGTGGACCTAGGGGGAGAAGGTTAAATATAGGAGTCTTTCTAAGGGACCAAAGGTAAAAATCGTGTCGTTATTGAAAGTCAGAAAACTAATCAAGCAAGGGCAACCGTGGTTTCTGTGCAGTATAAGTAAGGTGAAGGAGCGGAAGCGTCTTGAGGACATTCCGGTGGTCAAGGACGTTAAGGATGTTTTTCCAGAAGAACTTCCTGGTATGCCACTAAGAAGGGACGTGGACATTTCGATTGAATTACTACTTGGGATAAGGCCAATGTCAAAAGCTCCTTACCAAATAGCCCAAAGGAGATGGAGGAATTAAAGGTTCAATTAGAGGAGTTGTTAGAATAGGGTTATATACGACCTAGTGTTTCTCCTTGAGGAGCTCGGTGTTGTTTGTGAGGAAAAAGGACGAACTATGTGTCTCTGTATTGATTACAGAGAACTGAATAAGGTCACTGTTAAGAATAAGTACCAGTTACCACGGATCGATGATCTTTTTGATCAGCTTTAAGGAGCTAGAGTCTTTTCAAAGATCGATCTGTGGTCAGGGTACCATCAGTTACGTATTAAAGAGCAAGATATCAGTAAAACAGCTTTTAGAACGAGGTATGGACACTTCGAATTAACCGTGATGCCTTTTGGGTTGACGAATGCTCTAGTAGCTTTTATGGGATTGAGGAATCGGGTTTTAATGCATATCTCGATAAGTGTGTGGTAGTGTTCATTAATGACATTTTGGTATACTCTAATACTCAAGAAGAACACCGAGAACATCTAAAGTTAGTCTTGCAGATTCTACGGGAAAATCAGTTGTATGCGAAATTTTCGAAGTGTGAGTTTTGGTTAGAACAGGTGGCCTTCCTAGGTCATCTCATCTCTAAGGATGGTATTTCAGTCGATGAGACGAAAGTGGAGGCCGTCCGAGACTGGTCTACACCTCGAAATGTTACGGAAGTTTGGAGTTTCTTGGGTTTAGCCGGGTATTATCCTCGTTTTGAAAAGGACTTCTCCCATATTTCTTGCCCACTTACATCCTTGATGAAGAAGGAGAAGAAGTTTGAGTGGACCGAAGACTGCGAGAGAGCCTTTTAATTGTTGAAGGAAAAAAATTAACCACTGCTCCAGTATTGGTCTTACCTGATCCTTCTTTGGAGTACTCAGTGTATAGCGATGCTTCCAAACATGGTTTTGGTTGTGTCTTGATGCAAGATAGGAAGGTAGTAGCTTATGCTTCGCGACAATTGAAGACTCACGAAGTCAACTATCCAACGCATGACTTAGAGTTAGCGGCTGTGGTTTTTGCGTGGAAGATCTGGCATCATTATCTGTATGGAGTGAAATGTACGATATTCACAGATCACCAAAGTTTACAATTCTTGTTTTCACAACCCGAGTTTATTTTGCGACAACGACGTTGGTTGGAATTAATCAGTGATTACGATTTGGAGATTTCTTATCACGAGGGTCGCGCAAATGTGGTTGCTGATGCCCTGAGTAGGAAATCGAAACACTCGGTTGCAACATTGATTACTTCTGAGGAGTTAAGTGAGGAGTTTGAGAGAATGAATTTAGAGATATTCAAAGAAGGGGTGCTAGAGGCCAAGTTGGGGGCTTTATCTGTTCGCCCTACGTTCTTTAAGGATTTTATGGCTAAACAATTGGATGACTCCAAGTTTGTTAAGCTTCGTGAGCAGGTCAGTGAAGGTAAAGCTGAAGGTTTTAGAATTCATGAGGATGGTCGCGTTTGTTTTAAAGGACAATGGTGTGTACCCGATGGGTGCGACTCTTTAAATGAGAGATTGTTGAATGAAGCGCATAACTCTAAGTACTCTGTTCGCCCTGGTGGGGACTAGATGTATCAAGATTTAAAGGGCATGTTTTGGAGGTCGGGAATGAAGAAGAATATTGCAAAAGTTGTTCCAAGAGTTTAATGTGTCTAAAGGTTAAGAGTAAACATCGAAGACCAGTTGGGTTACTGCAACCTTTAGAAGTTCTGGTATGGAAGTGGGACGACATTTCTATGGATTTCGTGTTACGTTTGACATGAACTAGGGCTGGTAAGGATACTCTTTGGGTTATTGTGAATAGGCTTAATAAGTCTGTAAGGTTTATTTGGATGAACTGTAAGTAGGATATGGAACAACTTGCTTGTGCTTCCATTAAATACGTGGTTCGATATCATGGGATACCTCGTACTTTTGTCTCCGATCGGGTTACTCGATACTTGTCACATTTCTGGAAATTGTTACAGCATGCTTTGGGAAACACTCTCCTCTATAGTAACGTCTTTCCACCCTATGACGGATGGTCAAACTGAACGTGTTAATCAGGTGATTGAGGACATGTTGAGAGCGATAGCCATGGAGTGGCAGGGTTCATTGGATGACCATTTGGATCTGGTGGAGTTTTCTTATAATAACAGTTTATCAGGCCACAAGTCAAATGGCTCCGTTTGAGCACTTTATGGTTGCAAGTGCCTTAGCCCGGTGTCTTGGGATGATTTCACTGAGTCTATCACCTTAGGACCGGATATGTTAGTTCAGATGACTGAACAAGTTAAGCTAATTCGCGAGAAAGTGAAGGCAGCCCAAGATCGACAGAATTCTTACGCCGATCTTCGCTGTCAGCTTGATGAGTATGTAGTAGGTGACAAAGTCTACTCCGTGTGTCTCTAATGAAAGGCGTGATTCGTTTTGGTGCTCGTGGGAAGTTAAGCCCACATTTCATTGGTCCCTATAATATTGTGGAAAGGATAGGGAAGTTAGCTTACCATTAGGGTTGCCTAATGCGCTGGGTAAGGTTCACGACGTTTTTCATATCTCCCAGTTAAAACGTTATATTACGGTTTCTACGCATAGACCCAGAGCCGTTAGATCTTGATGAGAACCTGACCTATGAAGAGCAACCTGTTAAGAGTTTAGATAGAAAGGTTCGCAGTACACGGCGAAATGATGTTGCAATGGTTAAGATTCTATGGTCAAATCATCAATCACAGAGGCAACTTAGGAAACAAAAGCTTCCATGCAGGAGAAGTATCCACACCTTTTCTCTCAGGGTAGTGAGTTACGGGGACGTAACTTTTTAAGGGGGGTAGAAGGCGATAGGAATTTCGCGCGTTGAGTTTTTCGACCTATTTTCTTTTGTTATGTGCTTGTTTAGTGGTTTGTGTGTGTGCTTGTTTTATGTTTTTGTGTTTGTAAGTTATGGTTTTGGGGTCAAAACCTTTTTAAGGGGGGTAGTCTGTAACACCCCGAATATTTTCCCGATATATTTAATGATTTAATAGTAATATTATTTTATATAAATAATATTTTATTTATTTATTTTGGGCTTGACCATGTATTTTCAGTCCTTTTAACAATTTAGCTTTTTCGGGGCCCAAAAACTTTAACCCATTTCTTATTTCAAACTTAAAAAAAAAATAATAATAAAATGGAGGGAATATGATAGGTTGGCCAGCCCATTAGGGTTTTGGCTTGGGTTGTAACTCCCATTAGAGTGAAATGAAAGATCACTCAATAATGACCCATTATTCTTATTCCTTAATTCTTCATTTGCTTAATCTCCTTAATTCCTTAATACATTTGCATTCTACCTTACAATTTCTAGAAAACTTAAGAAAAACTCCCACAAAACCTACCTAATTCCACTCGCCTAGAACCATTTGCAAACCGTGAATTTTTGGTGTTTTTCACATAATTGTAAGTATAAATCTCCATTTATTTTTATATTAAGTTTAAATTTAATTATGTGATTTGTGAATTTTGATCCATGACCATTTCTTCCATGATTTAAGAAAATGATGTAAATTTTTCTATATAGTTATCACATGATAGTGTAGGATGTTTGCTTAGAATTTATCTTTATAATGAGTATGTTAATTAAGGTGATGGAGAATGTATAAAAATAATACCAATAATAATAATAATAATAATAATAATAATAATAATAATAATAATAATAATAATAATAATAATATATTTAAATTAGGATTTTAATGGAGAAATTGTTATTGTAGTATAAGGATTTGTTTTGGTGTGGTATGAAGATCTTAAGTATTGATGAATGATGTGTTTATGAAGATTTGTATTTTGTAAGAAATTAATTATTTGAGAATTTTGAAAATGATTTTCTGTGGACATGTTTTTATGATTTTATGGTATAGATTTCATAGGAAATGTGGAAAGTTGGAATTTTGTATGTATTTTAATAAAATTGGCAAAATCCCGTAGGTGTGTTAAATTGTGGGAAAAAGGCGTTTTGGAGGCATTTTTACTTTGAAATTAGGTTAAAATACTTATACTATGTATCAATCATGAAAATTGGTACCCGGGGTTTTGATGCCTTCCGGACGCAACGGTGAAGTCGGATTTCCTGTTTGACAGTGTTAAGACAGGTTTCTGGACAGATTTCCTGTGTTTTTTTAGTATTTAATATGTCTTAGAGATGTGGTGTATGATTCATGATATGTGTATGTGTTTTATGTGTGATGGTAGTCGTATGTATGTGTTATGGTTGCTTTGAGGAAGATGTGAATGTGTGCTTATTTCCCGAATACGGTTGAACCTTGTAGGAAGCCGATTCGTAACCGGGAATTGATTAGGACATTTGTGAATTGTTTGCTTGGTCAAGGTACGTACACGCAGCATAGAATTGTAATATATTTTACGTACCATATGTTGTGGTAACAAAGGTAAGTATGGGCATGTAATGTGTATATTGTTACGCTTCCGATATTTATTATATTATAATTTTAATAAGCAGAGGTAGTATGCACCTTCACTACTTTGAAAGTGGACGTAGTATGACGTCAATTGGTGAATGATTAACTCGGGCCTTTGGAGCCTATGTGCCCACCGCGGGGGTATGCATACTGACCATAGACACCGAAGCTAGGACGTGTGTCTATGGTAGAGACTTGCTTAGGGGTTAGCTTCCCCTAATGTATTGTCTCGCCTATGGAGTTGTAAGTGGTACCAGCAGTATGGCTGGAATAGATACAGCAGTATGGCCTGAAAAAGATACAGAGCAGTATGGCTGACTAACTGGAACAATGAAATTATTTAAGTTAATATATTTACTTTGTTGTACTCGATTAGTTGAATTGTTGATTTCCTTGCTGACGTGTACTTTTTGTGTCTTAACGATCCTGCGATGATGTCG